>OZ007556.1:119164590-119764590 GCA_963931855.1 Philhelius festivus | reverse complement strand
ACATTTAAATACGTTCTTTTTGCGTTGGGTTTTTGAATACAAATGGTTATAAAGGACTATTCAGCATAGAAAAGTATGCTCGTACTTACTTCAAGATAGGCAATGTATATTTTATTTTGAATGACGAAAGATTCGCGAATAGGGCTTAACTTAAAATAGCAAAGGTAATAAAACTCGCTCGTTAAAGTTCAAATAAGTACTCCTGAAATGTCACGATAATAGAAGGTATTAAATCTCGTTCATAATTTCAAAGTAGAAATCAGGGTTTATTAAAGGGGCTAACATTTAAGTCTTTAATCTAACTCTCTGAACTCATGGAATTTTGGAGATAATTTTGATGAAATTGATGATGTTCGCTAAAAGCAACCGAAACAGGAAAATTTGCAAAATTCTAAAAACAGTTACTGCATGAGGCACAATATTTTCCATGTTCCACTTTTGAATTGTATACAATATATCGATAGCATGAGTTATAATTTATTTTTTTTTTTTTTTTTAAGTTAGAATCCACATCCAGCTCAGCTAATAAGATCATCATTGTCAATGTCTGATTTTCCATTGTGACAAAGTGCCAATTAAAAAAAAAAGAGAACCAGGGAGGACATAGTGACTTACATTTTCCACCATTCCTGAGTGCGTGTTACCAGGAATGGAGGGAACCTACAAATGCCAATTCCGAACTGCTAATGAGCAGCACTTTTTATGACAGCAGATATCTAATCTTAGAGGATTTATCAATTCCTCGCAAGGGGAAGCACAACTCTGAAAAATCATTTTTGCAGCTGAACAAAACGAAAAATCAGAAATGAGGCACATTAGGGCAGAAGTACTACAAGTCTCCCAGCTAGGACCAATACTCTTTAGCACTTATACTGAAGATAAACCAGATGTTTGCACTGAAATGAGGACAAAAGTATATACTGATTTATCGTATATACAACGTCTCCATGATATATATTTCTCAGTGACCCAAATTGCGCTGGAGTACGTTCGACCCAAGGATTTAATGGGATATGATGAGGGATTAATAAGCTCCCCTTAACCTGATTTCGTTAGCTTGCCTTCTTAAGATCGAGGGTTACTGATTACAGGCATCAAGGTTCGTCTTAGAGCCACTTCGTCGTATTATTTGAACTAACGGGTGATTTTTTAAGAGCTTGAGAACTTTTTTTAAAAAAAAAACGCATAAAATTTGCAAAATCTCATCGATTCTTTATTTGAAACGTTAGATTGGTCCATGACATTTACTTTTTGAAGATAATTTCATTTAAATGTTGACCGCGGCTGCGTCTTAGGTGGTCCATTCGGAAAGTTCAATTTTGGGTAACTTTTTCGAGCATTTCGGCCGCAATAGCCTGGCTTATTTGTGTAGACTTATTTGTGTAGACTTTAGACTTGACGTAGCCCCACAAAAAATAGTCTAAAGGCGTCAAATCGCATGATCTTGGTGGCCAACTTACCGGTCCATTCCTTGAGATGAATTGTTCTCCGAAGTTTTCCCTCAAAATGGCCATAGAATCGCGAGCTGTGTGGCATGTAGCGCCATCTTGTTGAAACCACATGTCAACCAAGTTCAGTTCTTCCATTTTTGGCAACAAAAAGTTAGTTAGCATTGAACGATAGCGATCGCCATTCACCGTAACGTTGCGTCCAACAGCATCTTTGAAAAAATACGGTCCAATGATTCCACCAGCGTACAAACCACACCAAACAGTGCATTTTTCGGGATGCATGGGCAGTTCTTGAACGGCTTCTGGTTGCTCTTCACTCCAAATGCGGCAATTTTGCTTATTTACGTAGCCATTCAACCAGAAATGAGCCTCATCGCTGAACAAAATTTGTCGATAAAAAAGCGGATTTTCTGCCAACTTTTCTAGGGCCCATTCACTGAAAATTCGACGTTGTGGCAGATCGTTCGGCTTCAGTTCTTGCACGAGCTGTATTTTATACGGTTTTACACCAAGATCTTTGCGTAAAATCTTCCATGTGGTCGAATAACACAAACCCAATTGCTGCGAACGGCGACGAATCGACATTTCACGGTCTTCAGCAACACTCTCAGAAACAGACGCAATATTCTCTTCTGTACGCACTGTACGCATTCGTGTGGTTGGTTTAATGTCCAATAAAGTAAACTGAGTGCGAAACTTGGTCACAATCGCATTAATTGTTTGCTCACTTGGTCGATTATGTAGACCATAAATCGGACGTAAAGCGCGAAACACATTTCGAACCGAACACTGATTTTGGTAATAAAATTCAATGATTTGCAAGCGTTGCTCGTTAGTAAGTCTATTCATGATGAAATGTCAAAGCATACTGAGCATCTTTCTCTTTGACACCATGTCTGAAATCCCGCGTGATCTGTCAAATACTAATGCATGAAAATCCTAACCTCAAAAAAATCACCCGTTATAAGCTCATATAGTTCGTTCCTATTATTGATTCGGGACTTATTTAAGATGGGCCATACCTATCTAAATATAATGCAGCTACTTGAACGGCTCCACTTTGGATTCTATGAGAAAAATACAGATGATTTTGCCCTTCATAACACCTAGAAGAATATTAACTCTTTTCGCAAGTGAGTTATAAAGAACTGATTCTTCCTTGCCTGGAAAACACGCTCATTTCTTTGTATTCCTCTGTGACTCAAAAACCAGATTAGAGTGATATTTAGGTTCATATTTAGGCTAGCAAAATCATCTAGGAATTGCTGAACTTATTTAGAGGATGAAAAAGTCAAATCAATGGCGCAAGATTTTGGTTGAATTAGTATGAAATTATGATAAAACGACTGTTCATACTTCATCTACGCTTTTATTAATGTTAAGGCCATTGAATACATATTTATTTATTTTAGTATCGTGGTTATTTTTTTTATAATTCACACGCTCTCAAGGGTTTATTATGTATTAAAGACCCTTATAATGTTAAACACTGTACGAGCGATTGGGAAAATAGCGGCGGGGAGAAAGTAGGTGTCGACGAACATTGGTGTTTTGAATGTTTGCGAAAATGGCACAGGGAAATTGTGTTGGGTAATTTATTCCTCTATATTTTACAGTACCTCCAAAATTATGCTCGAGGGTGAACTTATGAGCGTTCCTACCAAAATGGGTATCACGGGTGAACTGATTTAGGGCAGAAATGCAATTGGCTACTTCGATTGTTGCTTGTGAAAGAATCGATAAAACATTCCGACGGTGTTGAAGAGGTGGTAAAGAATCCATGGTAGTTCTGTTTCCTATCAGTTTTAACGCTCTGTTCTGAATTCAAAGATGTGTGTTATGCTCGTGTTTTGTACGTATAAACGCCTTATATATAAATCGTAGCCAGATCAGAAGGGGTGACAAATTTCTTACATCCATATAGAAATCCTGAGCATTTAGCAGCATTTTTGGCGATCCCGAGAATGTGATCATTCCAATGAAGATCGTCGTTCACACACATTCCGAGTACTGAGAGCTTTTCGGTGTTTTCGATGCAAGTGCTATTCAAGGACAATGGCATAAGGGGTACATTTTGCTTCAACCACAGTAGATAGCATTGAGTTTTTGAAGTATTGAACTCCAAGCGGTTTTTTTGTACTCCATTTAATGCTGTAAAGATCGGGGTTTAATGAGCTTATCATACGATACCGTTGCAATTCTACTTCTGAAGGAGATGGACGTGAATTTGAGAACGAGTATGAGAAGCTGAGAGTAGAGTCGTTTGCAAAACAATGAAGTGGATTAGATCAGACAAGTGATCATTTATAAAATTGAGGAAGAAAGTTGGAGACAAAACGGAGCCTTGGGGAACACCAGCATTTATTTTGTGAAGATCAGACTTGAAACCGTCCAATACAACATAATATTGACCGATATGGAAGGTAATTTCTAAAACAAAGAATAAAGGTCTCGTTGATTCCAAACGCATGCCAAAAATGCCTTAGAAATATCAAGCGCAATAATCTTACTTTCTCCAAAACAATGTAAAGATTTGTTCCACTCTTCGGTGAGATATACCATCAGACCACCAGTAGAACGATTGCTGAGAAAGTCGTATTGCCGGTCATTAAGAAGTGAAGATATGAAAATTATTTCGGTTTGGAAATAATTAATAACATTGATCCCAATGTCGTTACTCTTCGAAACGCACCTTGGAGTTGAGGTCACATGAGCTTTTAATTGAAGGCCATTAAGAAGCTTTCGATCTTCGAGATATTTCTTGAGCTAATGATTTTTTTTTATCAGTGATTCCATGACCTTGGAAAGAAGGGACATAAGTGCAATTGGTCGATAGGAGAAAGGGGAGGAAGGGTCGCCTTTTTTTGGGAACAGGGTGGTCAAATGCTGTTTTCCATCTTCTTGGGAGGATTTCAAAGAGGTTGAAATTTACAAACGTCAAAACGGGTTTGTTTACTTAGTCTTTTGCATGAGCTGTCATTACATTTAGGAGCGTTCAAAAGCAAGTTATTAAAAAATATATAAAGAGTTACAAAAAGGTTTGTGAAAATTTGAGAGTGTGCTATATTTTTAATTGTTTAAACTTGACTTTGTTTAATTATTTATTTATTATTAACTGCAATGTAATCTGTTATTATTAAAATCTCGTAGAAGAAATAAACTAAACTATCTTAACTAAAACACTATATAGGCCATACACATTTAAAGCAAAGTTCTGTTCAATTCTTGTGACCAGGTTTCCCAGTAAATCAATAATCGATACTAATTGTTAAATTGTATTGCAAGCATGGACAATATTGCGTGAGGACGTGACATATAATACCATAACTCATTGCAGTTCAGACTTACATTACTAGGAGTATATACATTATGAAATAATTCATTGATTTATAAATAGAGTATTGAGTGCATACATTGCATAGGCTTCGCACATGAATATTTTTACCATAAAAAGGATGTGTGGATGAACAAATAGAGGGATTTATAAGTCTGCAATAATGTGCGTGAGTTTTTTTTATCCTGCGGAAGGAATGTGGTTGAAAAGAACAGGTGTCATTGTCTAGTAAACGGCACTATCACCTGTCAGCGTTTCCGTACGCTTGCAAATTAACGTAATGCCGCTCCAATTTTATTTGTTATTCCTTTTTGTCAGCTATACTTGCTTTTGAATGGGGTTCCACTTCGATTTTATAATATCAGCATGGGCATTTCCAAGTATTGATATAGTATTTGTGACTGTTTTATAAAAACAAAAACATTTCTGGAGGGTATCAGTTAGAATATTGATATTGATTTAAAATTGAAGTAAAAAAAAAACACAAGCTCCTAAATATTTGAATATTTAAATTGCATTATCCTTTGAGTCAACAATGAAATTCGGAGGACGGAAATACTTACATATGTTCTGTTCATCTTCACACAATTAGATGACAATGTAAGAAGCTATAGATCATTTTTTTTAAAAAAGGGCGGAAATTAAAAATCTTTGAAAATTCACATGCACACTTATTTGCCGTCATACAAAAATATGAACATACAGTTGCGGTCAAAATAATAGTAGTGTAAATAAAATCATTATTAAGTCCGTGAATTTCATGTTTTTGTGGAGGAATATTCTGCGGTCATACGAGTCCAAGGTTGTGTTATATGGTGAAAAGGGACCTCGTTAATATGTAAGAAGGCCTTCAAACACAGAATATAATATACGCTTCACAGCACTGTCATGTTCCTCCCTCTATAGTGTTGGTCCCATATACCCGATTGAATTATGGATCGGCATCAGCATCATGGGAAGATCATGGAGGAAGTTATGTTCCTATATATTGAAGATGAAATGCCACTGAAATAGGTCTTTCAACTTTCGAAGCAGTGGTTCCAAGAAAAGAGAGTTGATGGGGTAGCCTGCGCAGTCCCCAAACCTCAATCCTATAGAAAATCTTTGGTGCGATGTCAAGGCGTATATTGCTAGTTTTGAGCCAAATACTAACACAGGTCCATACCTGTAGAAAGATCTGAATATCTTATTAACTCGATGTAACGTCATTGTGCTGCTGTTATTTCTAACAAGGGACATGCAACTAAATATTAATTTAAGGATCAAAAACTCTATTATCAATTATGGTAGAAATTGTCTATTAACTTTCCCTTTTGTAATATTTAAAGGTGGATTTTGACCTATATCTTTTTGACCGCTACCAACTAATTTATTGATTTTGAAAATGAATTTTTTCTTAAATTAAAAGCCTAAAAAACATTAATTTGAAAACCAGATGACTATTTATTTCTTTCAAATTAGTAGATTAATTTATTTTAGTTTTTGTTGTGTCAAATGGTTCACTACTATTATTTTGACCGCAGCTATACATATATACTCGAAATGTAAGTGACCCAAACTCTTAAAAAAATATATTCATCGCCCTTTTTCTTTTTAAGCTCTGAGCTGAGCACTCAGTGACTGAGCGAACAGAGTAAACTCTGAGTGGAGTATGTATGTATATTCAGAGCACTCTGATTTAATTATAAAATAACTTGTGCACTGAGCTGTCATATGTTTAGAAATGTCAAAACTCTCAAATGTATGACTTGATTTATTACCGAGAGTTTAATGTGTTCAGCAAAAAATGGAGAAAAAAATTAATTTGAGCTGCTTGTGTGTTTTCTCCCTGATTTTTTCTATTTTTAATATCTTACTATTGATCTGGCCCACCCACCAGTTTTTTTTACATACATATATGTACATATACACACCTGAAATCTTAAGAATGAATCCTAACAATAAATAAAAAAACAACGGGTTTCTGGGCTAGGACGAATTGTAAAGGGAGTTTTGGATTAACGCAGAACTGACATGGTAGTCAAAATTGCTAAACGAAATTTTCTTTAAATTGGTGAAGAGGAAGATTGAAGACGGAAGTGGATCTGAGGTTATGTGGGTAGGTATATAAATGGGAATTATTTGCAAAAAAAGAGCAAATCGATAGTCCCAGCGAGGAGCTGGTATACAAAGAGAAAGCCATCGAATTCACGACGGTCTTGTAAGGTTTACAAATTGATCAACTTAAATCGAGCTTCATAGGGGGATAAGATGAGAATATCAAACCAATGAAAACCACGAAAAGCAAATCGAGGAAATCTGCGTTGCACAGCTTCAATTATTTGGGAATGAGAGTTCTGATGTGGCGACCAAACTTGGGATTCGAGCAGGGTTCTAAAAACTGTTTTTTTTTAAAGAGACTTAGTAACACGAGGGTTCGAAAATTCCTTAGCATTTTTGGGCTTGTTAATGTAGTATATGTAATATGATCAAAATGGGCACGAAAGTTTAACTGAATATCGCAGATAACAAGATTTTGTTAAAGTTTAAGGTATGTATAATAATTTCATGAAATATTTTATTAAAGACTACGAAAATCTATGGTGATAGCGCCCACTTCATTTCTTCTCTTTAATCCATTTAGGTAGATCCTAAGAAAAGAATTCCGTGGGTTTATTCTGGTATGAACTGCCTTTTAAAAAACCATGCTGTTGTGGAGAGAAGATATATTTGGAGTGGAATAAAGAAGAAAGCAAGACTCGTAGACAATGCTTTTGAAGAGCTCAGGAATACAACAAAGTTTAGCTATGTGCCGGTAGTTAGCAATATTGTTCTTTACACCTTTTTTGTGAACGGGTAAATGGCTTGAAAGAGTAAAAGATGAAATAATGCTGCTAGTGACTGACAGAGAGAGTTGGACATTTATTTTAGAAAAATGACTGGCAAACCATCAGGACCAGGAGAGAATTCATCTTTAAGCAAACTCAATTTTCTTATAATAATTTCAATAATAATTTGCAGAGGGCGGAAAAACGGCATTGAGCTTGCTTGTAGTTCGAGAAGTCAAAAGTAGATCTGGATGTCAAGAAAGTTTTCCATAGTTTATTTTCAAGATTTCAAAGGGTTCCCAGTTCTTTATTTTATGAGAGAGGAAAAGAGTAGACATTCCTACATGTTACGTTGGGGATACAGACTGTACGAGACAATTATTTGTATTTTTTGATGATGAAGATAAAGGAGCGTTGAAAATCCTGATGAATCCTGACGTGCCTTATATTTTCTGCAACGAAGAAAATCATTCCGGGGCTGGTATACTGCCATTAAAAAAAAATTCTGATTACTTTTTTATTACATCCACATTTTGGTAGAGCTAGTATAGTTCACGATTGAATCTTCTCCTTCATTCGTCCTCTTCGACCCGATATCCGCCGAAGAATTTTTTCTCGAAAGTGCCCAATATCAATTTCCGTTTTTTACTTATCGTCCAGCACTCAGCGCTGTAGAGTAGAACTGGTCAAATTAGTGTTTTGTATAGTGTGCACTTTGTCTTTCGAGAAAGGATTTTTGAACCCATTTGTTTGGGTAAACCGAAGTAGCAGCGGTTGTTGGAATTGATGTTTGTTCCGAGATAGGTGAACTCTTTGACTACCTTGAAATTACTGCTACCAACTACAGTAACATTTTGTCCTAGGCGATGGACAGCTGTGGTTTTGTTGGTTTATAGCATATACTTTGTTTTGTCCTCTTCACTTCAAGACCAACGCATTTTGCCAGTTCATCAATAGCTGTGAATGCTTCTAGCACAGCTCGTTTGGAGTGGCTGATGATGTCGATGTCGTGTAGCCAAGCAGTTGGGAAGACCAGTTGAGGATAGTGCCTTCCAGGTTAACACCACTATTGCGCACTATCTGCTCTAGGACTAGGTTGAAGAAATCACATGATAGCGCATCTCCTTGTCTGAACCCTGTACACGTCTGGAATAGCTCGGATGAGCTGTTACCCATTTCGCGTTGCACCGCTTATTTTGTAACGTCATGCGGCATAGCTGGACACGTTTTTCTATGATCCCGAGTTCCAAAATCATCAATTGAAGCTCTTGGCGACTTTTGCTTTACGGTTTTGTTTGACTTAAGATTCGATATAGCTATCTTCACTTCGTCCAGGTTGGGTCAGCGGTATTGTTGATTATATTTGCACTAATTTATGTTTTATTGCAATTCAGATGTCATGGTTTATTTTAATTCAAAGTAAATAAGACAAAGACTAGTGAACAACGATTTGACGATAAATTTCTTTATACTCGTATTTCTTCGCAGATCTTTTTACGATAATTTTCTGTTTTTTCTTGATAGAGATATCAATCGCCCAAATGAAAATGCATTGAAGAGAACGTAGCAGAAGATGATAGCTGACCTAAATATTTTTTTGTTTCTTCTATTTATTTTCAAAATTGAAAATAAATTTCAACTTTTCTCTTCATACACATAGTTCATACAACTCTATCGCTCTTGTATCTCAACGTTTAAAAACTTTTCTAGAAAACCAAAAAGTTTTTTTTTTTTATTTTGAATATGAACGGGTTACGAAAGTGTTAGCCATAAAGTATTTCTACTTTATTAGCTAACAAAAGCTTTGTGTGAATACGACAATGGGACCAAATAGTTTTAAAATTGGCAAAAATCTGTGAAAAATGTAAGATGTTGCTTGCACAAGCAATATAGTCCATTGCACTTAAAGTACGAAAACCTCGCAAAGCAATTATTTTGAACTAAATACTGATTACAAACGGGGTTGAAATTTTCGAAAATTTAAGAACACGAACATACAGCTTATCCTTCATAACTGTGTGAGGGCTTATAAGGAAAGTCCGAAATATGTAAAAACTGGTGGTTTCGAAAATGGATAGATTATTATTCTTTAAACTTTAATTTTTTAAAAGATTTTCGCTCAATAACTACTAACCGAGTTCAGTGAAATTTTGTATGCATAAATATGAGACAATACACAGCTATCCAAGAAGTCATGGGTAAAACGGCTGAGTAACATGTTTGAAAGAGTCATGAGTCATCGGGCAATATCAGAAGTATAAACAGCTTACAATAAAAACAGTAGTTTTTGGACTAAAATTCTTTTTGAAAATTTAATATTAAATAAAATTATTTCAATTCTTGATAGGCCACCCGATATCAAATAAAAATTAAAATACATTAAGGATTTTCGAAATTATAGTTATTTGCTGAGGAAGGAAATTGGAAAGACATAGAAGTTTATGTCATTCAAGCGCATTTTGATTGTTATCTACTGGTTATGATTCGAAAATCTATTATTCTTTAAGTGAGCTATCGACTATCTAATAAAGTTCTTTTTTATTCATTGAGCTGTTGCTAAAAGTACTAACATACTAATGAAAGAAAATTTTAATCAAAACTTGATAAAACGCCCAAATCCAAAATAATGGAAGTAAACAAATATTTTCTTGCATTCACTTAGGTTGAATTCCATTCTAAGGAATATAGTTCAATCATTACGCTTTAAGTTTGAGGTTTCCTTATAATTTTAGTAATATTGAAAATTAAATTCATTTGCTTAATTTTCTCGAAAACTGCTTAAACCTACAGTTCTTAAAAGATATAATTTCAAAATATATATTCTGTATGTAATCTTGAAGAAACTGCCCACTGTGGATCGAACCGTTTGCCCCTTTATTCTTATATCTTTTTTCTTTGTGTGGAATATGCTTTTCAAAATACAAAAAAAACCTGTCAAAACATCCCCCAATAGAACTGAAGACAAGTATTTTGGAAACAATTTTTTTTTGTTCATTCTTAGGGTTAAAGTTTTTCTTTCTTTATACTTCTTTAATGGATGAACTTGATAATCTTTTTTTTTTTCAATTTTAAAATTGTTTATAAATTGAATACTTGATGATGAGTTTCTATTTCCCGGGGGATTGAAATTGAAGTGCAGAGTAAGACGGATAAATGTTTGTGAAAAGTATTTTTTCGTCAGACCAAAAGGCTGGCTCCTCATAAATAATTCAACGATTGAGGCTTTTGTCTCCTCATGAGAAAACTGTTTCTATATCCTAAATGTGTTGCTGGAAACTTTTAACGTTTTAACCTTTCAACATAAAATCGACCATTGGATTATATGATGAAATAAAGTATATATAGGTACTTACATACTCGTATATCCTGCTAAGTATATCGTTTCAGTTGAAGAAAAGAAACATTTGCGAATAAAGTTTTTAAAACTGAAATTTGATATTAATATCGTTTTCTTTTGGTCACTCCCAGCACTCATTTTCCACTCTGTTGCAATCGCAATGCTATAAAAACTACATTGGGTGTTTGAATTGATATTTTTGGAGCGGTTTTCCTTTTCGATTTCATTTAGTAGTGCACTCTAAAATCTAGGATAGGAGTGAATCGGAAGGCTGAATAAGACGGAGTTTCAGGCAGGGTTAACTTAGGTTAAAGTCGAAACAGTGAATGTTACAATTAATCCTCCGAAGCATGCGAGTAATATGTTCGTTGGAGCCATAAGAGGAACGGTGGGTAGGCAGAAAGAAGAGACGAGGATTTCTTATATCAATGGAATTAGTGTTCAAAGAGATGGAATTGTAGAGAGTTGTGCAGTCAACAGATTTTAAAAGCAGTCGATGAATGAAGAGAGTGTAGCTCATTGCTCTTCGTTCTTACAGCCTATTCAAATTAAGAACTAAAATTCGGTCTCGATATAGAGGTAGACTAAAAGAGTCATTCCAAGAGAGATCACGAAAGAGCAAAACGACGTTGAATGCTCTCGATTCTCGATATATGAATTTGTTGGTAATGGGACCATACTTGACGGGCGTATTCAAGAAGGGGGCTTAGAAAGATTATGTTTAAAGATCGCGTTACGTAGGGTTCAGAGAAATCTTTGGACCATCGTTGAAGAAATTTGAGATCCCTATCACGTAAAACACTAAGGTCCCGAATTAACTAAGTGGATATGGGTTAATAATGGAGAAGCGTATTTGAGAAGTCAAGTTTTGAACATGCAATTGGAAAAGAACAAGAAATCAGTAACGCAAAATTTTAAACAGCCTATTTTTAAGGTATAGGTATAATACTACTTAACAATTTGCTAACTTTAAAGAAGTTTACTAACTCATCCTAAGTTTTAAACATTTTCTAACTAGCATCGTCCTAAAGCAAAATCTAAAATGCTTCTGAACACACCTTAAACAATGACAGTTCGTGCAGAAAAAACTAAGCAAACAGACCTTTTTTGAAAAGAGTCAAAGAGTTATGTAAAGTAAGCACGATATTAAAAAAATAAAAAAGTCATTTGATGGATTTAATTTTAATAAAAGCGTAGAAAAAGAATGATGCTATATTCGATTGAAATTTGAAAAATAGTTGTCTTAACCTAGTTTCATCCTAAAACAGCTTTAAGACCCTACTAATTTAACTAAAATTTGTGCAAGTATTTTTAAAAAAGTATAATTTATTTATTAAATTATATTCATCTCCTAAATTATCTTCAATACTTTCAACTGGCAACCCTCTATATTGCCACTTTACTGAGTAACATTCAGCAGTATGTCTGTATGTATGTATGTATTCGCATATGACGTGGGCTACCTGTGTATGAAGATGTAAAAATTGTGAGTCTTCCAAAGTTAGTTGTACTAACGTCATTTACAACTGCTTCTCGCAAATGAACGTATTCTTCAAAACAAAGTTTGGTCTGACTGAAAATGATGAATATCAAACGTATAGTTTCTATTTTGGAATTCATGTCCACGATGTATTGGTGAAATAATTTGTTGCACTTTTTCGCGACGACCACAACTAAGCTCATGAATATAGTCGGTTATTTTGTAGGTCAATTATAAAAAAATAATTAAATGCTAGAAGTAATTAATAAAATAACAATTACTTCTCGTAGATATATGGCCACAGTGGCGGAGCTAAAATTAGAGGTGGTTAAATTAATCGGTCACGAGTTTCGAAATGTTCGGAATTTTTGCGGGAGAAAACCCAAACGATTAAATTCAGTATTTTACTCACAACAAAAAAGCGATTTTTATAGGAAAAGCTAATAAAAATTATCACGCTTTTTCTCTCTCTGTCATCTATTTCCTTTTGATATCCAATTTTTACCCACAAAGCAAACATTTTTCTACTCGAAATTTTGGTATTTTCGAATTATCAAAATTTTATTTTAGAACCTCTGGTTCGATCTGAAGTCAATCTATTTGATTGTCTGCATCCTCTTGAATCATTCATCAGTATGAATAATAGTTCATTGCGCTGCATTTCTTATTGGTTTCGTCACCACTGACTGGACTAATCATCCTAACGTTGAAGTAATATCCATCGGCACAATCGCAAAAAATAATTTGATATTGAAGGGCATCGGAGCATCGATGTGTTTCTGCAATTTTAGTCAATTGATCGTTTCTTGGATTAAGAACAATATCTCTGCGTTGGATTTGATCTCTGATTATAACAATTGCCACTTCATCTATAGTTGATGCATTGAATCTTCGCAAATGTTTTCCAGCAGGTGTTTTGTCAATTGCTGTTTTGAACAAACACACTAAATTGTTTTTTTTTTTTTTTTTTTTTTGTGAAGAAGCTTTTGCAGTTGGGAACTGATGGACCTCTTTTAATGCCAGTAGAAATTTCACAGCGTGCATTCAATTGCGATTATCGATAAAATACATTTGTAAGCATTTATTCTGAACATCTGGAAATGGGAGCAGGGATCCGTCTTTATTGTGAATTTGACATTTTTCTTTAAAAATTGATATAAATTGAGCTGTTACGATTTTTGCACCGACGGACGTAATTTTGAAATATGACTTGTATTTCCTGATGTTTGAGAGGATATGTTTCGACTCAGGGGAATATCCAGCAAGCAAAGTTCTTAAGGATCATGGGAGTTCTGCAATTTGAGGAATTTTCATTTTTCCAGCGGTGCATCACATTCCTATCGTTTCTCCATTAAATTTTAAAGCCTTGCAATGAGTACAGGGGCCCATACTATGTAACTCAATTCTACTTTTAATTCAATTCGAAAGAAGGATAGGTATTAGATGATTTCTTGTACAAAAATTATAAACTCGGAGTTTGATAAATTATTGAATAAAATATTAACAAAAAAATAAAAATTACCTTAGGCCCTCATTATGAATAGCGAATTGAACTAAAATCTTTGCGAATTCGATAAATTCTTATTATGAATAGCAATTCGCTTGAATTAAGTTCGCTTCAAATGTCGAAACCTTAGCGAATTTGCTTAGCGAGGAATTACAAATAGCGAATGTTCGCCAATCATACCGCTTAAAATGTGAAATCTAGTCGAATCAAATTATTTAGTGATAACGCAAGCGAATGAAAAACTGAAGTAGCTTTCTATCAATTGTTATTTTTTATTTTGGAAGTAATGAGTTAAATATGAAAATGGTAAGTTACAAATAAATTGTGTTATTTTAATTTTTTGTTTTGACCCAAAATTAACTTCTAAAAAAGCTATTTCATTCTTTCTTCAATGGTTCTGTTTTAGGCTTTTGTTGCAAGATTCGTTAGGTAATGGCTCAATTGCTACAAATATGTACACACATACATATATCGCTCATTTGCTACAAGAACGTCATAACTCAGATATTCAAAATTTTGAATTAGCTGCAAGGATAAAATTGCTTGTCCTTTACCTTTTTAGAGCATCATATGGGGGAGAGTACGATAACTTAGGCGCCAAAAATTGATAACGGATTTTTGTAGAAGGGTCAAATACAAGCGTTTTTTACTATGGGAGGGGGGGTCTATCTCGCCCCGTTTAGGAGGTAAGGGCGATTTTAGAAAAAATGACTTAAATTGAAAAAAAAAAATATTAAAAAACAACGGCAACACTTACAATAAAATACTATACCGGTTTTGAAAGCCAGAAGTCTGTTCTATAATCGTAAATTTAAATTAAATTATTTATGTCAATAGTTTTTGAAAAATTTGCATGAAAACTCAAAATTTTGTTAAAAAAATTGAAAAAAAAAAGTTTAGACCAATTTTTTTCAAAATTGTAAAATGAAGTGCTTAATTGGCTTTTTGTGGTCAATGCTACTATTAATTCTGAGTCGAACACAAAAAACCGAATGGTTTTATGCCTTCTAGTTTTTGAGAAAATCGAAAATTACTAAAACTACTTTTTATGAAATTTTTGATTTTTGGTATTTAACTACGGTGATTTCATTTTGAGGATTAATGTTAATGTGGTTCATTTGTAGGTAAAGTACAGCAAATCATTTAGGGTTACCAAGAATGCACCAGAGGAGGTAGAATTGCATGGCATTTCGCGTCTCAGTCAGTCAGTTTGTGAGTAAGTCAGGTGTTACTTAAAAATAGTCAAGTCAATTTTTCAATGTTCAATGTATTAAAACCGTGTTTACAGGCATTTTGATCACAAAAAAAAATTATAGCAAGCACCTCCCGAATCTCTAGCCAATATTGAGGCCCATGGAAAAATGTGCCGATAGATGGGTTTATTGCTCTGAGATTAACTTTTATATGGATTGCACCAGAGAAACTTTTAAATCATTAGTTTTAAGCAAAATTTAAGTAACGTTATTTATTAAAATAAAAGATTAACTATGTAAATCATTTAAATGTAATTTGAATTTTATATACCCACCTACAAATTTGTAATTATATACAAAGGTTGAATAACGAATGACCTTGGTAAACAATAACCTGTACCATATTAGCATTGAAAATGTTAGACACAAACAATAAACATACATATTAATTAAGGAATTATATAAATTTGCTGCATTCGTACAGTAGTACCTAGGTAATGTGAATTTTTCATAATGTATTAAATTTTCATGTCTGAACATTTTAAATGTGCAACTTTGGGCTACGTACATACATATATTTAATAGACATTTGATATAGACCATAGGGTAAATTCAAAGTTTCTTTAAATCCAGATTCTGTAAATGCAAAAGAAACCTTGCATACACCCAACCTCGCACCTACCCCAAATCCTATAGTGTGCCCAGGCAGGGGGGTTGCAGGGGGGCAGCATGCCCCCCCATACATATCTCACTGTTTATACGCCGTAATGCGTAAGCAAGCAAAAAAAGCAAATATCCCATAAAAAAGTAGTTTTCGTTATTTTCAATTTTCTCAAAAACTAGACGACATAAAATCATCTAGTTTTCAGTTTTAGAATAAGAATATATTAGAGCAACGAATTTTAGGAAAAATAATAATATATAAATTTGCAGTTTTGAAAAATTAAACTTTAAACTTTTTTTTATGTTTTTTTTTCCACCAAAATTTGAGTTTAAAACTCGTTTTTTCAAAAACTGTGCATAGATTCTACTTGATTTAAAAATTATCTAATAGATCAGAGTATTGGCTTTAAAAAAAGGTATAATACTTAATTGTAAGTATTACCGTTATTTTTTAATATTTTTGTTTCCATTTTAGTACCTTTTTTATAAAATTGCCCCTCCCGCCCAAACGGGGGGAGATAGACCCCCCCTCGCATAGTAAAAAATGCTTGTATTGAACTGTTATACAAAAAACCGTTATAATTTCTTTGCGCCTAAGTTATCGTACTCTTGCCATCATATGTACTTTGATATATATATCTCTTTAATTTCACACAACAGTTTTATTTTTGTGCACCGAAGTCCTTTTTCCATAACTGTTATGAGAAAAGAAAAGTTTTAATAGCATTTATTCCAAAATAATCAATTTTGAGTTATGACGTTCGTTCTTGTAGCAAATGATCGATATGTACTCGTATATCTGTATCCATTCATGTTAATGGATATAGTTCAATTTAGTTTTTTGTCATGTAATATGCGTTCCTTTTAAATGAATTTGTATTTTGTTTTCATTCCTAAATGAATTCTTGTTTTGTTATGCTTATATTGTTAATTTATTTTGATTGCAATTTTTTGAAGCTAGACACAATAAAAATATTGTAAAGAAGGTAATAAAATTCATTCCATAATGGCTCTGGTTCAAGGCTTGTATTGCGAGATTCAATAGGTAATGGTTCATCTGGTATATCCAACTAAGTTGTACATGAGATCGCACGGTTAAATGTCAATTTGGATCAATCGTTCATTACTTTGAGTACATACATAAATGCATCCTTGTTGAGTGGAAAATGAAGAACAAATCTTTGAAGAGAAAATATGAAATTTTTGAATACAATAACACTTGATATACATACATAACCTACAAATGATCTGGAATCTCCAAAGGGTTAGACCTGTCTATAATTTTCTTCTTAACCTCATCATACTAATATTTTCTTATCTTTCTCGCACATTAGAATATTCTACAGAATACAAATCAATTTCGCTTCAATTTCGCTTATCATCCTACTAATATTATAAATGTGAATGCTACGATGTATGGATGTTTGTTACTCAATAACGTTTGAACAACTGAATGGATCTTGATAAAATTTAACACACAAAAAAGTTATAGTCTGGATTACCGTATAGGCTACTTTTTTTTTATTATCAGGGGAGGGGCATTGGGTGGTCGAAACACCCCAAAATTATTTATCTCTACTTCTATCTTCGTATTGCACAGAAATGTAGTAAGTATCTACATATACATAAGTAGTTGCATTGAAATGCCATACTTTGGTGGTGCGGGCCCAGAGGAGGAGCAATGTTTGATTAATTTACCTAAGCAGTAACGATAAAAACACTCAAAAAAGTTTTTAAAAAAAATAAAACAAAAATAAAATTCTCCGAATTAAAAACAAAAAAAAAAATTGACAAATATTTGTGTGTCTTTGAATTTAAACTATTTTAAGGTAAGTTATACTTTATGTGCCTACAGGTTTAACTACATACATTGTTATAGGATAGTTACATACGTATGTGATTTGCTTTGTTAGTTTTTTCAAAATATCCTTCGCTTGGCTCCATTACCTTTAAGAAAAGGACTTGATTGGATTTATTGGTTTGCTGTTTTGTTTTAATCCAGGTACATGCATACGTTAAATAAAAATAATTCGTACGCTTTCAACTTCTCAAGTTGAACAGGAGATCAGTTGTGACAGTTCTTGGCTAAGCTAAACGTGTTTATTATTTCAGTGGTAAGTCGTCTTTTTCAAATAGGGCTGTTCAACGATGACACACAGAAGTAAAATAAACACCCAAAAACAACATTCCGTACTTCACACAAGATTTCCATTTACACAAGATTTCCAATGCAAGAAAAACTGAATGAATCTATAGAAACTTTTAGACACATGATTTGTTTTGAAAAACTTCAGTTGAAAAAAAAAATTGCTTGCGGGAGTTCCCGCACGGGTACGCTAGTTTTATATATTTTTACACAATCACAACAAAGAAAGAAAATCAAATCTATATTTCAATAAAATATTTATTTGACATTTGAGTTATGTCTTTTCAGTGTGATGATTTTTTGGCAGCATTTATTTTTAAGCGAACGTTCAAGTCCGCTAATAATAATACTGTGATAATCGAAGTTTGCTTAATTATTCGCAACTTATCGAACGTTCGATTCGCTATTCATAATGAGGGCCTTAATCTCACCTGCTCGCAAGCACATTTGATATGGAATGAAAATTCACGAATTCGAGGGAGTTAGACATTTACTTTAGATTTAGGTGCTACGAAATTTCCGAATAATATGACAAAAAATAATTGGCAGTACTAAAATACATAGTTCCAATTTTGTTAATTCGAACATTTTCATTGTAGAATTGAGATACATAGTTGAGCACAAGACTTTAATCATAGTACCGATGAAAATGTATCACGTTCATTATGTTGCAAGCGTCGCAGATCTGAAGCTGTAGAACGCGATTGTTGTGCTCGAAAACGTGTATCCTCAATTCTGCTTAGACGTTAGACGTCCTGTTTGAGAAATTCTTTTCCAGGTTCGCTCATTTGGTGATGTCCGTTCTTCATCAGTATTATTTGCAAATTCTGGCCGCATTACTTCTGCTCCGCGGTGCGGACACCTATGTTTGCGGGAATAATTTTGATTATTTAAGCAGGTCTATTGACGAATGTTTTAAAAAATGGAGTTCAAAAAAACTGAAAACCCACGACACCCATTTATTATTTCTTCCAATGAATATGGTCTGACTTCTCACTACTGACATTAGAGCTAAATGCAAAGTGATAAAAATAATAAGTATTTCCAGAGGCACTTAGCCTGAACCAGGATTTTTTAGTGTAGAAACTACGGACATCTATTATCAAAGAGCACGGTAGTGCCCAGCCAAGTTCTGGCACTACACCATTTTTACAGGAACAAACTCAGGCGTTTTTCGACCCCTCCCTATCTTCAGTACCAATGAAGTCAGAAACTTAAAATTCCGAATATTTTCTAAGCTAATCAGGCACAGACACCTCACCAAATTTCAATTTTCTAGTATACGCGGTTCCTGAGATATAAGGCCTCAAAAATCACAAAAAAAGTAACTGACTGACTGACAGTTCATCAAAATTATGGAGGTCTAAAAACCTAGCGGTGGAAAATCAGCGAAAATGAAAAAAAAAACACCAACTTTTGTGGCTTTTTTGTTGCTAATTAGTTGCTTCATATACGAGTACATACATATGAATTTTTCATCCACCTTTCTATACCTTAAATTTATTAAATTCCAAGGCGCTAGTTTATAAGAGCGATTACCTCGTGTATTTTCTTCTCATATGAATTAACAGAATTCTATGAACTTTATAATTGGTAACTTTTAGGTGATGAAGTTGAAAGTACGATTAGTACGAAAATAATACAAATCAATTTTGAAATAGCTCCCTCGAGCATATTATTTATATATATATATACATAGATATGTATTTCTTTTTGCTGTGGAGTTTATTGTATAAAATAAACAGGGAAACAATCCTTCAAGCCCAAAGTGTCCTTTGCACAAAGTAAATGTCCCTGTGGGTGTTGCGTAGTGTCGTATATATTTCTTTCATTCTACGAGTATAAGACATGTAAACATGTCCTCAAGAAATGTCACATAATCCTTAGTTTAGCAAAAAAGATATAAAAGCAAAGAAGTTTATTCCACATAATGCTAAGAGCCAACATTTATTCTGATTTTTTTTTTTTTATTTGAAAACTTAAAAAAAAATATATATGTACATATATTTCTCAAACAAGAGTACAAACAGAGTTTTATCCCACTTAGCCTTGGGCTTAGTGTGGTTAAAAACCAGAAAACATTTTTTTTTCAATTCTTGAAAGGGAAGAATATAAATAAAAACTATAAATTAAGAATATGATGGAAATCTGTTAAAGTTGGCAAAATGAAATAGGAAAACTTTCGCAGGCTCTTAAACCTATCGTTTGCATCAGCTGACATATTTTTTAACTAAGAGAAGCAAAAGAAATCAGTAGCTACCTAAATCCAATTAAAAGTTAGACAGGTAATTTATCGCAGAGAAATTCAGTTGGGTGGATAAAATGAGTCTTTGGAAAGGGTAAGGCAAGATAAAATGGCACTTGTGGATTTTAAATTAGTTTTACCTGGCTTAAATAGAGAATGGATGGGTTCTAATTTTATATATAGGAAGTGGCTTAATGTGTTCGAAATACAACTATAGTTTGTAAATTGCACATAATTTTCTTGCGACCAAATGTGTCAACAAAATTCTGGACTTCGACAAATTACTTAATTGTCTAATGTGTTAATTTTTAAGAAATGGTATTAAATTCAATAATAGTCTTGACAGTTATCTTATCCTTTGCTGAAGTAAAAAGTTTAACTATTTTACCACCTTGACTGGAAGAATACATATTTCTTCAGTAGAAAAAATAATATTTCATTTTGAAATATGGTAATACTCAATCAAACAATTATTCACAATTTTTTTCTTTTTATTTTGTATAATTAGCGCGCACTGAAGGTGTTTTTACTACCCTTAAAATGATTATCACAGACCGAGCGTCAGGAAAACAAGGAAGGGTTTAAATGGAGATACCGATGCACATTAGTTTCAAATTTCTGAAAGTTACAATGGAAAGCAAAAATAGTACTGGGTAGAACATTCCACATCCGTATAGTCCGGTTGAAAAAAGAATCTATGTATTTCAGAGTACATCCGAAGTTGGATTCAAGGGTAAACTGATGAGCATTCCTAAAAGCGCGAGTATTTGGGTTGAATTGCAGTTTTCCTGAGCAGCAGTACATAACTGTTAGTTGTTTACTCCAATTATTGTAAAATACAAAAATGTTGCTACAGGCGCCTGCCTGGCGACTGAACATACCCTAAGCGGAGCAACGGAGTTGCGTGAGCGGGTGTGAGCCCCGAAAAGGGAGTTACAATCCTGAAAATCCGCGAAGCGGGCCAACCAAGGTACTGTTGCTCAAGACAAAACATTTTATGTTTGTCCTTAAGTCACAAACAAATTTGGCCTTTTGTCACTTGGCCTTATGTCACGGCACCACACACCACACACAATAACCACACCAACGTGAACAATGGCTCTGTAATCACAGGTACTTTGCTCGATCTGAAATAGTATATAGTTTGCTTCAGCTTTTTTAATATTTTACAAGCAAACTGCATGTGACCACAGAGCGCTCTGTGGTAGCATACAGTTTGCTCTACAATACTTTCAAATTCGGTGAGCAGAAAATGGCTGAGCACAGACTAAGGAGATCTGTGCTGATATACAGTTTGGCAATACGCATCCGGTCCAGCGGGTTTGTGTATGTCAAGATCTATCAGGACTCTTGCGACTCCACTGGTACGAAAAAGATTGGTCCCTTGGAAAAGTTTACATATGTTCTCAAGTACAGGATGAGTCATAACACTCTCTGGCAGCATCGAATTAACAGCAAACTGTGCTGGAATCAAATTGGCTTTATCTAGTGAGCTGACATAGGGAGCGTCATTGATAACGAGCGTTAGGAACGAGGGCGAAGTTGTATTTCGAATGTTTTTCACAAATTACCAGATATGCTTACTACCTTTGGGACATTCTAGTATTTTTGGCCTAATTTGTCAATTTGTTGGTCATGTAAAAACTTGGTCTGTCGAATATGATCATTGCATTTCCTTCTAGCTTTTTTGAACTTATTTCGATTTTTCTCCGTACGGTTGACTTCGGAAACTTACTTCCTTGAACTAGAACTTGATCTGCACTGGAGTCCACGTCACTATCCAGGTATCATAGTGACCAGTTAAGGTTCCTGAAGAAATTATTGAGACCGTTCCAGTTGGCTTTTATGACATGAGAAATTTTCTGATATGATACAATGGTCTGATGTGCCCAGAGGCGATAATACACTGATGACGTGTTTATCAGGATCAGAGGTAAGGAACAAGTCAAGAGTGCTGGCGGTTTGACCTGCAACGTAAGGAATTCGAGTTGGCTAATTAACAAGCTGAGTCAGAGGGGTTTAACTCAGCAAAGACCTCAACATACCTTCCTTCGGGTTTTGTCTGACCAGAAAAGTGAAGCCAACTAGAATTGTGTATATTTAAATCGCCCGCAATGACGATTTCAGTGTGAGGATAATGGGAAACAATTATTTGGATGGAATCGGACAGAGCATCACATTCGTTAAAAGTTGAATTCCTGTCCAGATTTGGTCTTCGATAAATGAAGCAGGTTTTTATAATGTGCTTGTGTACCGTGAATTTAATTCATACAAAATTTGAATTTGTATTTAAACATTTGTAATATTGGGGTTGAAGTTGGTACGCAACATCATTTCTTACAAAAAACTTATGTATTTCAAATGTTTTTTTTTTTTTCATTTTGTAATTTTGTAATTTTCGGAAACTGAATTTTGTCATTTATTAGTCATCAGTTCTTTCATTTCCGTGAAAAATAAAAGGCATGTAGAAATAGTAAGATTGGGTGGTAAGCTGGCGTAAATTTTTTAATAATTTTTCTTGTCTGCAGGATAACTAAAATAAAACGCAAGACTGTTTCGTACAAACAAATCATTTGAAGAATGCAATTTTTTTTTTAATCTTTTAGAAGTTCTTGTACAAACAAATTGCTTATAATCCATAATACCAATAATAATGAATAAGTCAAAAATCGAAAAAATGTTTTATGATAGATAGTGCCAATAAAGACATTATTAACTTAAAAAGTTCTTATTGAAATTTAGATCGTACAAAATAAGCGAAATAACAAATTTTATCAATACTCTAGTTGCCGTTTTGTAGAAAAAATACTATTTTCGAAAACCAATATTCTTTAAATACTTTTTTTTTCGACATCTTCTTGATAATATTTAAGAACTGATTATTGCCAAATTTTAAAAAATAAAGCTTGTGTTTTCAAAAAAAAAAATGTTTGAAATTTTTTCTTAAGTCAAAAAATTTTGTTTGGAAAATTTTGATACATAATATTATTTAAACTTCAGCATAACAGAATTGATTAAAATCAGTTTAACCACTTTTAAGAAACCAAAAAATGGTTCTATAGGAGACACTATTTAAATCCATTTTTTCGAAAAAAAAAAATAAATTTACAATAATAAGCTAGCATTATGGTAAATTTTTTGATTTTTTTTAAATCTGTGGAACAGTTTAAGTATTAAGAAAAAAAAAAGAAAGTAGTGTGTCGGGTGGAAAATGTTAAAATACCATCTATGCAATTTATAAAAAAGGCTGAGTCATGTAGGCTCTACTCGAACAGATAGGCTGGACAAAAGACATCAGACAGAAATGCAAGACCCAGTTTTTACTCCTTCCCTATGATAGTAATGTCAAATCTCCAGTTCCATTTTTCTTAGCAATGCATACGAGTAACTTGCCTTATAGTACCTTAATAAAGGTATTGCAAGTAAAAATATTAAATAAGTTAATATTTAGTATATGGCCATTTCGTGGTGCATATTAATAAAATATTTAACTATTGACACATGTGCCCTAGTTATGGTTATGGTATGCCTTATATTATTATCATTTCCTATACGTATCTGGGGAGCTTTACCTATACACTAGTCATTTTGAGTCACGTTATATGTGAAATAAAAGAAAATATAAATAAAACAAATATTCCATATCAGATATATTGACTCGAATCTTATCCTCCTCGAATTACATACATAATGTATATCATATATTCTAAACACTTACCAAAATAGAACACTTAATATGAACCTCCTTGAAAGTTAATTACGGTTATGCAAATATCCTTGAATGTGTGGAAATCCCAACACCAAGTGCCACCCATAAGCAAATCAATCAACTGCAATTAATTACGTTTATACATAGGTAAATTAATTCAAGGTAAGGATTGACACACTTTGATTAAACCATCTGCAACAAGAAGAGAATCACTCCACTGTCATCAGTGGTTTTCGAGATAAGAAGTAATATTAATTGCAAATAAGCAAATTTATCAAACACACACATTTGATTTGTATGCCAAATTTATTCAAAAATGATTTAATGTAAGACATTTTTCGTAAAAAGCACTTTTAATAATTAATTTTGTATGGGCACGATTATTAAATTTTAAAATAAAATTAAAATTAAATTTGATGATGCAACATGCAACAGTTCGAAGAGAACCAGAACATAGTAATTTACAACTCTCAACGATTGCTGTGTGCGTGTTACCAGAAATGGAAGGGGCATACAATTTTCTGCCAATTCCGACCGGCTAATGAGCAGCACTTTTCATGAGAAGAGATACTTTGAGGATTTGTCAATTCCTCACAAGAGGCAATACACCCCTGGAAAACATTTTTGCAACGGCTGGAAATTGAACCTAAGACCTTCAGCATGACAGTCCAACCCACTTACCATTATGCCTCGGGATACTACTTAGGTTAGGTTAGGTTGTTGGGCTGACAATTGATGTTGCTATTGTCACACTTAGATCAATGTAGATCCATTGTGTTACCCGTGAGTGTTATCACTCTTTCCTGATAAAACCTATGTATTCTATTAATCAGTCAAGCCATTTTGAGGCATTGACGAAGTTCAATATGTGTATTCCTGAAATATTAGAAATATCTTCTAGATTATCAAAGAAGTAGCTACCAAGCCATTTCCTTCTCTGGTGGCATAGTGACGGGTAATGACAGAGAAAGTGTGAGGTGTCTTCATGTACCTCCTCATCACCACATCCTCTGCATAGGTCATCTGTACTTAGTTTCATTTTAAATTTATGGTATTTCAATAAATTGTGTCCGGTGATTATGCTCGTAAGAGAGCGAAGGGACCTCTTACTAAGTTGTATAATTTTGTCAGTTCTCTGCTTGTTAAAGCAGGGCCATATTTTCCTAGTAGTATCACAGGTGTCAAGTAGATTCCACCTTTCATTGGATTTCCTTAGAATTATGTCTGAAATTTTCTGTTTAATGTTACAGAGTGGGATGTTTACCATCTCTGCTTGACTAGCGTCGAGCGCTGATCCCTGTCTTGCCAACTCATCGGCATTTTCATTACCTGGTATGCCGCTGTGTCCCGGTACCCAGCAGAGTCTAATATTGTGCTGCGTGCCAAGAACCTTAAGCTCTTCGCGACAGCAAGAGACAAGCTTCGATTTTATCACAGTGGCAGAAATCGCTTTTATTGCCGCTTGGCTGTCAATGTAAAAGGTGATATCAGCCCGTGGTATCGCCATCATTGATACCTGTCTAGCAGCTGTTGTCACTGCCAGGACCTCCGCTTGGAAGACACTGCTATGATCCGGGAGCCTAAGTGAGTTGTTTAGCTCAAGAGTTTCTGAGAAAAAGCCTGCACCAACACCTGTGTCCATTTTGGAGCCATCAGTATAGATTGCTATTTCTGATTCACTGGTGCAGGGTTGGTTGTTCTGCCATTCTTCTCTGCTTGGAAAGGCAGTTTGGAATGGTTTATAAAAGTCAAGCTCGGGTGTTGTATAATCTGTAATGATACTATCACCCAAGTATTTCTGAAGAATTTGAGCATGTCCTATTGCGCTGTTTTTCCAGGTATTAGTCTGGCTTAGCCTTAAGGCACTATATGCTGCGGATTCTTGTACGAAAAGGTCTAGGGGTTTCAGGTTCGGGATACTACTTGATTATTGATTGATTCTACCACACATTTTTTTGGCTTAAATGGTAAAAATCGTAGTTGTTAAATAATTCCTTTTAGAAGGGTAATTGTCCTTGTATCATCTAAAAATTTTATACTTCGTGGTTCCCACGGGTATATGTCATCACCAAATTAACAAATGTCAATGCCTCTCACAAAATTAATCAACTCTCAATCAAATTGAACTCGAAAGAAGGCAAATCCCATAAAATGTATTCATATGGAAAAATTGATTCTGAATTGATTCCATGATAAAGATGAAAAAACTCTTGGTCTTTATGAAGATAAATCAAAATATGAATATGAATGATTATAGATCCCAAGTACTGCCTCTGACGGTTAAAGGGTTATACATATGGCCATTGAAGGTTTTGAGTTTAAGCTTATAAGGATCATCGCATTGTTACGTGAATGTGTTCTAGCGTTAAAAGTAATAAAAAATTAGTTGCTTCCTTGATCATTTCTTTAAATATTCAAAATTGGGAATGAAATATTCACCCCTGTTCTGATTTTCGTTTACGAAAGTAATACTTTCGTTTTCATCTCGTTTCGAATTTGTCTGGAGAATTTGAATCAGTGTTGTTCCTCTACGTGTCGACTTTGATTGTCTACATTAATGCGTAGACAATTGTGTCGACAATGTAGACAATGTAAACAATGTAGACAATGTCGACTATGATGTCGACAATGTAGACAATGTACACAATAGGTGCGTTTTATTATTCACAAATCTATCTGGATCCGGATCTGGATTAAGTTTTAACATGTATTACAAAAACAATTTGGGATCCTGTTTTCTATCGGGATCTATTTCAAAGATCCAAAAATTAGTTATTACACTGGCGAGTAGATGGCTTTTTATGGTAAGGTAGTGTAAGCTATAGTGTAAAGAAAAAAGACAAGACATAATTTAAAATTTACAAACCCAAGGATAAAAAGAGACGGGCTTATAACAATGTTGTCACTAAGATCCGTATCGTTTTATTTTCAAGGGAAAATCCATATCCGGATCCAGATAGATTTGTGAATAATAAAACGCACCTAATGAAGACAAAGCATGCCAGTCAATCTGTCATCTGTCATTCTTGATTTCTCTGTCACATTGTTTACTTCATTTAAGAAAATTTCAGGTGTTGATTTGAGTTTTTATTCAAATATTGGTCGACGAAAAAATAAAGGTTTCGATCAATTAGGTTTTCCTTTAATACAATAACAAATATGTAGCATATTCTACAAAATACTGCAGAAAGCCGTCTTCGCAGCCACAGATAAATAAAAATTTGTTAAAAAAAGCATATTCATATCCTAATAATAATGCCTTCACATTCATTTACGAAAGGAATGCCTGTAAGCAATCCCAATCACCTGCGACATCTGAATCCGGCGATGTCTCTATGATTGTTTTGATTGATGACAATGATTTTGGCTCGAGCTCTGATTTATTAGACGAAACATAAAAAGAAAAATTGAATGTCTACGTTGTCTTCATTGTTGACATTGGCATGTAGACAATCATGAATTGTATACGTTGAATTGTCTACACGTAGACAATCGTGTAGTCTACATTTTTTGTCTACATGGAACAACACTGATTTGAATTCGTAAATCTAAAAATTTATGTAAGTATTTTAAAAAATATATCTTTAAAAACTATTTTTTTTGTCTTTTATGAAGGGAAAGACACATGTGTAACAGAAAACCTGTCTGAATGTTGGTACCACTGCAAGGCAAATTTGTACGAAATTAAGAACATCGTTTTCAAATCCGTACGAAAATCAATTTCGGTTACGAATTCAATTCGGAACGAAAATCAGAACAGGGGTGATTATTTTTGTTTCAAAATAAACTTCAAACTTTCATAGGAATTTCGACAAAAACAAAATATTTCTTTATATTAGAATCAATTAGGTAGTACACCACTAGAAGGAAGTTAAATGGAGGGCTCACAGCTGTACCGAACAAAGTCATAATCCAAAACTTACTCTAAAATTTCCGCGAAATTGACCTCTATTTAGAGCTGTAATGAACTAATTATTCAAAAATTGTTTTGTTCCTTAGTTAACGGTAAAATAACCCAGTCAGTGGCTCTAATTTTCGATTCATTTCGAAGCATAAACGAACCAAGTCAGTATTATTCAGGTTTCTTCAATTTTATCCTATGGTTTGTTTCGTCTTTTTCATCTCATTCTGCATGCTTCCCCCCTGCAACCCCCCTACTACGGAATACTATACTTACTTACTTAGGTCCTCAGACTTTTTATGTCCGTGGGGGACCCCTAGTCGGGCATAGAGCGTCCACAACGCCAGATCGCCATCGTGTTCGGTTCCTGGATATGAGTCGTAACTCCCTACAACTCTTGCCTAGTTGGGCTGACTCCTCCTCGACTGTCATTCTCCATGAGCTTCTCGGTCGTCCAGCTCTTCTTTCTTCTTGAGTGAGCGTATTCCACTGTATTGCATGCGCCGCAATACAGTTGTCGCCTTTTCGAAGTGTGTGTCCGATCCACTGCCGCTTTCGACGTCGTATAAAGGAGTCAATAGGTTCCTGACCCGTTTTCCTGAGGTGTTCTTCGTTTGAAATACGATTGGACCAGAAAATCTTGAGGATGTTTCGTAGACATCTATTAATGAACGTTTGCAGCTTCTTAGTGACACCTACTGTTACTTTGGAAGAGCTGCAACCCAGGGCCGTAGCTAGAGTTGAATTTAAGGTAGGGCATCGGTGATAGCATGTAGGGCGGAAGTAAAAGTTTTACTTGATACGAAATATGATCTGATCTAGTAAAGGTGATACTCAACTGTCGGGAGGGGGTGATAGATTAGTGCTAAACATTCATTTATATAGTGGTTTATATTATTATTTCTTTTAACACTATTCTTAGTATACCTACATAGATAACAATACTTTCTGTTATTAAAATAACTGAATTCTTTAATTCGACATATATTAAAAATATGAGGGACTTCATCCAGATCAACTGATTTGGTTCTTTTCTTTGATTTCATTGATAGCCTCTGAGGCTTATTGATTGCAGTCAAAGTTGAAAAGGTAGATTCATCCGGCTTAATCGAAAATCAAAGTTTTATAAGTTTAATCTTCACTAAAAACTTTTTTGAGACATAAGCGTTGAAGTTGAAAATAAATATTTATGTTTCTGTTCAGCAAATTGGTCTTAGGATTTTTGTTATAAAAAATTTAAAAGTATGGGCGTTTTCCTAAATGCAGTGTTGCAGCGCATCGTGGAGTTTCGCAAGGTTTTTCTTTACTTTGGAATCCAATATTTACTTTTACAACTCATTAAAAAAAATCTGAAATTTAGAATTCGTATTTAATAACGTTATTTTATTGAAGCAAATGAATAAAAAAAAATCATCAGAATTCACGATTCAAAAAGATTTGATTTTCTTGCAGTAACTTAATGCCAGTTGCACCAAATTGCAATTAAATGGGTTTTCGCTAAAAGTTTTAAATTTTGTTGACCTGATAAATTTATCTGTTTTGGTTCGTTTATTGGCCTTCAAAGTGCCTGGGTGAAACTGTACATTTCACAAATAGTTCTGTTTTCTCACACTTACTTAAGCTTTTCATCGGTACCATTTTGTCTACATCCAACTCATCTATATACTCGCTACTGAATTTATTATATCGTCCTTGTCCGAAAATCTCGTTTGTAATTTAGCAATTAGTGTGTCCAACGTTTCGAAATACTCAGACTTAAATGGCTGAGCGTTCATTTCTAATTTCATCCAAAGTCGTCGAAATCAATGAATAATTATCATGTACAAGTTTTGTTACGGCCAAGTGTCCTGACCAACTCTGTTCTAGGAGCCGGTAAATCCTTCTTCCACCATACAAGGCAGCTATTTTTCCATGCTGAAAAAATTCATGTAATATGATGCATGGATCAAAAAATAAACGAATGAAAGTCATTTCCGAGATAACCCTAATGCTTACCAAATGCAAGTGATGGTTAAAGCAGTGGACGTAATTTTTCGGCCCAACTCCCAAAACTTTCCCACTAATTACACTTGCGCCAACATAGCATTGGCTTAGCATACAAGAGTGGTCAACGTTATTTAATGGTAATTCCGTAAAATTGGCTGCATCAAGATTTTCAGTAGTAGTAACTGTCAGCAACGACTCATTGACAATTCCATCTTTAACGTAGCGTATTGCTATTGCAATATTTTCGCCCATTATTTTTCTTCCATTATAGTAAACCAGTTTAGGTCCGATTCATTAATATTTTTAAAAATGGAACTTCGTACTGGTATAATCATGGCTTGAATTATTTTATTTTGAATTCAGGTTAGCAATTTGTGTATATGAGTAAGAGATTCTTTCAAATTTGGATCTTTCATGCAGGTGTATTCAAACAAATTCTGAAATAATTCTTGTTCTTTTTCTTCCTTCAAAATATAATTTCCACGCAAAGCTAATTCGCTGACAAATTGTATAACCTCAAAAATAGAACTAACGTATTACCTATGTCTCTCTAAAGCTTTTGGTTGTATCAACGTTTCAACGCTGCTAGTTGTAGAAAAGCCATAGCTTGAATATGTGAAATGAATTTTTCTTGTTTTGTAAATCAGTTTTTAAATCAGTGGCATTACGATACTATAGTTGATATTTTAAGGTATTGCATTAGAGGTTTTAAGGTAGGGCATTGCCCCCTAATGCCCTCCCCTAGCTACGGCCATGCTGCAACCGTAAAGTTAAAGGGATTCGACGTTGGATCGAAACAGCCGTAGCTTGGTTCTTAAACTTAGAGAGTTATTCCTCCATATATTTCAAAGCATTCCGAAAGCAGCCTTCGTCTTCCTGATTCGACTGCTGATGTCCTGTTCAGTGCCATTCTCGGTAAAGATGTTACTTCCAAGGTATTGGAAGCTCTGTACTTTCTCTACCGGTCGTTAAGAAATATTTATGAGAGAAGATGACTGGGTTCCGAGGCTGATCATCTTTGTCTTGCCCGAGTTGATTTTCAGCCCAACGAATTCTGCTTCTCTCTCCACCCCTGTTGTCATTTGGTGGAAATCCATGATCCTATAAGAGAGCAAGCATACGTCGTCAGCATAGTGAAGATGTTTGAGGTGAAACGTCAGAGTCCATCGAATCCCTCCGTTTCCCATCAAGGCCGCTCGCAGGACATCGCTTGTCTACAATAGCCGTTAATTTATGCAGGATACGCCTCCTGCGTAAGGCAAGCCAAATAAATTCTCTATTGATGCTATCGAAAACCTTCTCAAAGTCAATGAATTTCAGGTGAAGTGGTGATCGATATTCGACGCACTGCTCAATTATGATCGTTAAAGTATTTATATGATCAATGCATGCGGATTCAGCGCGGAAACCTGTTTGTTCGACATCGAGTGTGGCTTCTAGATGTTCCCTGAACCGTTCCAGTAGGTACTATTTTCGCTAATATTTTGGCAACGGCAGGCACGACGCAAATCCCCCTCCAGTTTTTGAAGTTGGTGTATGCATTTAAAGAATCTGGATTTAAAGAAACTTTGAATTTATCCTATTTATTCAAAGTCAATAGCTGTTTTCTAAATAAACATATATGTGGCCAAATTTTGTTTTAATAAGCTTTAGTTTGCAATGCATTTCTGTTTAGTTTTTAAAATATATTCATTTTTGGTTTTTGGTCCTTTTTTAAATTATACCTACCAATTTTTATTTTCTTTAATGACAATTTTTCATTATTTTTCGAGGTAATAATGAACTAAGTCGCATTTTTTTAACTTTTTTTAAATATTAGGTTCATTTTTCAATACTTGTTTTTCATTTTTGGTCAAAAGAAAACTGGGTGAATAAACTTTCCAAATGTCTTTACTATGAGTAAAATATGTATTTCAGTAATTAATGGCAGTTTACGAGTATTTACCTAACCTCTTAATATCTTCGAATTCAATTTTTCTGACTTGGTTCGGTTTAGCTGTGAGCTGTGAGGTTTGAGTGCCCCCGACCCACCGCCACATAATAATAATAGGTATCTTGCACACTAATCACTTTTTGACCACCAGTTAAACAATATTAACAATATAATATGTGTAAGTGTAATTAATTTACCATAAAATAATGAACATTAAAATACTTTCTATTCTGTCTCCTTCTGTTCTGAAGAAATCCTACTTACAAAAAAAAAAAAAAAAAAAAAAAAACACAAAATGTTCCCGCAAATTAAATGACATCTTTTGGCATTTATTGCTTTCAAATTGACTATGCCAGAATAAAAAACAATCCCACACACGCTCACTTTAACACCAATTTGCAGTGAAGTGCTTATACCTAGTATGTACCTATGTATCACATATCTACCACCTCCTGCATTAAGGACCAATTCCACGCCGGAAGTCTTGCATGATGTGTAAAAAACTTACAAAGTAAGTATATACACCTTCAGGCATAGAAAATACTGTATTAGACACTGTCGTATTATTTTCGCATATGACAACGACTGTGGGAATTTTCTTCAAGTCCTTGAAACTAAGAAAAACACCATCCCTACACAAGGTGAAACACACCTTCCCAGTGGAGTGAGAGAAAGGACGAGCTAAAAAAAAGAATACAAAGCCACTTATCGCTTTTTAGGGAGAGATTCAACCAAGAAAAAATTTCCAAGGAAGCTAGGAGCCCCTCCGAAGAAACGTTTTCTGTTAAAAATAACAGGGTACCGGAATACAACATCACTGGAGAGCTATTATAAAAAAGGAGGTGGAAGGGCGAGCTCCTATCATTTTTCATGTAATGTTCCTTTTTTTGCCACGTTTAAGGGATCCATTTCGTTGCAAAACGACGATGACTGCCATAGCCCATGATGGGTTTTCATCTCGAAATTGCGTGCCACTAATGGTTGGGTTCTGTTTTTGTATCTTTGAAATAAAGTTCATGCTAAATGAGATGAGATATCGTCTGAGATCTCATTTTACTGGTTGCTATTTTCCCATTCGAAACATTAGATACTATGAAAATAATAAAACCAGCACCCATTTACAATTTTACTTTGGCTCCTCTCATCAATTCGCTGTCACTTGATTTCAAAGGGGATTCTTTATTTCTCTTTTGAAAAATCGACAAACGAAAGGTTATTGATGGGGTGGTAAGATTAGTGAAACTCACGTAGGAACATATCAAAAATGATAAGCATTCCACCATCACAGTCACCAGTACCACATTGTCGTTTTGTAGTTGACATTTTAATATTTACTCTCGAAATAAATTGAATTAAAGGATCCTTGTCAGTTTTTGACATATGAGTTTTTTTTTCCCAAACTTTTGTTGTTAAAAATCTCTTTGGCTTTTGAAGGGCTTAAATTGTGTTCTACAAACACTTTTGTGATAAATGTATTTCATTTCAAAAACAGATCCATGATATTAATTTAAAAAAAAAAACCTCTTAGGGGTAGAGCCAACAATTCAAAAAGTAAAACAAAACACAACAAATAAATACATATGCGTATTCATGCCTGGTGCTGAGGAAAGAGATTGATTTTAGGTGGACAGAATGTGTATTAATAATAGGTATAAACAAAGAAACACACATATTTTTGCAAATAACATTTATGTAAGAAAACACTTCTAAGTAGATATTCCCATCATCATTAGTTCTAGTACCAACAAAAAAACATATTTTCAAACTATAATTTTAAGTATTGAATTGTACCAATTTTGACAACTTTGGAACAGAAATAAAATAGAACCCTTTGCTCAACCCAATCATAATTTATGTTAAAGAACTCAGTTTCCGGTAAAATACCCTTTCGGGATCACTCATTGTAAATTAAGAGAACTTTATGTTCTAGGTATGAAGGAAATTCAGATGCTGAGAAAAAAAGAGATTGACTGGATTTCTTTGACAGTTTCTCTGTCAAATAAAGCTACATTCAATATATGCCTCTTTAAATCAAAATACAACAATAAAAATGAATAGCTTAAGGATTTTTTTAAGAAAAGTCAACCATGAAAGAATTGATCCCTAGAGCAAATCTACCATATTTCTATGAGTTACTATACTTCATCCAACAAAAATATGCAGTACACGTCTTATGGGAGAGCTTTTTCAAAATCAGTAGCGTTCTATATTTTTGCACCATACTAAATTGAAGAACTCCTTCATAAAAAAGTGTTTGTGCGGCCATAAATTTTCGATTGCATCTGACGCAGGCCCGACGTCCTATTGACTGCACATCTGAGTGTGCAGTGTGCACTGAATTAATTGCTGTGGTCTATGGCTGTTGGTGCCAGTGTTCCCAAGTTGAGGGGAAAACCACCATTTTTGCCGATTTTTTATGCCAATAGGGGGAAAAAAAGGGGAAAAAAGACATAAACGGGGAAAATATAATCTTATCAAAAACAGTCTTTAAAATTTACAAATCTAAACAACCAATTAGAAAATATAAAAAACAACATGCTCTAAAAAACAGCGCATACAACTTCTTATTAATTCTTTTGACATTTTATAACTAATGTACATGCAATGTACATATAACAAATGAAAGAGCATACAAAAGAGAAAAGAAACTTATTAAACTGTCAAACGGATAACGGATAACGGTCAACTTTGCTTGTCTACATATTGATGATTGCGTGGTGATATGACAAATTATTTCATCTTTCCCAACTTTTCGTTTTTGATTATTTTTAAATAAATGAATAAATGATAGTTTATTTAGTATTGTTTTCTATGTTAATTTACTAAAATGTGTATTACTAATTCATTTATTTAAAAATAATCAAAAAACATTTATAAATTAAACCTTTGAAAAAGTCGCGAAAATCGATGAAATGTTTGGAAAGATGAAATAATTTGTTTTAATTTGCATCTAAAACAATTTTACCAAAAATGCCCACTTTAACATCATAATTAAAGAATATATTTTTTGTTTTTGTGATTTAGTTTTTAGTCCTGAAGAACTTTGTTATGTTTATTTTTTATTTTTGTTATTTTTCATGGCTTATAATAATTTTTTTTATAAAAAATAAAAAAATATATGAAAAACAATTAAAAACTCGTTTTTTTCTTCGGGGAAAAAAAAGGATTTAAAAGAAAAAAAAAAAGAGAAAAAGTAAGGTTTTGGTGCCAAAAAAAGGGAATTTTTTTTTTGAAAACCTGGGAAAACTGGTTGGTGCTATTCAATTTCAACCCCCATTCAATATTGATGTGCGTTCAGAGTTACCCTTGTTCATTTCGTAACTTGTTCAGTTTTTTTTCCTTGGGTTTCTGTTGAGGTGCTTTTGATTTTAGAGCTTTAAAAAAAGGGTCCATTTAAAGTCAACACTACGATAACTCTGTGAGAGCTTTAATGAAGGACAGATTTATGCAATTCACAGTAGCCAGAATGCGAGGCAAACGTCCTATCTGGCCCACACTGCATATTTTTATTGGACAGAGTACAGCTGTTCTGTAGCTTATGAGAAACCCAAAAATTGGTATTGTCTTTAATTGTTTATTATGTATATTGAAAAGTTCTGTAAAATTCTTTTTTAAACAACATCTTGATACATTAAAATCAATAACATTAATTAGAAGAAAAATTCATGAATTTATGAATAATCTGTTCTACTAAATATTTGTTTTTAAAATCTGCAGATCTATAGGAAAGTGATTAAATATTTATGCTGAGAGATTTTCAAAATAAAATTGCTGCAATGAAAATCATTACGAAAGGATTGCTTGCTCTTATATTTAACATGCTTATAACTTCAAAATTGAATGTTGTTAGAGAAAAATTTTTAAAAGCATGAAATTAGGTTTTAGATATTTTTAGATTTTTTAAGCAATTGGAGCTTAAAACAAAATGCAAACGTTAAAATAAGTTTTTTATCGTACAAAATTTTTAAGAAACAAGGTACGCCAATTTTAAGTTAGTAACATTGTGGAAAAATAAATACAATTTAAAAAAATCATTAACACGTTTTTGAGTTTTCAAAATTAAAAAAAAAATATTTTTTTTTTTCAAAAATTCAAAAAATATTTTTTCTTAAGTTTTGGTTTGCAATGTTTTCTTTTACTTTTTGCAGTTTATACATAGAAAAATTCATTAAACGCCGCCGTTTTGATGGTAATAAAAAAGTCAAAATAATTATTAAATCATATATATGATTCTTCTAGAACTGATTGTTATCCACATCAGATATTTTTTCCTTAACATTTTTTCTTAAGATGTCGTTTCACACTAACTTTTAAGTTGAACATTGAAAAATATTTTTTAATAAAAAAATAAATAAAGATTTAAACATAAAATCGAAAAAATGAGTCTATGGGATGTACTGCAGTAATGTTTTAGTTTCAAAATTTGTTTTATTAAATTGAGTATCTTAGACATTAGGGAAAAAAAAGGCATAATTTCAAATTTAATCATTTACCCGTTTTCCAGAAAATTTTGATTATTTTTTTAGCAATCCAAAAACTATTTTTTCGAAAATTTGAATAACCAATATTTTTTTTTAAATTCAAAGGAGTTTCGCTATAAAAATGTTGGTAAAATAGTTACGAGCCGTTAATGAGAAAGTCGAAAATTAAAAAACGGTTCTATGACAGGTACCGTTGGTAACATTTTTTAGCACACTTATATTTTTCACTTCATATTTTTCATAAGGGGTTAATGGCAGGTACACTTAGTTTTGCAGCTAAAATATATCTTTCAATTTCTCCTAAAGGTAATCACGGAAGACCCTTAATTACCAAATTGGTAGAAATTACCTTCAGTAAATTAGGGTAAAGGTCGAGGAATTTCTGGACCCACTTTTTCAACTACGCTATCATCGTAATGTCAAGTCAGACCAAAATCTCGAGTTTGAGTGTTGTTACAAGTCCATAACTTGCCGTATAGTAAGTTGAAATTATATTTTGTAGACTCTTCTTCAATGAAATAGTAAGAGAAAACTAATTAAAGCCCGACATTGGTTGTATGGTGGTATTGATTTGTGAAAATATATCAATTGTCATACAAACATATAAGCAATATTGTCAGAAATGTTAGGTATTATCGGAATGTGACCTCAGGCATTGAGATCGTTGTCAGATTTCTTGAAAATTTTCAGGTGTCGTTGTTTATGGTATCTGACAACCCTGACAATTTCCTTGCTAGTCGAAATGAAAATAAAAATCGTTCCGAAAAAAAGTAAAAAGTAAATGATCTACATAATATGTACATATATTCTTAAATTGAAATCGAGAAATTAAATTTTCAGACTTTACAAAAAATCTGACAACGATGTGAACTGACCACTGTAAGCCCATTGTCAGGCATTAAAATATCTTTTTATAAAGTCTTCGATATTCATATATAACTTTAGGATAACCGTATAGGTACAGTTGAGTACCCCCCCTCTAAGAATTCCTTCGTAAAAATTGTTTAGCTATTAATGCTCACCTCGAATGCCTAAATTTCGATGACCTCTCAAATATATATGAACTTTCCATAGCCACATTATCAGAATGTGGAATCCTTTGCCCTTTTCGAACTTTTCTTATTGTCAAATGGGTTGATTTAATTTTTTGATGCCAATGGTAGGGTGAAACAAAACCCTGAATGTAACGTATACGTTACGTGTAGCCCATTCTTAGTGGTACACGTTACCTTACGAGAATATTGCGTACTTACTGCATCATAAATACATTAGAAACTTTGAAGCGTCTCAAAAAGAGTTTGCCTATGGTGATGTAAATAGATTGAAATATCGAATTTAGTGCTTATAAATATCTTCATCGCCCCAACATTTTTCTCATTTCACCCAATATGCCAAAAAGACAAAAGACAGAACAATTGGAGTCAAATTTCTTTGCAGGTTCTTTCAATGTTTTAAACAAATCCCCTTGACGTTATATGCTCCGGAAAACTGCATTTTCAGATCTTACATTTAACAAATCCGAAAAATGTTTTTTTTTCTATTTTTTGCTACCAAAAATGCATTATTTGGAGAATCAGTTGACATTTGCGAGGAAATATTCACTATTTATCATTCTTTCACCATTTACCTGTTAAACCACATAATGCCAAATTTCGAATTAAATATTCTACATACATGAAAATATAGATCATTCTCCATATGTGAAACCATGAACTGGATGATGATTTCGATGCCAATGGATTAAAATTTTTAGTTTTATTTTTCACTTATATTTTCTTTGACAATCTCCATTACACGATCAGAACGATGTGAATCAGTTTATTAATCTCTGACATAATTATTTGGTTTCAGGTGAAGAAACTGTCAAAAAATATTTGGTCTTATGTTTTGAAATACAATTTTAATATTTTTCAAACTTTTAAGAAGCTTCTCTACAAAAATTTAATTGAAATCCGTTATGCCGATAATGAGAAGTCCGAAAAAATGGTTCTATGGTAGGTACAGTCAGTATTTTTTTAATTAAAATTTTTTTGAATTGAAAAATTATAGATCGCAAAAATTAATCTAAGGAAAGAAAATTGTATCCAAGCTTAAAGAAAATCAGCCAACCAAGCCCCTTAGGACCCTTAGGCCGTAGTCGAACAGATACGCAGAATTTCGAGATCGACTTTTTTGATATTATCTATCATCGTTGTTTTTTTACGAATGCATAACTTGCCATTTTTTGTAAAAAGACTAGTGTAATCAGTATCCAACAGTCCAACTAAAAAATCCTATTTTTGTGCACGATTAGGGGCGTTCATATTCTCAAAAGTGTTTGTCAAGCACGGCATAATTTTCTTATTTTTGATTATGTAAATGCTCCATCCAGCGGCTTGTCAAGCATGTTGCATGGATTTCAAAATGTTATGAAATTTTGACAAACACATTTGAGAATGTGAACGCATGCTTGTCAAGAAAATATATCAAAATGAGTTTTATAAGCAATAGCGATAATTCATCTGGGTTTTATTAAATTAATATAAGTTTTCTACAGACTTGGTATACCAAAATCAAATGAATTTCCTCATCTAAAATTTCATCTATGCTCTGTGTTGGTCTGCCATGGTCATACGAGAAGTGAAGCATGTTTGACGAATGTGAACGCTAGTGTTTTTCGTCCATCATATGTTCATTACGCTATGTAGTATTTTATATATCTCTGTTTGAATATATGTGGAAAATGTAACATCCCTGTTTAAACATAAGTCTAAAAAGCTTAACGTTACGTAGCGGAGTCCGGTGGTGCTTTCTTTTTTTAACAGTATTTATCTATACAAAACAAATAGGTTCGTTTCTTTATTTTGAAACTCTACAACAGAGATGTAAAAAAAGTCGCGGTAGTTAGTCCAATGTAAGCACCGACCGGCTTGAAAAATACGATTAAAAAGTGAATGATAAATTTCAATGAAAGCTACGTATGCATGTGTATAACTGGCGCCTTAGTCGACTATATTATGTACGCAAAACTTTTATTCGATTAAATACTGCTCAAGCAAAAAGAAAAACAAAGGCCTAACAATTCTGACTCGTGGATATTTTATAAAATTCCAGATGACTTCCAGTTCAAGTTATAAGTGATAGATTGTTCAAATCATCATCTCCATAATTTTTCATAGTATAAAAATAGATGTGACTTAAAAATAATTTAACCAGCTTATGGTCGGTCAATAAGTTTTCAATTTTGATTATAGGTTTGTTTGATAACTTACATCTATGCGAATCATTCCCCATTTTCACCCTACACTTATTGGCTCTCTCCATTGTGATATACGGCTTAACAAATGCAACAAAATTTTCTGAAAACTACAAGCAAATCAACCTTTATCACAATAATGATGTCACTTTCTGAAGATATGAAAGGTTATAACCTGTATCGTGTATTTTTTGTTTCTCCTAATTGAATCTTTCTAAGATAAAGGTAAAAAAATAACATTGCAAGTTTCACAAATTTACGAAAAATACACACATATAACACTATTATGATGAAACACTTCCCTTCACAAGTTTAACAAGAGCTATACACTTCATGGACGACAGAAAGTAGCAACAAACAAACTCGTTCGTCCATTCTGTGTTGACTGCCAAGTCAACAACACGTCAGGACTCAATTCTCATTTAGAATTATCTACTCCCAGCCTTGAGGGTCTGCCTACATAGACCGTACGAAGGAACCTACATACATACATACATAGCTCCTCATAAAATTTATAGTAAGAGAAACTAAAGGACAGGATAAAATGGCAGAAGCCTACATTTAAAATTTAGATGACAATCGTTGTAAAGCACAATTCTCAAAGTCCTTGACTGGCATCTTCTTTTTGAATTTTCTAAAAAAGAAAACAAGATATACTCGTAAATAAATAAACTAACAGAAAAGTTTTTGACTTTGTTAGGACTTTGATCTGCAGGTGGTATTTTTTTATGAACCCAGTCCTTCAATTAACATATTATTCATAGGACGACATTGGAAAGTTATGGAGAAAGCGCTCATCATGACATGCTTCTGTCTTTTCTTGAATACATTTATTATATGATTTATTAAATCAAAGTTATTTTTAAAGGACAAAAGTTTGTTTGAGCTACTCAACCGCGGTATTATTTAAAAAATTTTTAGCGCAAATATTTTTCTGTGAGACACCTTTTCATAATTTTGAACACTTATTTCCCATATTGTGTTGTCCTATACTTTTGGCTTAAGGCCAAAAGGTCTAAAATTGAAATCACACTCATTTCATATGGAGTATTGTGGAGTCTCGCTTACATATATCATCATCATCATCATCGGCTCGACAACCGGGTTCCGGTCCTGGCCTCTTTCAACAAGTCTCTCCACCTATCCCGGTCTCTAGCCGACGACGCCATCCAGTTGCGCACCCCAAGGCTTCGGGCGTCCTGGTCTACGCCATCTCTCCAGCGCAAGCATGGTCTACCACGCTGTCGTCTACCATAGAATGTACCACAAAGAACTTTCCGAGCAGGTTCCTCTTCGCTCATGCGAGCTAGGTGCCCTGCCCACCGGAGTCTACCGAGCTTAATTTTTGTCACGATATCTGCTTCTAGGTAGATTACGTACAGTTCATGATTGTACCGTCTCCGGAATCGTCCTTCCTCACATATGGGGCCAACAATTCTCCTAAAGACTTTTCTCTCGAACGCAGCTAAGAGGTCGGAGTGCCTTTTGCTAAGCACCCAAGTCTCGGATCCACTATGTGAGTACTGTGAGTACTGGCAGGACCATGGTCCTGTACAGCAGCAGTTTTGAAGTTATGGTGAGATTTCTGGATTTGAAGAGCTTTGACAGACTATAGTAGGCTCTGTTGGATTTGAGAAGCCGCCCGCGTATTTCTTCTTCTATATTGTTATCGGCTGCTACTATTGACCCAAGGTATTTAAAGGATTGCACCACTTCAAATTCGTGCTCCGCTACCTTGATTGTTTGACCAAGTGTTCCTCTCGCATTCGACGCCACCATGTTCTTTGTTTTACCTTCACTAATGTGCAGCCCCAGATTTTGTGCCTCCTGCTCGATGTGGATGAAGGAATCGTGTACAGCTTGTTCGGTTCTTCCGATGATTTCGATGTCGTCTGCGTAAGCCAGTAACTGGCTGGACCTGTTGACAATGGTCCCTCTTGTTACCGTGCCAGAGTCACGGATTACTTTCTCCAACGCCAGGTTGAAGAGGAGGCAGGCCAGACCGTCCCCTTGTCGGAGTCCATTAAAGATGTTGATTGGTCTGGATAGCAATCCGGCTATTTTTACTTGGCTTGTTACGTTGGTCATGGTCAACCTACATAGTCGTGTCAATTTATTTGGGATGCCGAATTCTCTCATGGCTTTGTAGAGTTCTACCTTGGCTATGCTATCATAGGCGGCCTTTAAGTCTATAAACAGATGGTATGTTGGGATGTTAAATTCTAGACATTTTTCCATCGCCTGCCTAAGTGTAAAGATCTGATCAGTTGTTGATTTGCCTGAAATGAAACCACACTGATATTGTCCGATGACGGTTTTAGCGTATGGGGTTATCCGGTCTTGTAGGATAGAGGAGAGTATCTCATAGGCGGTACTCAACAACGTGATACCTCTATAATTGCTGCACGTTGTGGCATCTCCCTTCTTATGTATGGGGCATATTAAACCTTTTCGCCAGTCTTCTGGCATTTCTTCCTGCTCCCATACCTGTACTATAATATCATCAATTGCTTGACGTAAGGCTGGCCTGCCGTGATAGAATAATTCGGCTGGTATGCCATCGGCTCCCGGGGCTTTGTTCTGTTTAAGCCAGCCTATAGCCTTCTCAACCTCTTCTATGCTTGGTGGCGGCAACATAGGGTATTCTTCTTGAAGTAGTGGAGCCTCCACTTCTGCAGTGAGCTGACCATTTAGCAATTCATTAAAGTACACTTACCATCGCTCCAGTATGCGTTCAGGATCGGTGATCGGATTTCCCTCTCCGTCCTTGCAGTATGTGCAGCGTGGTGTGTACTGCGTCATGTTTCGGACGGATTGGTAGAACTTCCGCGCCTGGTGCGGACCTCGCTCTCGGCTATTTTCTATTTCACAGATTAGGTTCTTCTCCCAGGCTGATTTTTTTTGTCTGTGAAGCCGTTTTTCTGTTCTTCTGAGCTCTTTATATTCCTCTTCGCGTGCCCGCGTTCTATGAGATTGTTGCATTGCTCGGTACGCAACATTCTTACGTTCAGTCGCTAGCTTGCATTCATCATCAAACCAGTCGTTCCGACTTTTACGACTGCTGCCTAAGATGAAGTTGGCAGTACTAATGACAGTATTTTTAAGACGTGTCCACTTTTCATTTACGCCCAGCATACTGGCTCCAGGACTTACTCTCCCTAAGTCAGGTGTTTCTAGGGCGAGTCCTAACGCATTACCAAAGGTGTTACTGGTGTTTTCATTGCGCAGGGCAGCCGTGTTGATTCGAACCTGATCGGCGGATGCAATGCGTCTTCGCAAGGCAATCCGCCCTCGGAAAACCATACCAACAAGATAGTGATCCGAGTCGATATTGGCACCTCGGTACGTTCGTACCGTCATCAAGTTCGAGTAGTGGCGACGGTCTATCAACACGTGGTCTATTTGGTTACGAGTGACTCCATCAGGTGATCCCCAGGTGGCTTTGTAGATATCTTTACGCGGGAACCTCCGGGAACTCGCAACGACCATGTTTTTCGATGCTGCCAATTCTAAGACTCGAAGTTCATTGTCATTAGTGTTTTCATGCAAACTATGGGTGCCTGCGTAATGCCTAAATACCGGCTGCCGACCTATTTTTGCGTTCAAATCCCCAAGGATGATTTTAACATCATACCTTGGACAGGCATTGAGGGCCCTCTCGACTTGTTCGTAGTAAGTCTCTTTTTCTTCGTCTGAGGACTCCTCCGTAGGTCCGTAAACGTTACTTTGGCTGATGTTCGTAAATTTGCCTCGCACGCGAAGGGTGCATAGCCTTTCGCTTATAGCGTTAAAGCCGATGATAGTAGACTTCATTTTTTCGCTGACTAGGAAGCCTACCCCGAGCACATGGTGTTTTGTATGACAGCTGTAGTATATGTCATATTCTTTCTTCTGTAAAACACCAGTCCCTGACCATCTCATTTCTTGGAGAGCTGTTATGTCAGCTTTATATTTTGACAGGGCATCGGCTAGCTGCTGAGCAGCTCGGGCTCTATAGAGCGATCGTACGTTCCATAAGAAAATTCGTTTTTCCCGCTTACATATATGGTTAGAACAATATCTTTTAGATGTGGTGCGTTGTAGAGTAGTGTATATCCCTCGTAACAGTTGCGCGATTCCAAGATTTTTCTTTTGTGTACAGGAGAAGATATTGGTCTCGAAAACAGAAACGACTTTGTTCAATAAGGATCGTTTGCAATTCACAAAAACTCTTGAATAATTTACATAGTAAGGCAAACCACACCGCACCATGTAAATGTAAATGTGGAAACTAAATATCTGGGGATTAGGTAAGTAATTTCAATGGGGCAATTTTGAACCAGAACAACCGCAGATTTAATTTCGCTAATATCTCATAAAGCGCTAACAAAACTGGAAAAAAATATTTCCATGAATATGTCGCTCTTTTCGACCAGCATGTTTGAATTTTCTCGTGCTCCACTACAAACTGCGTTCTACCCCGATTGATCTAGTGCGTGTGATGGCCTTAAGAATTTCATTACAAAACAATCGAAAGAAACGTCAAAAGGCTTTGTTCGCATCTGTATGAAACAAATGATTAAAATCAGTTCCGCTTTTTCGCCAGAAAGTCAAAGAACAATTATTTTAGGGAAGGTTTATTTAATGAGACTCTTTGTTAAAATTTGTTTCATTATTTCTTTATCAATAAAACAAAATATTATATTTTAAATTAAACGTTTCCGAAAATTTCTATTCTCATCATCTGATTTTAATATTTTTGGTATTATGTAATATGATGATAGAAACAGAGATTGTCGAAAGCTTTTGAAATAAAATAATTTATTATTTTTTACGAGAATATAAAAAATGTTTACTTATTTATCTATTAATAATTAAAAAAAAACTCGTGATTTAGTTCCTTGTCTCTATCTTTGTTATATTAAAATATTGAATTAGCATGGCGGTCGGATTGGGGAGAGTACGATAACTTAGGCGCCAAAAATTGATAACGGATTTTTGTAGAAGGGTCAAATATAAGCGTTTTTTACTATGGGAGGAGGGGGGTCTATCTCGCCCCGTTTAGGAGGTAGGGGCGATTTTAGAAAAAAAATGACTTAAATTGAAAAAAAATATTAAAAAGCAACGGCAACACTTACAATAAAGTACTATACCGGTTTTGAAAGCCAGAAGTCTGTTCTATAATCTTAAATTTAAATTAAATTATCTTTATCAATAGTTTTTAAAAAAATTCTCGTGAAAAAAAAAAGTTTAGACCAATTTTTTTTCAAAATTGTGAAATGAAGTACTTAAGGGCTCTTTGTGGTCAATGCTACTATTAATTCTGAATCGAACACAAAAAACGGAATGGTTTTAAGCCTTCTAGTTTTTGAGAAAATTGAAAATTACTAAAACTACTTTTTATGAAATGTTTGATTTTTGATATTTAGCTACGGTGATTTCATTTTCAGGATTAATGGTAATGTGGTTCATTTGTAGGTAAAGTACAGCAAATCATTTAGGGTTACCAAGAATGCACCAGAGGAGGTAGAATTGCATGGCATTTCGCGTCTCAGTCAATCAGTTTGTGAGTAAGTCAGGTGTTAATTAAAAATAGTCAAGTCAATTTTTCAATGTTCAATGGTTTACAGGTATTTTGATCACAAAAGAGATATTTATAGCAAACCTCCCGAATCTCTAGCCAATATTGAGGCCCATTGAAAATGTGCCAATAGATGGGTTTATTGTATTCTTACAATTTTTGTCACCTTGTTTTAGAGCTTTTTTCGGAGCACCGACACATCCAACCGAACTTGAAATTTTTATGTTACCTTTACCTTTATCGGTAAGTTGCAACACAGTAGGGGAGTTGAGGCTTTAGTTGGAATTAGACCAATTTCTTCTAAGAACGCGATGCTTTTGAAATATTTTTTTTGAAATATTGAAAAGTTATTTAATTTAGGATGAAATAGTGGATGCTTAGTCGCCATTCTTTATTCAAAGAAAAAATGCTTCACTCTTACAAGGGTTGAATAACGAATGACCTTGGTAAACAATAACCTGTAACCACATAAGCATTAAGAATGTTAGACACAAACAATAAACATACATATTAATTAAGGAATTATATAAATTTGCTGCATTCGTACAGTAGTACCTAGGTAATGTGAATTTTCTATAATGTATTAAATTTTCATGTCTGAACATTTTAAATGTGCAACTTTGGGCTATGTACATATCGTCGCTTTTCCGGCAGAGTGACATAAGTCGAAATTTGTCGTTTTTTAGTTTTGAACACAGAACTGAGCAGAAAAACAAACACAATTTTTTTGTGAAATCGGCGTTAACCTACTGAAAAAGCGCAGTTCTCAACTTTCAAAAATATACCTGTCATTACGTACGCATAAATATTGCGTAAATCAATTTTTGTTTTTTTTTTTGTTTTTAATATTTCGTTTTTTATAAAACTTAACAAACAAAAATGCAATTTTTCACGTATTCAACATTCGAGTTTTGTTTTTTATGAACAACGAAATTTTTTTTTTGAGTATGAAAAAAACTTTAAAAGGCTCTCCTGAAAATTTGCAAATTTCGACTTATGCCACTCTGCCGGAAAAGCGACGATATATTTAGTAGACATTGCATATAGGCCATAGGGTAAATTCAAAGTTTCTTTAAATCCAGATTCTGTAAATGCAAAAGAAACCTTGCATACATCCAATCTCGCACCTACCCAAATCTTATAGTGTGCCCAAGCAGGGGAGTTGCAGGGGGGCAGCATGCCCCCCATACATATCTCACTGTTTATACGCCGTAATGCGTAAGCAAGCAAGAAAAGCAAATATCCCATAAAAAGGAGTTTTAGTTATTTTCAATTTTCTCAAAAACTAGACGACATAAAATCATCTAGTTTTCAGTTTTTGAATAAGAATAAATTAGAGCAACGAATCTTAGGAAAAATAATAATATATAACTTTGCAGTTTTGAAAAATTAAACTTTAAACTTTTTTTTAAAGTTTTTTTCCCCAAAATTTGTGTTTAAAACTCGTTTTTTTTTTTCAAAAACTGTGCATAGATTCTACTTGATTTAAAAATTATCTAATAGATCAGAGTATTGGCTTTAAAAAAAAGGTATAATACTTAATTGTAGGTATTACCGTTATTTTTTAATATTTTTGTTTCTATTTTAGTACCTTTTTTATAAAATTGCCCCTCACGCCCAAACGGGAGGAGATAGACCCCCCCTTCCCATATTAAAAAATGCTTTTATTGAACTGTTCTACAAAAAACTGTTATAATTTCTTGGCGCCTAAGTTATCGTATTCTTGCCGTCGGATTCTTTAAAAGTCACTTTTCGAACAAATTTTAAATGAAAAATTATAAATTACTCAAATTAAAATAGATTTACTTTGCATTTTGTATGACAATGACTCAATTGGTTATGTTTATCAAAACGAAGTATTTAATTGTATAGTTTGCATGTCCATATGACTCGTTATCAATGCTTTGAGCAATAATTTTACCATTGCCTCCAAGTCGGTAGGCAGGAAAATGGAATTGCTCGAATTTCAACTCAAATGTCCCAGCACTTGTTTTCTCAGTCTTTTTCTACGCTAGGTGTTACTTCTTGTAATTGTTCTCTTTAATATTATTCGCTATGCCCCATTTTCGGCACCAACTGTATACAGAAAACGCAGTAAGAGCAGTAAATGTGTTTTAGGAAAAAGATTCTCAAGGGACTGTTGCGTGTGAATCAGCGAATTATAAGAAACATGTGGGAACGATTTCAGAAAACCGAGAGTTTTGAACAGTGATTTAGATAAGGAAAAACCAGGCAACAACTGAGCAAAATGACCGGTGAATCAGACTAATTGCACGTTGGGGGCACACCGTTACTATAAGAGTTCAACAAAATCAACTCCGGCATACTGATGGCACTCGAGTGAGGGATAAAATTATACGTAATCGACGTGCCATGCGAACGAAATTGATAACGACTTATCGGTCTGCGAACTTTGGCAAATGAGCAACTTGGGGCTTATGATTTTTACAGATGAATGGAAGGTCACGTTAGTAAATGATCACACATGAGAACGTGTGAAGAAGACAAGGTAAATGTTTAGCATTCCCAATTGTTCCTGGAACTGACCGTTTGGGGCTCAATTTATATTTGATTAACTTGAATAAGTTTGTTTGGTAGAACAGAGCTGATAATAATTCTAGATGACGGTACCACAACCGGCAACCTTCTAGTGGTTATATGACTCCCTGTGACTCCTTTGAACAGAAAATAGGCGCTGTATTTGTTCTTAGGCCAAGGAGAGCTTTCCCGCATACATACGTCCCGCATGACAAAAAGAGATCTTCTTTATGACGCCAGTTTTACGTTTTTTTTATGTCCAGCAATGAGATCAGATGGTAAGATCTTTCAAAACCCCATCGAGCATCTATGTTATCAATTTCAAAGGATCCTCAAATAAAACCAAAGGCATTTCAACACTAAAGAAGAGCTTGAGCGTGGTAAACACATGTGTTGGGATTGGATACTAGAATTAAATGCTACTCATCTCATCGAAAGCCTACCAGAAGGCTTAAGAAGTGCATACGGAGAAGGCCCCACTCGTAACTAAGTAAATCATATGCCAAAATATAGTGATGTATGCAAAGTCTTATTTGTTCGCTATTGTAACTAAAGTTTTATGTGTACTCAATTTTTTCATGCTTAGCTCAAAAATATTCACCAAAAAGAAAAATATAACTACACATTTCTTTTCAAATGAGAACCTAAAAACTTAGTGTATCCTATAGTGATTTGAGTAGTTTATTTCAACTAAAATACTAATTTCACAAGCGATTTTTAAGAGCGTGCGGTCATTATAATTTAATGTTTGAAGACTATTTCATGCAAATGTTGGCCGCGGCTGCGCCAATTATTTTTATCCGTCGGAAATAAAAAAGGTTACTTCAAAAAAATATATTTTTAAATGTTAACTTTATTTTCTTTTCAACAAATAAAATATTTAAATAGTTTTTACATACATAGTTCTTACATACTACTCTGCAACTACTCACAACTCCTTCCGTGTTGAATCTATTTATATCGTTATCCTGATGAGTTGGTTTTCTTGTCCTCAGGGTTTATGGTAGTGTTGGTTAGTTACTTTTTGTATCTTTATCTTATTTTGTTATTTGGTTGGTCATAAAATATCTGTTATGTATTTTATTTTATCTTGTTTTGTTATTATTATCTTGATTGGTTGATCATAAAATATCTGTTATGTATTTTATCTTGTTACCTGTGGTAATCTTTATTAGGATGTTTGTAGATCATTAGCGATCTTATTTATTTTATTATTTCCTCTTATTTCCTGCTTGAGGTACAGTTGAGTGTTTATAACTCGCCTCAATGGCATGTGACACCGTCTTGTTGAAACCACATGTCATGCAAGTCAAGCTCTTCTATTTTGTGCAAAAAAAAAAGTTTGTTATCATCGCACTGTAGCACGCATCATTCACAGTGACGTTACGATTCGCATCATCTTTGAAGAAATACGGACCGATGATTCCACCAGCCCATAATCCGCACCAAACAGTGACTTTTTCTGGATGCAATGATAACTCTTGCAATGGTTCTGGCTGCTCTTCACTCCAAATACGGCAGTTTTGTTTGTTCATGTTATAGACCAAACTGAAGATGTTTGACACTGACATAAAACACGAAACGTGCGTGAGCTGACAAAACCAGTGTTGCCAAAAAGAAATTAGCAAAAAAAATCACCCTTTATTATTATTTGTTCAGTTTTTAATAAAAATGTTTTTTCCATGTGGGACATGACAAATTTAAAATTTCACTTTAAATGCATCCTTAGACCAATGACCAAACTGTCAATGTCAAAACATTCACTTAAGACAACATTATGGTGAAGTTCACAAACGAAAACGTTTACAAATAATAAAAATACTTCGCTGACGGCAACTTTGATAATAACCGTTTATTTCATTGAAAATTGTTAAAGCTATATATCCATATTAACAAAAATGGTTTAGTGGAGGATTATCGTCCTGGATCCTGGACTAAGTGCCAAAAATATTTAAAAAAAAAAAACAAATTTTCTGACGTTTACTAACTATGATTAAACTAAACCATCGAACACGGTGGTTGACAGAATATAAAAATAAGAAGGTATTATTTTTTAATTTTAAAATGCCATTTAACTATGAAGTACATATTTTAAATCTAAATTGAAATTATTCATAACTAACATTTTCCACATGCATTACATATGTCGCTAGGATAATTTGGAAACTGCAAGTCGGAGAACTTTCGAGTTTCAACTGCGTAGTAAAGGTAATAAAGGTAATGTAATGAATAAAAGCAATTTTCAACTTTCAAAATCAATACCATTCAAAAACGGAATTTAAATCATTTCCAAAGTTGTCCATATTGTGGTACACAGTCTGGAAAGCTGAAAAATAGAGAATAAATTGAACATTTAAATTGGCAACCAGAATAAAAATTATTTTCCTTAAATGATGGCAAGTTTCTAGTAGCGGATCAACGAGCTGTTAATTATTTCCTTATGATCACGTGTTTCTAAGATTTTATAACGAAAACAATTCATACGAGTACCTTTAAAAAAAATATTTATACTTTCCATTGAAAACAGGTATCATTCTTAAAATGTTTGAGAAAAATTTATAAAAGTTCATAACTAAGAACTCAACTAACCTAAACATTAACACCCATATTAATAAAGATGGTTTAGTGGAGGTTTATCGTTAAGTCCTGGACTAAGTGCGAAATTTCATTAATAAAACAAATTTTCTGTTAAGTGACGTTTACTAATTATGATAAAGTTAAACCACCGAAGTAGGTGGTTTAGCGAAGGAATAAGAAATAGAAATGTCCACAGTCAGACACAAGCAATTGACAATCAATTTAGGTAGCCACAGAATATAAAAAATAGATTGCTTACTTTTATAGAAGATTTTCTTAAAAGGATTTTTGATAAACGTCATTTTACTATTCCGGGAACATTTTGTTTTTATTAATGAAAATATTTAAGCCATGGCTTAACTCCTATTCCATGGTTTAGCAAAACCATGGAATATAGGTGGAATAAGCGTTTTTTATTAATACGGCTGTAAGAAAAGTAAATAAGACATTTTACGGACGATTAAATTCCATTCGAAAAACCTAATGACAAAATTGGCATCTACCTACATTACCGATGTCGACAAAGTTAAAATTACCTTTTGTTTAGCTTATATAGCTTTACAAACGTGAAAACATAAATACGTATATTCCTCCCATTGTGTAGATTTTCTTGATCCATTCCTTAAAAAAAAAATAAAATACATTTCCTAAAGGTTAATGACAAGGGAGAGGGAGCCTCGGGGTAGATTAGGACAACAAACGACATTTCCGACGTCAATCTCAGATAGTTCCATGTACTAACAATTCATACATATACATTCAAGTAACGGATAAGTATAGGGTCATAAACCACAGCAGCTGACATATTTCTTACAAATAAAATGATCCATGAAACTTATTCTCTTCGCGCATTGGGGCAAGTTGGGATCTGCAATGTTCAACGAACGACCCTCAAGCTGCATTGTTTCTCTGACTTGACATGAGTGGTATACCTTGTCACACCCAACTTATCATCCCTTTGTGTAGATTTTTCCAAAGCCATCATAACACAAAGCCATTAAAGCCAACTGTTGGTACACGTTGTAACAATATAGTGGTGACCATATTTTTTTGAAGTAAAATATTGGGTAAGCCATTTTTATTTGCGATATAAATATTAATAAATCAACTGCGAATTGTTGGGATTGTACAAGTAGTTAAAAGTGAAACATTGTTTTGTGTCATTTTGGAATGATTTTTCGTCTTAATTTTGGAGACGATTGTCGTTCAAACAACACGTCATAAATGGTATTTTTTTAAATTCATATCATATCATCTCCAAGTCGTTTCGATTATATCGGCATATTTGTTAAAAAACTGGCAAGCTTTAGTAACTGATTCATTAATTCCGAAATTTATCGAATTTTGGGCGATGAAGAAAAATTGATTAGCACTTGGCCTAAGACAGCGAGTTGGTGTATGTTTTATACACAATTCTGATAAAGGAACACATTTAATATGACCTGTTATTACATCTCTTGCAAAGAGAAATCAAGAAATAAGTTCTTCTAGTATCTAGAAGTTTTATACCAATTAACACGCACCGACCGTTTATTATGTATGTTGGTAAGTGCAAGGTCCATTCAAGCTTACGAAGTGAATATCTTGGAATCTTTTCTGGATTCTATCAATTCTATCAGTTGCGTCCATTGCTTTTGTAATAAGAAGACCAAACTACGCAGCAGTATTCCAAAACTGTATGACCAAAACTATCAAAAAGAGATTTAATTGTATAAGGAATTTCTAAAAAAAAAATCCAAGCATAGAATTTCCTCTAGGCACGATATAGACTTTATGCATTCTGAAATCCAGTTTGTGATCAAATATTGCAGTAGTCAACAGGAAATCGGACTATCAGATCTTGTAAATGTTATGACACAACATATCGTGATATTTAAGTCAAGTTCATTAAACAGACACCATTAGGATAAGCAAGTTAAATCTTTTTGAAGTTACATATAATCAGAAAGCGAATTCACTGTTCGATATATCTTCAAATCATCTGCGAACGGCAGACATCGTGAGTCTAAAATAAAGCTCGGTAAATCATTGACAAAAAGTAAAAATAAGAGAAGACCCAGATGACTGCCTTGGGGAACGCCCAAGTAATTAAATATTAGTTCCGATTTAATTTCACCAATTTGTACTATTTTTTTTTCTATTCGTTAGATAGCTTTTAATCCAGTTTAGCATTCGAGAATGAACACAATAATAATAGAAACTTGTTGTTCACTCTTTCGAAAGCCTTGAGAAGTCAGTATACATACATATATAACGTATACGTTTCTTTTCTCAATGGCATTGATACAATAGTTATAACATAACGTGGGGATTGTTGCTGTGTTTTGACAACGTCATACTGAATTGTTTAACCAAGGATTCAAAAATTTCGGGAATCAATTAAAGTTTTGCAATAGGTCTATAATTTTCAATTTATTGCTTAGAACCTGATTTGAAAATTGGAGTTATGTATGAACTTTTCTAAGAATCAAGCAAAACAAAATTTCTGAGAGAAAGATTGAAAATTATTTGGAGCAGTGATTTTTTTGCTATTTTCTTTTTGGCAATACTGGTTTTGACAGCTCACGCACGTTTCGTGTTTTGTGTCACTGTCAAACATCTTCAGTTTGGTGAAATGAATTTTATTAACAAAATGCGTGCTCTGCTAAGAAAGTTCATCGCGCGCTTCTTCCATTTTATGTTCAGTTAAATCGACCTACTGAGGCGGCTATTCGGGCTATAGTTATTAAATTTCGCATCAAATTTACATTGTTGGACATTAAACCACCAACACGCTTACGTAGAGTGCAAACTGAAGAAAATATCGCAGCTGTATCGGCCAGTGTTAGTGATGACCGTGAATTATCGATTCTCTGTTACTCCACTACGTGGAAAATTTTGCGGAAGGATTTAGGTGTGAAGCGTTTTAAAATACAGCTGGTGTAAGAATTGACCTACCACAACTCCGAATTTTAGGTTAATGGGCTCTTGAAAAGTTGGCCGAAGATCCAATCTTTTATCGAAAAATTGTGTTCAGCGACGAAGCTCATTTCTGGTTGAATGGATACATGAACAAACAAAACTGCCGTATTTGGAGTGAAGAGCAGCCAGAACCATTGCAAGAGCTATAGATGCATCCAGAAAAAGTCACTGTTTGGTTCGGGTTATAGGCTGGCAGAATCATTGGGCCCTATTTATTCAAAGATGATGCGAATCGTAACGTTACTGTGAATGGTGAACACTACCGTACGATGATAACATACTTTGCTTGCGCAAAATGGAAGAGCTTGACTTGCAGGACATGTGGTTTTAACAAGACGGTGTCACATACCACACAGCACGCTTAAAAATGAACCAATTGAGAGGAAAGTTCGGTGAACAGTTTATTTCACGTTTGGGGCCGGTCAATTGGCCGGCTAGATCGTGCGATTTAACGCTTCTAGACTATTTTTTGTGGGGCTTTGTTAAAGCTCATGTCAAGCCCGATTGATGTACTGGAAGCCAACATTGAAGCATTTATTCGTGAGATACCGCCCGAAATGTTAGAAAGAGTATGCCAGAATTGGACTAAGCGGATGGACCATTTAAGGCGCAGTCGCGGCCAACATTTGCATGAAATAATCTTCAAACATTAAATTATATCGACCGTACTATCGATTCAAATAAAGATTTAATGCATTTTTTTTTAATTTCCGATAGCTCTTAAAAAATCACTCGTTATAAGTTGGACATTCAATTTTTAATGAAAATTTCGGGAATATTATCGGGAGGAAGACTCAGACTACTTTACAATTTACCGAGCGCAAATAAAACTTCTTCTTCTAAAAGAAATATAATACCAATATCAGTTATAGCAGGAAAGTCATAATTAATTTCAGAGTAAACAAAATTGTGTATATAGTCAGACCAAATAAAAGATCATGCAAATAAATTGCATATCTCATTTCAACCGCCAACAATACCATTATAGGTCATATACATAAGTAAGTGGGAATATAAATAGATTTTGTTTTTGAATTTAAATAATATACTGACAAAAACATTTAGATTTTTTCGAGATTCTCGATGGCCCACTGCCCATACACTTTATATAAACGGTCATTGCGTTCATGGAAATAATGACAAGATTAGAGTGCAATCAGACTTTGTGCCTAATGCATTACATATACAATTATACTTAGAATCTTGGACATCAAAAGAAAAAGTATGTGGATAATATTAAATCCCACTTAAGGCCCCCCATCCATAGAATAGGTTGCATGCTCTGCGGCAAAAGATCCGTTGACGTTGCCTGATGTTAGGGATAGGGGTGACCCATTGTATAGGTGAGTTTGACCATATTGACTTAAACTCAAATCGAAATAACTAGGTTTGTTCAATGACCTAGTGCATAGGCTTTATTTTTTATGTGTTTGCACATCCAATTATTTTATTTAAGCATTTTGTCTTTATTCACACACAATTATATGAGTAAGTACAGGAATACAAAATGTCTGAATTTTATCACACTTTACTCTCGAGATACCTTCAATTTGTGGGAGAAAAAAGTACTAAGGAAAACGATGAAAGAAAACTAAAGGGTGTTTAAATTTTAAGGGCCGATATTGATTTTGAATAAAACACAAATTATTTAGGAAATTATTGTCATTTCTTTTTATTATGATAATATTGGTATGGTTCAATTATGTATGGAACAAAATATTGGCCAAATGGCCGCCGCAACTTCGGCGACACACCTACATCCGATGGTCCAAATTTTCGATGACGCTGAGGCATAATTGTGTGCCGTTAATGTGCCGAATTATCTCATCCTTTAGCTCTTGAATTGTTGCTGGCCTATCGACGTACACCTTTTCTTTCAAATAACCCTAAAGAAAGAAGTCCAACGTTGTCAAATCACATGATCTTGGCGGCCAATTGACATCGCCACCACGTGAGATAACACGGCCATTGAATTTGTCACGCAAAAGAGCCATTGTTTCGTTAGCTGTGTGGCAAGTGGCATCGTCCTGTTGAAACCACATATCGTCCACATCCATATCTTCCAATTCGGGCCATACAAAGTTCGTTATCATCTCACGATAGTAAACACCATTCACAGTAACTGCCTGACCGGCCTCATTTTGGAAAAAAATACGGCCCGATGATGCCAGCCCATAAACCACACCAAACAGTCACTCTTTGTGGTTGACTTTGTTTTTCGACAATCACTCTTGGATTATCATTCGCCCAAATGCGGCAATTCTGCTTATTGACGAATCCACTGAGGTGAAAATGTGCCTCATCATCATCACTGAAGATGATTTTCTTCGAAAATTGATCATCCACTGTTGCCATTTCTTGCCACCATTCTGACCATTGACGACGCTTGAAATGGTCAAGGGGCTTTAGTTCTTAAGTCAATTGCACCTTGTAAGCGTGTAAATGCAAGTCTTTATGCATAGTGTTCATCAACGACGAGCGTGAGAGGTGCACGACGATGAGTTGAGGTGGACGGCTCTTCAGTCACACTATCGCGAACAGCAGCAATATTTTCTGCAGTACGAGCTGTACGAGCACGCACTGGTGTTTTCACATCTCCTCCAGACCCGGTTTGCCCAAACTTGTACACGATTTTTCCGATTGTACGCACATTTGGACGATTAAATTGACCGAAAAAATCACAAAGTGCCACGATATGCATTTTGATTTGAACGCCCATTTTCATAATAAGCCTGAATAACTTTAACGCGTTGCCCGATTGTGTATCTTACCATGGTGCAAATTGAATTAGTCTGAAATTGAGAAATGTCAAATGAAATGCAGAAAAAAACTTGACGCTTAGGTGTGGTTCACATTCAACATCGGCCCTTAAAATTTAACCACCCTTTATAACAAATATCTGCCGCTTTCTTTTCGGGAATAGGGCAGGAAGTTTTTAAATGTCCAGTTGTACAAACATGGTTCAGCTTTGGTTCAAGATTTTAACTCACTGATTTCATCGAATAAACTGAGACTAACGCTGCTTTTAGTGTGTATTTCACATACTTGAAACGAAATCGGTGAGTTAAGATTACTGAAAAAAGAAAACGTAAAAGAAATTTCAAACAACTGATATCCTATAGTAAAAGGCACTTTGATATGATTTGTTTGACATGAACTAAGAGAGATACTTAGGTAGCTTGCCCAATTAGCGCTGATGTGCACCACTTTGATATCATAAGTTGTTTAAACTTGTGAAGAAGTCACTTCTCAAGAAGTCATTGAGTTTGAATTGAGTTCAAAGAGAAAGGATGAAGTTGGTTTTGATGTGCTTTATTATGGTGGTAGGACGTGCGTTTGCTTTTACATAATCATCTGGATTTCGGATCACTCACTCAACTAGACCACCACACGCATCTGAAACAATATGAGTGGGAAAGCAGTAAGTAATCAAAGGAGTTATTATCCGGCGCTTAGTCTGCTAGCTTGCTGCTCAATTAACATTTTCTACTTAGCCCACGAAATAAGGCTTACTCCCTCGTTTCACGTTTATAAATTAAGCTGTTTAGAAATAAATATTTAACAGTAGAATTTTACCAAAATTTCAAATAAGAGAGTAAAAGAACTATACTCACCAAAAATAAGAAATGGTCACCGTTGTAGTGTCATATTAGTTGCTGTGTACTTTTTGTTTCTATGCTTCTGAACCCATAGAACATGGTACTAGTATACCCTACAGATATGGAGGCTGGCTTTTGTTATGTTGGAGAAGATAAATGCTGTCAAATGTCAGGTCTTATGGGACGGAGCAAGATTTTTCTTTGGCCATAATTGGAAAGGGGATTAAGGTTACTACAAGCGAAATTGTTTTAGTCAGTTTAAAGGACATGGGTGGAATATATTTCATCTATGCAACAAGACATGGTTACTTTAAGCTATCAGGTGGGTACAGGGCATAGAATTAGCCATTGTCATTTTGCAGTTATCAAAATTAACTTTCGGTAGATTTAGTTATTGAGTTGAGATAATAATTTTATTTAATGCACCTGCATTCAATTAGTGAGAGCCAAGTCTGAATGAAATAGAAAATTCAGTTTGTCATTGTGCAAATTTTATTTACAAAATATATAGCACCTCCAGTTTTACCTTTAATCTTCGAGTTGTCTTCTGTCCTAATGATTCCCAGGAAACTTATTTGGTATGATTTAAATATTCATTGTTATTGCTTTTAATTGGAAAACAAATTTTAATATCCAGTACAGCAATTTGTTAGAACTTAATCTTTAAATGGAAGAAGGTAAATTATTTTCCAGAATTCCAAGAAAACAGACATTGGGTATCGAATACGAGACAGAGTTCTATACGATGTCTCTTATCCATTCGATTATATATTTCAAAACACAAAACCGTAAAACCCACGAAGTATTTATCAAACATAAATGAATGAAAATTTAATTTGGTATGTGGGGGACGAAAATTCACTTCTGTGTGATTTCATTTCATATCGAAGGGAAGTATACTTTCCATACATTCAGGGAATTCCTTATTTAAATAAAAAACATACCCTTTGTATCCAATTTTATTTGAATTTATGAATCCTTTCCCAAATTATTTTTCGATATCTGTGTAGTGAATACAAAGATAGTTTTTTCTGTTAATTTGTATGCAGGATTAAATACGCCATTAGTGTTTGACAAGTTTAAAAAATGGAATTGGCTCAGTATTTAAAAAAATACCTTTTATCTCGAAAAGGACATTCAAAAATTTAGCATATTTAATAGTTTAGTAGTTATCCTACAGCAAATAATGTCATTTAATCTAATGAGCCACCCAATTTTATCGTGTTTAATTATCTTTCTATTTCACGGGATTGATAGAAATGGCACACGCAAATGACAAAATACTATAAAGGAAATTACGAAACAATGTGGAAATAACCTTGACTTTTTTTTAAAAAAAAAGTAAAATCCATTTGAAGTAATTTTGTTTTTAATATATGAATTCAATAAGTTGCAATTTCAATTCAGTGGCCACAAGGTTTAACCTCTTGAGCCGATTTTTCATATTTTTCAAGAAAGCCGTCTTAAGTTTCATATACTCTTTAAGTAGCTTTTGGAATAGCGAAGCCACCGAACTAAGTTCAAAGTAAATTTGTTGCCACCTTTATCAATAGGTTTCTAGGAAAATTTGGATTTATGAAATTTTGCAAAATCAAAAAATCGTCGTTATTCTTCAATTTTTACTTGTGACTTATAGTATCTATTATAGGCAAGTTATTTTTTCCCCCCACAAGTTTTTTTCTTTTTTTTAAGACCAAAAATAACGGTACCTACCATACGGTTTTTTTCTGAAATTTTATAAATATTTTTTTTCTCATAAACTGTCCAACAGAATTTAAAAAAAAAATTGAAAAATTTCATTTAGTTAAAACTAGGTAATAGTTGAACAAAATTTTCCGAAAAAAATTGTTATTTTTGGTAGCTCCCTGGGTCCATTTTTTTCGTGTTTGATTTTCTCCAAAAAGGTACAGCCGATTTAAATCAGTTTTTTATGCTAAAGCTCCTCCAAAGTTCGAATATTTTTTTATGAGCTTAATACAAGCAATCAAACATACTTTAAACTAGAATAACAATTAAGATCTTAAGACTAAATTAAAAACTAAGGAGCCAGAAAAAAAAATAAATAAAAAACTAAGGATTAAGTTAGGAGAGCACGCAGAAGGAAGGATTTAGAGAGATTAGGATCGAAAATGGTTGAGCTGTTGGCTTTCCGAAGCATTCTAGTCATCGGCGCATTCTGGCCGTATTCAGTTCGATGGAAGGGAATACATAGAAGTGGTATGGTTCTTAAATGACGTTGGTTTACGTTGAATTTAATTTTTTTACAAAGAGCTTGACCAATCGATGCCACCAGTCAAGAGCTGGTGTATAAAAATAATGTCTGCATTATCACGACGTCGGTACAAGGTATGTAGATTTATAAGTTTAAGACGATTTTCATAGGGAGGTAAGTGCAATGGGTCATCCCAACTAAGGCCACGTAATGCAAATCGTAAAACTCTACGCTGAACCGCTTCAATACGTTGGATATGAATCTGATGGTATGGTGACCAGACCTGGGAGGCATATTCTAGAAGGGGTCTTACAAAGGTGATATAAAGAGACTTGGTGACGTAGTGTGGAATTAGCTCTATAAATAATACTGCTTATATGTTCACGAAAGTTAAGTTGACAGTCGCAAATAACACCTAGGTCACGAATGGAAGTGACGATGGAAATTGGCTGATTTATTAATTAGGTATTGACGTTGTGGCAAGGGCGTCCGTTTACGAGAGTAAGTAATGGCTTGACATTTGCTTACATTAAGCTCAAGAAAAGTATGTTGACACCAGGTAAAGAAATTATTAAGGTCTAGTTGTAGCGATTGCGCACCTGAACCAGATAAAATTTGTTTTGAGATGCGCATATCATCAGCGTAGATCTCAAGGTCAGATCCTGTAAGAATCCTGTAAGAATAAGTTCAACATCATTGATAGTTAACAGGAAAATCAGGGGCCCAAGGTGACTTCCTTGCGGCACACCTGAATTTGAGCATATAGGGCTTGAAGTGCATGATCTAAAAATAACTTTATACTGACGATTGATGAGGTAGGACTGTATCCAAGATACAAAAAGTGGAGGAAACGCGTAAGCTTTAAGTTTAAAGATGATAATGTTATGGGAGATTTTATCAAATGCTTTGCTGAAATCCGTTTTCGTATTATTACATATTCAAATTTTCAATTGTTCATGTTTTGGATTTAAAAAAAAAATCAAAATTTTTTTTTGGGAACTCTATATTTCGAAAACCCCATGCTCGATTTTTTTCAAACTTGACAAATAAAAGTTTCTTAAAAAAATTCGATATCTCAAGAACGGCTTAATATTTTTCTTGGAAATTTAACTCTCATTCGTAGAATAATAAAAACTTTAAGTTGCCACACCAAAATTTTTGCTTTAAAAATTTTTAAAAATTTTGTACATAAAAGCTTATTTTTTTAAGGAACCACTACAACGACTTATAATTTTTGTCCTCGCATAAATTCATATTTGCATAGCATTCTGTTTTTATCTCTTACTACTAAAAGAATTTTTAAAGTTCATTTTATCCTTATGAACAGGTTTCTTTAATAACATTCGTTTTTAAAATTCCTTGTTTATTACATAGGAGCAAGTTCGTGCGACCCAGTCGTGCATTTTATTTTAATTCAACAAGAGTTCAATTAAGTTAATCTTATTTCCAACGCTGGTAACGAATTTAAAACAATCTCTGGGCGTTTCAATTTGGATATTAGATTTTTTCTTACGCTCAATTAGCTTGTGGTCGTTGTTGCAATGTATGAGAGTTCTTATTTGGCCCAGAACATAAATCAATGTAAAATGTTAAGCGCTTAGTATCATCACGTAAACTCTTCAATAACTTAAAGACGCAAAGTGAAATGTTGTAATAGTTCTTAGTTTTGTCGTTTTATCTGCTCACTACTATTGGAAAAATCAAGTGCGTCCAGCTGATGATTGAGCCAACTTTTTTCAGAAGAAAAAAGCGTTTTTTTGAATTCGATGTGAACGATCTTAATTTTTAATGAACTGTGATTTAAAGTGTTTTAAATTGGTGATGTGACTTCAGCTGCACAAACTTTTATTTTTTATGTAGGATTGAAAATCTAAAAAATTTTAATTTTTTTTTGTCTGAGAATTTTTTTCATGAGCATTGAAAATGTTGGTCTTCAAAATCTAAAAACAGGTTGCAAAGTGCAAAATGAAATAACTTTACATGAAGTTAAAGGGCAATTCGACCACGACGAGTCGTACTTGCAAGGCCTTGATTTTAATTCATGAAATTTATGACATGGCAACATGGTTTCTAACATTTTAGTCCATTTAATTTACGCACAAGCTGCTCTCTATTATCACATTGTCGTGCAATAAAACCTTATTTTTTTAAAACATTGCTCAACGGAAATTCAATTCACAGGATTTTTTGTTTTGATTTTTCCTTTGAATATTTTTTTTTAATTTGACCCCTAAATTTATATTACACAAAGCAATGGACTTTGTTCAATATGCTTAACACAAATGAAAAAAAAAAAAAAATTTATGAGCCGTGTTTCTTAGTGTATTTGTATATCAAATTCTTGTTGCATTTTAAATAGAATTTTCTCTAAGCAGAAATAAAAATGCACTTAAGAACACGGTAATTATAGTTACTAGTGCTTTCTCTTATTATTAAACTTTTTTCTTGCACGGCACTGTCATAATATGAGACCAGCTCATATAGGTACATACTTCACATAACTAAATCATATAGGTACACAGAATGGTAAAAAAAAAACAATTTTAATTTTACCTTTGGTCTTGGTAACTTTTGTAAGCATCCTTACTAATTCCACCATTTGCACAGCTCTATTTGACAATTTATGCACTTCTCCAATTAAACTTTTCAATTTTAAGCAGATGTGACTGTAATAACTTATGTTAACTTATGAGTCATATTTCCTTCATTATTACAGTATGTAAATTGGTTAAGGCGAAAGAACAAGCCAACTTAAATTTGTGATTTATTTAAGTTCAAGCATATATAACGGCCTAACTCAATTTATGATTTTCATAGAATCATAGTCTGATTTGCCACAAGAACTCAAATCAAGTTAAGAATAGTAAATATTTGTTCTAATTTCGCTTATAACAGTATAGGTTGATAAGCAAAATTGGACTAACTACTTCAAGAAATAGGTTCTTATTCATTGTGGCAGTAGACCCAGTAGATACAGTTATTGAGTTTTTCAATAAATTCAGCAGCTTCTTTTATTCCTTGTATGATTTTGATTTTTTTCTAAAACTAATTTTATTGATTTACCCATTTGACTTTCGTGTTCTTTAATTTCTTTCTATTTTGTTTTGTTATTTTGAATTTTAAGATTTTCTTATATCGATATATTTGAAAAAATCGATTAATTTGATTTAACATTTTATTTTTTTATTTATTTTATTTTTTATTGTAAAACGTTCTTAAAACTACCAAAATGGGATCTGTTATCTCGGCAACTGGATCTGGCCATTAATTCGAATTTATTTAAGATTTTTTTTGTCACAAAAATGACAAGTTTTTCAAGAACAATCACATAAATTTCCTTAGCTTAAATGTCTATAACTCTAAAAATAAACTTCCTGTTCATTATTCACCATTATTCTTTCTTCCTTAAAGTTACATAATTATAATTTTCAAACCTTTTTAGAACTTAATAGCTGTATTTTATTTTCCCCCAGATCTGATCCGGATTGGATTTTGTTTTCAAAATAACATGCAAAACAACAAAAGCAAACAAAACTGGGCCCTGTGTTGTTTTAGTTTTACATGTAATTTTGAATGAAAATCCAATCTGGATCAGATCTGGGGGAAAATAAAACACAGCTAATAATAACATCCGTTTCAAGATGCAAGGTATATTTTAGGTATGTGCTATGGTAGTGACATTTTTGGTGTTTAAGTTAAAATTTCGAAATAAATGTGTATTTTTATTTTTTACGATTCCATGTTAAAAGAGTTTTGGCTAAAACGTTTCTTGATATAATATTTAAAAAAAAAACATTCAATATTCTTTTTAAGCCCTAAATACCTGAATATTAATATTTTGAGATATTTTTCTAATTATCAATATCACTTATGTCTAACTTGCATTTAATAGGGATCTGCTACTTTCGTTGACATCCCTTATTGAACGTAGAATTATTTTATGTAAAACTAAAGGTTGTGACTACTACTTGATATTGTGACTGAATGCACCTACTATTTTTTCAGAATCTTTTATTCATCGTTCGTCTCTAAGCCTCGTTCTAAATTATTGATATATTCTCTTTAATAGATTTTCGTCTTCGATCAGGTACATTGTTTAGGAGTTTCTATTATTGTTATAGCCGAATCTCTATCTCTATTTCAATTTTTTTTTCAAAACATGCCCTGTAGCAATTACACATGTGACTGATTACTTTGGATAAATTAAGTTAGTTCACGACTTTTTCTCTATTTGAAAAAGTGGCAGATGGCTCAAAGTCACTTTTTGAAATACCTTATTTTGTATTTTGGTCCTAAAAACTAAATTCATAAACCTAAGTATTTCTTAGGAAAGTTCTTTAATACCACCTGTCTTCAATTCCGATGTTTTTTTTCAAAAAGGGCTCTTCATTAAATAAAAAAAAAACTCAAAGCTTGAAATATTTCTAACCAATTTATGGAGGTTGAAGTCCTAACTGCTTTCCAATTGGAAAACGTTTTCGACAAAAGAACAACTTTATATGAGATTATTGTTGTATCCTTCGCACGTTTATTTAACTACTGCTTTATCAGTGAACCAAATCAAGCTAGGGAATACTTGAATAGATCCTTACAGCCACTGCAAATCCCTCTAAGAATCACCTCCACTCCACAGTGTCTATATCAAGGACCATTACGAAGTCATAAAGTCCTTAACAAAATAGACCCCAGAAAACTTGTGTATAGCTGTATAGGCATCTTGAATAAAATCAACAGATATCCCATTCGCACGTACATATTCACATACACATACGGTACAGCATCTTATCCGCCCAAAATCAACCCGTTCCATCGTAGCCTAACCAGAGTGTAGTAATAGTGTAAATTGATTTTTTTTTTGTTCTTTTTCAATATTGGCATGTTTCAAAAAATATAGATTTAATATACCTATGTGTGTATAAAAATACGCTCGTACAAAACGGACGCACGTTCGTTTCGTGCTGCTCGCAAAACTAAGGAAATTGAAAATATTTCGTTTTGTAAGGCAAGGTGATGGCAGAGGGAAATTTGTAGATTTGCTTTATTGTAGGCGTTGCTGGTGTTTTTTTTATAGAAATAGAGGTTGATGGGGATAATTTATGGGATTTTGAAGCAAGAAAAGGTTATCGTAAGAAATCTCGCCAAAAGGTGATTTGTATACCGTTTTCACACTCGGAAGGCGTTAGTAACAATGTTAAGCTGAAAAAAACCTTTCAATGATGACTTCCAAGACGAGTCAGATAAAACTTTGAAAAATGAAACATAAAATTCTTAGCATACAGTTATAAAATGCAAAAAACAAGTCTCGCTCCAGCTTTTGCAAGAATAACGATTGGTAAGGCGTAAAATATTATGTAATTTCCGATACTGATAGGACACGGTCGTTTGTTCAAAAGGTGTATAGGGAACATTAATTCAATCGTTTTTTCTTAAATCTATAACATAAGTTATTTTTTCAATAAAAGTCCTTGGGAATATCATTTTTTTTTGTTTGAAAAAAGGACTTCGCCCTATTGATGTATAATAGTTTGAACCGTGACATCTTTCTTAGTATTGGCTATTGAATTGCTGAATTTAGGAGATGACTGTTGTAACCTAATAGTTTCTGGTTATATTCCATGTCATGGTCAAGTTTATGTCCTGTATTGAATATTTTAATGTAGCAAAATTGTATACATTTTTTCTATCTTAAAACTATATTGCACAATTTACAAAAATTAAGTATAACTCTAGTTTACTTCGGAAAATAATTATATATAATGATAAATCGAAGGAAAAGATACAAGAAAAACTTTCTTCAAATTTTCAGAAACATGTTTCCAATGGAGAGAAAAAGAGGTAGTAAAAAATATAATGCCTTAACCATTTTATTTTTGTTTTTATGTTTAATGTTTTGATTTGTTTTTTTTTTTTTTTAATAGCCAAATTTGAGATTAAGTAATTTTCGGATGGATAGGAAGATGTATTATATCACTCAAATAATTTTGTTATTCTAAATGAAAATTTTCGATGTTGGCCAATACATGTAGATCTTCCGTTGAATAGTGCCGTGGTAGATTTTGCATCATTTTGAGGTACTTTATTTTGGGTTCTTTGTAATCATAAAATATGACACATTCACTCCAAACAGGTGATAGAAACGATAAAACATAATTATTTGAAAAAATAACTTTAAATATTATAAGCTTATTTTCTGTACTGAGCTTTGATTTTTGATTTATAAATGGATATAGAATTTTTATAGCCAAGTTGATCTTGTTAATTATGCTTCTTCCATATGAAGTCCAAAAGTAAGTGTTTTGTCTAAGTGAGTAAGCTTGAATCTTAGCTCTAGATTTCCACTCTGTCAGAATGCCATTAATTTGAAGCCAGTTGCTGGGTTAGAAACAAGCCACACCATATCAAATGCCTTCTCAACATCTAATAGGTCCATATCAGTGCCTTTCTCTAATACAAGATCATTTTTAATATCATTTGTTATCCGATGTACTTGATGCACTTTACTATGAAAACTTCTGAATCCAAAAAAATTTTCACATATTCTACTCAAGAATTTCATTATTTTATTAAGCCATTAGCTTTAATCTTCAAAGTTTGGCTGTTGACGAGCTTCATTCTCTGAAATTTAGATTTAATCCATCCTCTCGCATTCGGATACACTCTACTGGGCAAAAAAAATAGTTTTTGACTTGCGTACATTTTTGTACTATCCACTCGGGCGTATACGTACTTTTTTAATTGCTATCAAAAAATCAAACTCGAGACTTTGATCAAAGTTGACATTACGATGATAGCGAAGGCGAAAAAAAGTGGGTCTCACAATTATGTCTCTCTGTCTGTTTATTTGACTACTGCCTAAACGGCTCGGCTAATTTTCTTTAAACTTGGTAGATATCATTTTTAAATTGTTCATCCCATACGTTTTTTTTAAGACAAAGAGTAACGATAATTACCATAAGAATTTATTTCGAAATTTTATAAATATTTTTTTTCTCAAAAACTATTCGACAGATTTCAAAAAAATTCATTTAGTTAAGGCTAGCTAACGGTTGAAAAAAAAAATCCGAAAAATTGTTATTAATGGTCCCCCTCCATGGAACTATGTGTGGACAACCCTATTCGAGCGTTGCTTGAAATTTGTATCCAGAGTTTTGGGGTAAAGACAAGAGTAATGAGTAGAGTAGGGATAGATTCCTTAAGATAAACGGAGAAGTCGAAGAGTAGGATGATAGTTTCTTTTCTGAAGCTAGAGTTGTCTAACATCAGCTCGAACCTTTGTTAACAAGTACGCTCTATAGCTCTTCCAGTTAATTCTTTTGGATATGATCGATGTTTCAGTTTGAGTTATAATAGTCAGTTTGAATTGTAATGGTCAGTTTGAGTCACACAAATCATTTGAGTTATTATGCTCATCGTGAAGAAATATAAGGCGTGTGAAAACTAAAAATAACTCGGCTGTGGAGTCGATATTTTGGTGTTTGGTAAATCGTTTATGCATAACATCGATGCGTATTCAAATTAAAGGTGAAAGATCAAGAAGCTATTCTAGGAAGTAGTAGGATAAGTTCTATGTTTTTCACTTCTGTAAGGAATCTAGAATAAGAAGTGGATGATTCTATCTATAAAGCGAAGAGCTGAGTGTTTAAATGTGAATGATGTATCGTGTTGAGAAGATCGATTCGCAAAAAGGTCGAAGATGGTTATTATTCAGGGCAGTAGGCAAGAGTATACCGTAGCGTTTAATGAGTGTATCTCCAAGTCCCTCCGTCTACTCAAGGGAAACGTTACTCAGAAGATAAAACCATCTGCAATCCTATCGCTTTGTTTTATAATTCGATACAGATGACACCCAATGTGGGGTCGTCAGGCAGTCTTCGTTAATTTCATCTTATCCACTATCTTAAAGAAATATATATATTAAATATATATATATATATATATAAAAATCTGTGAAAGTAAAATTTTCGTTACAGATGGCGTCCAACGTCAGGCTGTCATCATTCATCCACTACAATTCTTATTCATATTTATTCGTGTTTATTATTTCTAAAATAAATATTCGGTACATATGTATGTATTTGTTTTCTGATTTTCTCAAAACCGATTCAACGGATTTCATATTTTTTTTTTTAAACTCAATATTTCGAAAACTTCATGCTCGAATTTTTTTAAACTTAATAATTAAAAGTGTTTTGTTACAAAAAATTATTTTAACTAAAAATAACGGTACCCACCATACAAACGTTAAAAAATGGTTTTCAAAAATCATATTTTTCTCGAAAACCGCACCTAGAATACTGGTAAAAAATGTTCTCTTTTTATTAATCTTAACGATCTATAATTTAATTAAGAAAAAAATTAAATTTAGATATATACTGACTGTCCCTACCAAAGAATCATTTTTTTTTAATTTTGAAATCATTATTATCGGCATAATGGATTTTAATGAAATGTTTTTTTTAATAAAAAAGCTTCTAAAAAGTCTGAAAAACAATACATTTCAAAACTTACAAGAAAATATTTTTTAAATTTTTGAAAAAAAAAAAATAATTTTTTTTGAATATTCGATATCTCAAAAACGGCTCAATATGTTTTTTTGGGAAATTTAATTTTTATTCGTACAGTAATAAAAACTTTAAATTTGCTTTCCAAATTGTTTCTTAAAAATTTTGTAAATAAAAGAAATAAAAGGTAAGTTTTTAAGAAACCACTAGTACTTAAGAAGTTGTTTTAGTCTTTTATTTTTGTTTTCTCTCATTCATCTTTAAAATTTTTAGTCTTTTTCATAAGAGCAAGTTCGTAAGACCCAGTCGTACATTTGATTAAATACAGTGAAGACAACTGCATCTTTGAAGCTCATTGGAATATTTGCTGTATTATTAATTTGGTTAAATAATTCGCATAGTTTCAACTTAAAGTCGTCGGTTGGTTTACTAGTTTTCATCGAGTTTAGGGCTTGTTCTACTTCTTCCAATTCAGTAGTTGGGTCCAGTTCATCTATTTCAAGATTCGGGATTGCATAATGGAATGAATTGTAGAGTTTATCGTTACGATGAAGGATTTCGAAATGTGAAGAAAAGACATCAGCATTGATGTCTGTGTTTAAAACTTATACCAGCAATTTCTTTAATAGTTTTCCAAAAGTATTTAGAATGTTTGCAATTTTCAATTTTGCTTGTTACATGATTAAAGTACTCGTACTATTCCTTTTTTAATACGCAGGTATTTTTGTATTTTTTATTCTACTCTAGGTAATGTTTTTTTTTATTATTTGATAGTTCGTACGAAGCCTCTTACACTCGCTATCAAACCAAGGGTTTGTTTTTGAGTGATTTTTATTCTAAGATATTTTTGTAAGCTGCTTCCTTAACGGCTTCCTGGAGGTAGTTGAAGATGTTTTCAAAACTTTCACTACTCGCATTTCCGAACTGTTCCTAAGTTAAGTATTTAGTTTTGTGTGATATTGTAATTTGTAACCTTCGTTCCAATTTAAAGTTTAAACCTCCACGTATATTTATTTGTCTGGACTGTGAAGTTATAGCAAAGCTGCAGTTTACGGTTATAGGTAGATGGGCTGACAACTTATTCATTTAGTACGAAAATGATTTTCTGTAATTTTTTTATTTTTCACTGGGGTGTATACGTACTTTTTTAATTGAATTTTTGACGATTTTGCTTCAATTATAACTTGCATTCGTTAAGTTCTTAGCGCAATTCTTACTGTTATTATCTTAATTTAACTGTATATTGTTACTTTTTCTAATCCGCTATTCTAAGAAAACCTAATCAGGAGTTGGCATACTCTTTTGCCTTTGGTTGAACGCAATCAACTCTTGTTATGTTTGAGTGAACTATACTGATGATATTTCTGCACTTTTCATTCGTTTTCCATTGAAAGAATGTCATTGAAAGTCAAAAATAAAATCGCATTCATGAAAAGGAATCAAGCTGAAATATAAATCCTCTTTTTTTTATATGAAAAGTGTCTCCTTTGTCAACGTTGTCGCCGAGAGTCTTCATGCATTGAAATTTTTGCACAACTTTATTGAACACGACAAACCGACCCACCTTGTTAACATTGCATCTACTCGTATCTTCTTCCAATCTGTATCTTTAAATTTGTATGCCAATCCTTTTTCATGGTTTGCTCTTTTTCAATCTGTACATTATTTGGGTTAGAGGAAGAAGAGTTTTGTACACTTCTATTGTATGAAAGTAACATGTTTGTATTACCTTACAAAATTTAGCAAGTTCAAGGAACTTTTTTTATTTCATTGGCTTCAATAAATTATGATGAATAACTTCCAATTGGGGCTTGGATTTGAACTCGCCTAGATAGAGTTTAAAAATGTAAGGATGAAACTGAAAAATCGATTTCGTCCTCCAAACATCACATTCCTACAGAGGCCAAGGTATGGAATGCAACATAATGGACAATCTTTAAAATACATCAAGGACTTCCTAAAGTAATTTCATTACAGTTCGATAGCTTTTGTTTGAATATTGTTCCTTGACTTTTGACTGTCTGAGCTCAGCATATTATCATGAGAAAAAAGTGATGGTGGAGGGCGTCAGTAAGGATATTTCCTTATTCAAGCGACGACAACACAGAGGCGCCATGGATGAGTGTCATAAAGCTTTTTGTACGGCAGCCAAAACAAATATTTTTGTCTGGATTGTACACTCTGAGAAAAACAAGGAGCACATGTTTTTTTTTTATAAATTATAAAATTTATCGTGCAGATTGAACAGCTATATTTTTAAATTAAAATCATTGCTTGAAAAAAAAGAACATTCAACAGAGCTATGTTGACTATAGAATATAATTTTAAAATGAGAATATTTGTGTTGATTTATAGAATTATATATTCAATATTTTTTTTACGTTCTGAAGTTTAATTTAAGCGCATATACAAAAGTGGAGCTCTTAAGGACACTGTATCATATTGTTCAATATTGAAAAACGAGTATTTCAAATATTTTTGTCGTCTCATCAGATCAATTAATTTGACAAGGTTAATTGAAAATTCATTATTTAAAGTTTTTTTTTTAATTATCTAAAAAAATTGCATGATAACTTCATGTGCAGTAAAATCTTGTTTCAAAATGTGCAAATATTTTTCGGGTGCGTAAGGAAATCTTTGATAAAATTCATAATGCACAAAATAAAAAGTTATATAAAATTCAAGCAGACAATATGAAAATATGAAATAAAACCAGCAAAAATAAACAAAAAGGAAGTCTGTACTATTTTTGGATCGTACAAGCATGAAATTTGATAAACATTAATAGAACTTATTCCGAGAAAATAAAAAAAAATAAAAAAAAGAAATCTAGATGAGAAGAATCATATAAAAGTTCTTGGTCTGAAATTTGAAGGCGAATAGATCAAACTTTTAAGCCGAGTGGCCTGCGCTGAATTTTGGCGAAACCACGCTCAATGAAATTTGTTGCGAAACGTTTAGGGTGAGTATTGTATTGCACTCGATAAAATATTTGTGTGTATTAAAAATGTGAAAAGTATTTTCCACCACTTTGGAAGCCGTATTCAGTTTCACTTTTTACATATTTTTTCCTGTTTAAAGTAGGGCCTTAAAAATTTAGGCCAGAAAAAAAAACAATTGTTTTGATTTACGAATGAAATATCTTAGAATTTGTAATTAAATGTACATATTGTTGTGAACAGAGCTTTATACTACTACAGCGCCATCTGTTGGAAAATTACATATCTAATTTATGGAAGAAACAAAAAGCTCTTTTCCAATGTCAAATGTATTTCCCCTTATTCCAACCATCTAGAACATTCCAAGACGAGAAGCTTCGCGAATTTTCGAGAACAACTAACATGAGTATAAAAGGGAGTGCTCGCGGTGAGCACGAGACAGTTGATTTTTGATTACGGAAGTGTGTAAAACTCTGCTTATTGGATTGTGTAAAGTTTAAAACAAGTGTGATTTTAAATTGAATAAAGTATTTGAGTTGATTATAAATTGAGATTTATTGTTGTGATTTGGAAAGTAAAAATAAAGAAGAGATACTAGAAAGAGTAATAAGTTTTATTTAACGAACCTAGCAAAAATATTACAATATATTAACATATGAGAGCTATTAAAATCCAGAAGAGCAGGTCCAACATAACGCCAATTATTTCCAAGATATTGATTTGATACATTTTCACAAAATTTTGAGAGTTTAAACTTTCCAAGCAGAATTAAGATAAACATCAAGTAAATTAGAGGCCAAAGGTTCGGCTATACCTAGTGACTTATAACTCTGCTGTCTGGATATATAACCAGAAATGGAGGAGAATTATAACTTATTCCTTCACCATAAAAGCCTGCACACTCCTAAAAACATGTTTTCCTTCTGTATGAAAGTGCAATGCACTAACCATTTTTTCCAGAAACAAGAACAAATATAAAATACTCGTTTTTAAAATGTTATTATTCTCCTTGACAGTTGTATTTGGGTCTTAAAGTTTAATTTATAACATTTCTTTTTTTTCCATTGTTTATTTAATACTGGTAATTTAACTATCCGAGTTTGATTATTATTTTACTCCGAAATGTTTTCTGTTCATATATTATTTAAGTTTGAATTTGTTCTGCAAGAAGCTAGTTTTCTAACTCTTTCATAATTTTTAACATTTTCTAACTAGTATTGTGCTAAGGCAATTTTTTTAAAGAAATTGCTTCTGAACACACCTAAAGTAATGGCAGTTCATGCAAAAAAAAATCTTAGTTAACAGACCTGTTTTAGTTTTTCTAAATGTCAGAAAGTCATATGATTTAAGCAAGATACTAAAAAAATAAAATAGATATTCGATGATTCTAACTTTAATAAAGAATTCATACGATCGAGTTAGGTCGATACAATCGAGAACAGGCAGTTCTTTCTTATTAGCGTTGCCAGACATCCCGGTTTACCCGAGACATCCCGGATTTCAGACATAAATTCATCTGTCCCGACGGGACAGCTTTTTTTCCGAGTTTTGACTCAAACTTACAAAAAATGCCTAATATAAATATCTTTCATTGATGAGAAACAATCACTGCATTGTGATTTAACCTTAAGAAATTGCTTTTAAAATTTCAATCAAACAAACCTAACTTAACGAATAATGTAATTTTGCAACCTGACATCTGTCATTAAAATTGACAAAAGAAAAAAATATTTGCAAATTACGTTTGGATTCCGAAAAATGGTAAGTTTTTCATTAATATAACTATGCTTACATTCACCTAACCGCATATTACTTCTTAGATTTGTGTGTAATGTGAACAAATTGTGAAAATGAGCGATTCATCAGCAAGCGATGCTTATTCGGATTCTGCTCTTGATTCGAGCAGTGTTGTTGCTAAAAAGAAATACAAACGATTTACTGCTTATAATATTCAATGGGAAAGCAAATATACATGGTCTAGTTTTTTGTCGTTTATGCAAAAAGGAATTTTCATGTGGTCACGGAGGACAAAATGATTTAAAATCGCATGCATCCACAAAGTCTCACGTTTCTATTGTTCAGAACGTTGCATCTTCAAATTTATCGAATTATTTTTCGATTCCGGGACAATCTATGGTGGATTCTGAAGAAAAGGTAGCTATTGCTGAACTGACATCTGTCTTTCACACTGTTAAGCATTCAATGAGTTACAATAGTATGGATTGTGGACACAAATTATTACCATATATTTTAAATGACTCCAAAACTGCCCAAAAAATAAGTTGTTGTAGAACTAAAGCAGAAGCTTTAGTTAAACAAGTCATAGCTAAGGAATCCATTAAAATAATTTTGAAAAAAATTCAAGACAAAAACTTGTATTTCTGGATTGCTACTGATGCAAGTAACAGGAAAAATCGAAAAATGTTTCCGATATGTATTCGTTTTTTCTGTGAAACGAGCGTAGGGAATCGTCGCATTGATTTTTTAGAGAACAACCACAACGATGAATCTGCAAATCAAGTGGGAAAAATTTTAGAGGAAACTTTAGAAAAAAATGGTCTTTCCTTAAATTAAGTATCCGGGTTTTCAGCTGACAACACAAATGTGAACTTTGGCAAAAACCATTAAGTATTCACAAATTTAAAGTCGAAAAATGAAAACATTATAAAGGCAGGCTGTTCAGTTCACCTATTACACAATGCTGCTAAATTTTCCACTGACAAATTAGAATACGATGTAGAAAGTTTTTTTACTCAAAGTATGCACTTATTTCAGTCGTTCGGCTAAAAGAAGGGCTGATTTGCAACAACAGTTCGAAGCTAATGATATGGAGTGGGAAGAAATTATAAAACATGTAACTACCAGATTTTTATCATTAGGACCAGCTGTAGAAAGATTACTGAAAATATGGCCTGCTCTTAAATCACACTTTCTGGAATCTGAAAACGAATGTCCTCGTCTTATTGAGAAAGCAATTGAATCAGTATTTGAAGAAAAAAAAACGCTTGTCTATTTATCATTTATCCATAACGTAATGTTTTCGCTCGAAAAAACTATGAAACAAATTGAATCGGATTCTCTCACTGTGGTTGAAATGCATTTCAAAATGCACGAAATTCGTACCAAATTTAAGGAAATATTGAGAAATATATTTTTCGGAAGCAGAGCAAGAAAATTTCTCTCTGATTTGAGATCGGATGTCAAAGAACATTTACAAAATGATTTAACAGGATTTTATGTTAATTTTATTGAATATATAGAAAAACGGTATGATTTTTCGGATAATAATATTCTGTCCAAGCTTTCGTTTTTAAATTTAAATGATTCATTAAAATTCGAATATTTTGAAAGTGCTGTGTGCTTGCTCCGTATTGATGAAATAGATGTGGATTCTCTTTATGAAGAATATCAACTCATTCCAAAGTCATTAGAAGTATTTTTGGAATTAAAAGATAAAGACCTTAACTCCTTCACAAAATGGAGCCAAATATTAAAAAGTTTTTCAATTGAAGAAATTCCAAATATATTCAAAATAATTTCCTTTGTTTTTAGTAAACCAAGCTCTAATTTTTTTGCAGAAAGAGTATTTTCTCAAATGGTTCTAAAATGGACGGATGTAAGAAATAAATGCTCAGAGTTTTACAATTTTGTAAAACATAATACAGAAATAATTAAATATGCCAGAAGTTCCTTAAAATATTAAGTGATTTTCTTCGACATAAGATTTTTTTTTATCTTAATGTATGATACTCGTACGAGTATGTAAAAGACTGGTCGGTAATTTAAAATTCAAATAGATTATGTATCTAATAATTTAAAATACAATGTAATAGTTTTGAAGTGGGAATTATATTTTTTTAAGTTTTATCAATGAATTTTGATTTTTTTTGTTGTGCTGTTATTTAATAATCAAAATATGTCCTCGTATAAATAAATGTCTATTTAATAATTTAAAAAAATCGTATACAAAAGAATTTATTTATTTTGATCTACACACATATGATGATTTTTTATTTTGTCCCGGGCAATATGTTGAAATCCCGGGATTTTTCATTATTTTAGCCATTTGTCCCGCCGAGCTGTAAGAAAAATCTGGCAACCCTATTTCTTATGATCAGCCGATTGTTTTCGATTCGATTGAATCAAATAAGGAACTCCCTATGTATATACTCGATTACATCGACTAGACTCGATTGTATCAAGCTGGCACCCCAGAACGACACGCTATTGTTGTCTTGGCCAAACAAATAACGTATGCGTTGAATGTCTCCCATAATTATTGGAAAAATTATGATTTTTGTTAGAATTGCAGTATTGGGGCCCAAATAGACCCCATGTCAGATGGGAGAAAATTCTTTAAAATTTCGCTGATCATACAAAATTTATAGAAAATTGAATTTTGTTCACTGAGTATTAATCTCAAGGCGAAAAAATGAAAAACAAAAAGGTTATGATAGTTTAAGTAAGCTCTGGCATCCGAATGAATCCCAAAACGTAAAGGAGGGCTAATTACTTTTTAGTAAACACTTTGACAGTTATTTATCATTGCATGTTCGAAAATCGCCTAAAGCGTGTTCATGAAACTGATAAAATGCAAACACTCGATGAAGACTGAAATTATGTATATTTTTTTATCACCTCACAGATCGGGTATTGACCGCCAAGGGTGATTCGAATAAGACAAAGAGCTACAGCATGTATGAGCGTGTAATCAAGAGAATAAAATAAAGACGGTAAAGGAAAATTTCAATAAAAAAAAAAAAAAAACTAAAGCACAAAAGTCAATAATGAGAAGTTTTTGAAACATTAACTTTTAATTTAAAAACATGTTGAAAAAAATATGCCTGCTAAGTTTTTCAAAGTTTTACCTTATTAAGGAATTATTTATCATTTAATATTCCATGCACTAAATTCGAAGTCAAATGCTCCAAACTGTGTGGTCTTAAAAGCTTAAGGTTTGAAGGAAATTCAAAATTACAAAACTTTTATCTTAGTCTGAAAACACACCGGATAAAGCAAAACGTTTTTGATTCGATAGTCAAAAAACATTTTTTATTTGAACACACATCAAGCGAAACAGAATAAAACAAAACAAAACGTTTTGTTTTTTTGTTTCGTTTGGTGTGCGTTGAAATGAAACAAAATACGAACTATCGTAAAAGCTTAACTCCGGCTGAAAGATTATAACTCTACGCAAGTAAACTCAAATAATAATTTTGAGTTTACAAAATAGACATTATGTGTTTATTTATAAGAAAAGAGAAAAGCTTTTAATCTTGCCCATCTTCAAAAATGTCATAGTAGGGAGTAGCAATCCACAGCTTATCAATAGTAAGTTTATGTTCCTTATTTTTATAATTATAGATAGAGCTTCTTGCCTAAATTAAAAAAAATCAATTTTTCTCCATCTACGTCCATATTTATTTAAAAATTTGCGCACAGAGTAAACGTAGAAGCAAAGAAATCTGTGAAGTGTAACGAAAAAAGAAAATAAAAACAACGGAGTCAAAATTTTGTTTTGCAAAAAACAACAGGTCAGTTATCGGCAACGAAACATGTTTTTTTGTGCTGCTTTTGTTTTTATGTTTTGTTTCATTTGGTGTGCGTTGCACCATAAGAAAGTATGCAATTATCCTTAACGACCCTTGTTCGAAACAGTCTTGTTGCTTTCGGTGTGTGTTGCTCGTATACAATAGCTTGTTTTTTCGACAACCACCATCGAAACACTTCAAAACAAAAACGTGTATTTTGTTTCGTTTTCTTTGGTGTGTTAAGTCTCATGAGAAACAATGTTTTCTTGTTTCACGATACAAAAAAACTCGTTTTGCTTTATCCGGTGTGTTTTCAGCCTTACACAATTTGTACGATTTATTTTCTTATTTAAAAGTTGTTTAAATGCAGCAACCAACGTTCTCCAAATTAAAATTTGAAAAATCTTAATATTTCAAATCGCAAGTGAAAAATTGAAATAAAGTGTGGTTACATTTTAAGGGCCGATGTTGATTTTTAATAAAACACAAATTATTTAGGAAATTATTGTCATTTCTTTTTTTTTTTATGATAATATTGGTATGGTTCAATTATGTATGGAACAAAATATCGGCCAAATGGCCGCTGCAACCTTGACGGCACACCTCCATCCGATGGTCCAAATTTTCGATGACGCTGAGGAATAATTGAGGTTCTATGCCGTTAATGTGCCAAATTATCTCATCCTTTAGCTCTTGAGTTGTTGCTGGCTTATCGACGTACACCTTTTCTTTCAAATAACCCTAAAGAAAGAAGTGCAACGTTGTCAAATCACATGATCTTGGCGGCCAATTGACATCGCCACCACGTGAGATAACACGTTTTTGAATTTGTCGCGCAAAAGAGCCATTGTGTCGTTAGCTGTGTGGTAAGTGGCACCGTCCTGTTGAAACCACATATCGTCCACATCCATATCTTCCAATTCGGGCCATAAAAAGTTCGTTATCATCCCACGATAGCGAACACCATTCACAGTAACTGCCTGACCGGCCTCATTTTGGAAAAAATACGGCCCGATGATGCCGCCAGCCCATAAACCGTACCAAACAGTCACTCTTTGTGTGTGCATTTGTTTTTCGACAAATCACTCTTGGGTTATCATTCGCCCAAATGCGGAAATTCTGCTTATTGACGAATCCACTGAGGTGAAAATGTGCCTCATCATCATCACTGAAGATGATTTTCTTCGAAAATTGATCATCCACTGTTGCAATTTCTTGCCACCATTCTGACCATTGACGACGCTTGAAATGGTCAAGGGGCTTTAGTTCTTAAGTCAATTGCACCTTGTAAGCGTGTAAATGCAAGTCTTTATGCATAGTGTTCATCAACGACGAGCGTGCGAGGTGCACGACGACGAGTTGAGGTGGACGGCTCTTCAGTCACACTATCGCGAACAGCAGCAATATTTTCTGCAGTACGAGCTGTACGATCATGCACTGGTGTTTTCACATGTCCTACAGACCCTGTTTGCCCAAATTTTTACACGATTTTTCCGATTGTACGCACATTTGGACGATTAAATTGACCGAAAAAATCACAAAGTGCATGATATGCATTTTGATTTGAACGCCCATTTTTATAATAAGCCTGAATACCTTTAACGCGTTGCTCGGTTGTGTACCTTTTTCATGGTTCAGATTGAAATAGTCTGAAATTGTGAAATGTCAAATGAAATGCAGAAAAAAACTTGACGCTTAGGTGTGGTTCACATTCAACATCGGCCCTTAAAATTTAACCACCCTTTATTATCCTGTTAGGTTTGTTTTTTGTTGAAAAGATTTTCAGTTCTTACCGTTTAAAATGTTTCTCAAACAAAAAGTCGCAAATATTTAAATTACAATTTGGGGAAGAATAATTGAGTATTTATATTTTGTAAATTCTTTTGGCTGGAAATCCGTGCAACAGGTTTGCAATATCTTTCTTATTTTAAAACTGCTGGCACCCTGCTTTGCAGAAGCTACGGCCTGAAAGTATGCAATACGCTTTTTAAAAATTGCAATATTCATATACTTTAAGATTATAATCTTTGTATATAATATAACTTATAGTAGTATGAACTAAATTAGAGCACGATTTTACAGTGGAGAGTAGGATAAGATACAAAACAAAGTATAGCAGAGACAAATCTTACAAGTATTGTCGCTATGCTAATGATGCCGGCCGCCCCAATCGTTCGTATTCATAAGAGTACTATAAGTTTTATATACAAAGGTAAAGTCCTACTTAATTATTCTTTATCCGTTTTTTTTTTGTTTTTGGTTCGTTGTGAAAAAGTCCAACAAAAAATTAAGAACTTTTGAAAAAAAACGAATAATACCACAAAAATAATCTATTTAACATTCTCATTTAAAGTTTCTCAGCTATGTTTCATAATCTACTTACCCTAAAAAATACCCAATTTAAACCACAAGCCACAAACTATATTTGATGAAACAACTGGGTCTAAACTCTCTATTGTGGGATACCGGGGTAAGTTGCTCAAACATCCATTTTAACAATATAAGAAACTTTTCAAAAGAAATATGCTTTTGCAGTTTGCAAATATAAAAACAAAGATACCAACTAAAACTCTAAGGATATCACAAATGAAATGACAGCTTTTTTACTTACATGCGAATATTATTATGTCCTGTTTTTATTTTAAAAGATGAAAGCAAAAGTCATGAGGTTTTTTTTTTGGGAAGGAATATAAAATTCTTTTGATGTATAAAAGAATTTTTTAGTTCAGAGCTCTGTAAAATTTAAATGAATTTTTGCTTTTAAATTCTTTTCGTTTTATTTTTGTTTTTCTTTTTGCTTCGCATGTTATTTTATATTTTTAATTTTGCTTGACCTTTTGCTTAACTATGCCACAGCGGAGTTTTAATGTTTTAATTTCTCTACAAAATATTATGAATTGAACAAAAAATGTGTAAGGGTCCGAGCGTTGTTAGTGAAAGAAAAAATGTTGAATTTTTTTAACTAAAATAAAGAAGCAGGAAAATTAAAAATACTGAGAAAAATATATGAATGTAACACTAGCCATATAACATGAACCGATTTTAATGCAACCCAAAAATGTATAAGATAGTTATATATACATATATTCACACTCGCTCAATGAAGGCGCTAAAAATTTAAAGCACATCCAGGGCGATGGGGAAATCAGGGATCTAGGATTAGGTGTCGATGAAGATTGGTCTTGAATGCTGGCAGATTGAAATGGCAAGGGAAAACCGCGCAAGGTAAATTATTCCATAATCATGTTGTGCGACTTAAAAACGACGGTACGACCAAAATAAGGCTCGACTGGGAACTTATGAGCAATCCGTGTATAACGGATATCACGGGTGTACTGATTGAGGGATGGAGTGCAAATGGCTATTTCGAGTGAGCATTGCTTCCAGAAGAAAATACATGAAACATTCCGACGGGGTTCAAGAAACATGCATGATTCCATGATAGCTCTGTTTCCTATCAGCTTTAACGCTTTGTTTTGGATTCTATCCAATGAATGGATAGAAGTTTGTTTTGGGCCTGCCCATAGATGTGAGTTATACTCGAGTTTTGGACAGATAATTGCCCTATAAATGCTAGCCAGATCAGAGAGGGTGAAAAATTTTTAACATCGATATAGAAATCCTGTTTATTTAGCAGCATTTTTGGCGGTCTCGAGAATGTGGTCATTCCAACCAAGATCATCGTTGACACACATACTGTGTATTGGCAGATTTTCGGCTTTTTCGATGCAAGTGCTATTCAAGACAATTGTATTAGGGGTACATTTTGCCTCAAAAACAATAAACAGCATTGAGTTTTCGAAGCATTAAGCTCCACACGATTTCTTTCACCCCATTTAACCATTCTTTAAAGATCGCCACGATACGATACCGTTGCAATTCCATTTCCCAAGGAGATGGACGTGAATTTGAGAACGAGTATGAGAAGCTGGATTAGAAGTTTCAGACAAGAGATCATTTATAAAGATGAGGAAGAAAGTCGGAGACAAAACGGAGCCTTGGGGAACACCAGCATTTATTTTGTAAAGATCAGACTTGACACAACATATATTGAACGATCTGGAAGGTAATTTCTAATCCAAAAAATAGCAGTTTCGTTAATACCAAACGCACGCATTTTCGATAAGAGAGCCTGGTGGGCAAACTCTATCAAATTCCTTAGAAATATCAAGCGCAATAATCTTACTTTCGTCAAAACTATGTAAAGATGTGTTCCACTCTTCGGTGCGATATGCCATCAGATCATAAGTGGGACGATTGCTGTAAAACCCGTATTGCAGGTCATTAGCAAGCTTTCGATCTTCGAGATATCCCTTAAGCTGATGATTTATCAGCGATTCCAAGACCTTGGAAAGAAGGGACGTAAGTGCAATTGGCCGATAGGAGGAGGGGGAGAAAGGGTCGCTTTTTAGGAACAGGCTGGACAAATGCTGTTTTCCATCTTCTAGGGAAGATTCCAGAACATTAGGGGCTATGGAAAAGCTTATGCAATGGTTTTGCCAGCGATGAAGAACACCTCTTCAGAATAATGGGGGGTATACAATCATTACAAGAACTTGAAGGGCTCTTGCAACTGTACAAGTGCGGAAATATACCTGCCCCATTTAATCATTTGCGTTCTCAAGTACATGAGGGCAATGTTGCTTACATTTGCCTTATCTAAAGAGCTAGTTATCGGAATGTCATTGTAGATGAGCGTTGGAACCGAAAATGAAGTTGAATTTTGTACGTTCCTGGCAAATGACCAGAAATTTCTATTGCCTTTGGGACATTGCAGGATTCTTTGCCTTAATTTCTGGTCATGTAAGAATTTGGTTCTCTTCATAACAGCGTTGCATTGGTTTCTGACTTGCTTATACTTTTTCCGATTTTCCTCGGTTGGGTTGGCTTTGTAAGAGCCGAAACTTACTTTTCTCAACCTGATAGCTTCTTTACAGCTTGTATCAAACCAAGACTTTTCCTTAGGCTTTATACTCTTAATTCTGCAAGGAATAAATGTACGCATCCCAAGAAAAATCACTTCTGTGATCATATCAGCGCTGCCATCAACGTCGCTATCCAGTTAAAAATTATAAAAAAGTTATTCAAATCATCCCAGTTGGCTTTCTCGTATTGACAAACGGTTCTAGTGGGATGCTTCTCTTTAACTGAATGAATAGAACACGAGAAAATGGCTGATATTACACAATGATCCGAAGTGCCGAATGGAGAGTTTACCGTTTTGGTATACTTATCAGGGTTAGAAGTAAGAAACAAATCGAGTGTGTGTGCGTTTTGCCCAGCAATATCTGCTATTCGGGTGAGCTCTCATCTACCAGCTGAGTAACGTGATGCATCTCAGCAAAGATCTCAATATATCTTCCTTCGGGTATTGTCTGTCCTGAATAGCGGAGCCAACTTGCATTGTGTACATTAAAGTCGCCCGCAATAACGACTTCAGTGTGAGTGTACAAGGAAACGGAACCAGGAAATGGAACCAGACAGCGCATCATGAACTGCTGTCAAGATTTGGACTTCTATAAATGAAAAAACGATGTGCTGGCGGACAATAAAATTTGAGCCACATGAAGTTAAAGATCGTACTAGAACAATGTTCGTATTGAAGAATCTAGTATGTATGTCTTATAGATGGTAGACAGAACAGAAAGGAAAATAATAAAACCTAAGAATTTTCCCTGAGTTTTTGTCTACGTCGAATTCCATATGTGATGGTTGTTAACACGGTTTCAAGGTAAATGGGTGCTATATTTCGCTTGGTTGAAAGAAGACAGATTTGTGTTTTCAAAGCACTACGCGGTTGTTAATATCCCATTGTATAATGCTGTTGAGAATTGAATCTAATGACATACACATAAGCTGCCATTTCAGTTCTATTTCCGAAAAATAGAGTTGTGTATCTTGAAACAAATACGACAAGCTAATCGTACTGTCTCCAGCAAAATAATGAAGTCAGCAAGAAGTTTTAGATAAGAGAATATTTTTTAAGGAAGAGCAAGAGTGTTAGGGGCCAAACGGAGCCTTGGTACATAGGATTATTTATTTTTTGAATATCAGACTTAAAGTCATCTACAAAAGCTCGAATTTAAGGATCTAATCCAAGAAAAGGGAGACTCATCAAATTTTCGGTAAGATGTGCTATCACATCATCAAAGTCGTACTGCTGGTCATTAAAGAGCTTTCGTTCTTCGAGATGAATATAAATCAGCATTTCCATGACGTTTGGAAAGACGGAATGCTCTGCATGTATTATAGTATTGTATTATTAGTAAGAGCAAACATTCCCATTAATTATGGGACACAACGTCGTTCAAGTTCAACTGCATCGGTGGATGGTCGTTCGCCTTCAATTGCTGAGTCAATTGGATCGTGTAAGTGAATAATCCGAGATCTGTGTGCAAAATTCTCTTCAGGCTAGTGCGTGAAATTGCTGTTGCTGTTCGTTAATTGGCTATATTAGCCACATTCTCATCTGTGCGCACCGTACGACGACGGGGACCATGAGTGTTGTCCACTAGCATATACCAGTCTCACGAACTTTTTGCACAAACTTGCATACAGCAAGCGTGGTGGGTGCTTCATTTCGGCTAAAACTTCTCTTCAAAAAACGCATTGTTTGGGCTACACAGCACTCACTTTGGAAATAAGTTTTCACTATTTCCCAACGTCAAGCGTAAAGCGACTTATTTCGTTCTACAGAGGTATGATTCTGACTTCCATTCAAGATTTTGAGCGGGAAACAGCTGTGATATATCGAATTAACCTATGATTTAATACGAAACCACTAGATGACCCACCCTGTATGTTCACATAGTCGGTTCATTTTACCTTCGCCAACCAAACACATACTTTGGTAAGGTTAAAAAGAGACAAAAACAATAATATTCGGTTCAAAGACAAAAATCAATAACACACAAAGATACATACTCCTTAAAACGTCGATCCATAATTACCGAATATCTGTAAAAATCTGACAACATCGCCATTCGATTAAAACAGTTACTACTTAAATGTGTATTCAATTGCTTAGCAGGAAGCAACATATTGCAATAAATCACTTAGTTCTGAGAAAATCTGGCAAATATCGTAATCCCCATTGCTTCGGAGGATGAAAAATATCTGGTCTAGAACAAAGAAGCCGTCGAATCTGGATCAAGCTCATTAATATTTATAAAGAAAAAAAACTTCACGGACCATGGGCACCATCTTATGGAATAAACATACGAAACTCGCGTAAGTATATACCATTCCCTCCTTTTCCCAACTGGGTTGGAAACATTCTCAATTTGAAAAGGATTAAGCAATAATACCCCAGTGCACGTACCTGATGTTGAATAGGAAATTGTTGGATTCCTTTTCCCAAATGGCTTTTGCTGTAAGGATAGTTTGAATAGGTTTTGTGAAGTTTTGGTTTGGATGTTTTGCAGTGCTGGCTGCAGATTTCTCGAAAGTAATTACCGTTATTTCTAAGTAAAAGCCATATATTTCTTTTGATTGACAATTTATTGTGGGTTAAGAGAAGAAAATAAGACTTAAATTAATAAGAAGTTCGTTTGTAAATGATTCTTAAATATAAAACTTACGTATTAGTTGTATTATTGTTTTGCTAATTACCTGTAAAGAAAACAATAATGTATTAGTTTTTAATTTTTTTTTTTATTAAAATTTCTTTAAGATTGTATAAATAAAATAAATTAAATAAAAACTTTTAGAGGGTGTTAAATTCCGAAATATTCTTTAATAAGGCAGGCATATAGATTTGATTATATTATAACGACTCAAACTTATACAAATTATTTTAATAAGTTTGTTAGATAGAATTTAAATTATTCACATTAAAAAAAATTGGCTCGGAAGAAAAGCGACAGAACTCATTTTTTTTTTCAAAATAGTAAAAGAAAGAAAAGGAATATTTTTAAATTGTATAAATCTAATGCTAGCTACACACGTGGCAACCGTTGCAGCAACGTGTTTCATTTTTTCACTACACACGTGGCAACTGTTGCCGCAACCACAGTACTGTTGGAGCAACCGACCAAAAATATCAAATCTTTTTGATATTTATGGCAACGGTTCCAGCAACACAAAATCAATTGGCAACATAGCTACATACGAAGCAACGGTTGCTTCAACATGGCTGTGTTGATGCAATGGTTGCCTCGTGTGTAGCTAGCATAAAAATATATACAAACTATGAAAGAGTTCTCTAAATTCTAAATATTAAAGTAGAGCATGCGGATCTGTGAAAATAGTTATCAATATCAACAAATGGTACAATAAACTGTTAGGCTTCATTCGCACTATTTTCTCAATACCAATCAATATCACAGAGTTCTCGCTCCCATTAAATTCCTTTTAACCACATTGCTGGTTCGATTCCGTTTCTCTTTAAATTATTAAAAATACTAAAATATTTATTTTTGTGAAACCAGAGAAAGACTAAATCTGTATTCGTTCGGTCGCGCAGTGAGATCGCATTGAAACTGGTATCAATATCGGCATTAAAGCGTAAAAAAAGCTTCGATACCGGTACACCCTTGCGCCACCCTGGATTAGTTGGTAAGAATAAAGGAGCGATAAGCTACCAAGAGATGTATCAGTATTCAAAACCGAAAGTTTGAATAAAATTTGCTTCGCTCTCGATACCTAGCAAACTATTCACCGGGCATGCATGACAAAAAACAAACAAAAAATAGGGGCGGTTTATAAGTATAAGAGCCGCAATCGAAAGAATAATCAGATTGTATAGAAGCAAGACCGTTTCAAGACCCAGTATGAATTAAGCCCTATTATCAATAAAAATAAACTTAAGTGATATTAAAGAAAGAATGTATGTACATATCTACAAGTTGCAAGGCTTAATATTAATAATAATATTCTTACACGAGGGGCTTATTTCATAGTTTGTATATTTGTAGCCAGGGGCGTATTTACCCCAGGGCTAAATGGGCTGCAGCCCGGGGTGGCGAGGCTGCTAGGGGCAGCCAATTTATATTATTTTTTTGAAGCGTTTGAATTTTTAAAACATACAAGCAAAAGGGCGCAAGCCACCCCTTGCAATTGTCTAATTTACAATATTTTTGAAGGATAAACAAAAAACACAAAGATTAAAAAAAATGCGATTTTTTGAGTTTTTCAAGCATGACAATTTGTTTTTAGTTTTGACTCACACGTGTCCCTATATACAAATAACCCTTCCGTCAATAGTTTTAAACGACTTAAGAAACAATATAATGATTGTTTTCTGTACAATAGTTAACAATGATGGATAAATAAAAGGATATGTATTATTTTAAGAACTATTGGCGCAAAATTTTAGACCAATTAGTACAATGTTAATACTATTTTAGTATAATACTAGGTTAAAAAGACGATTTTGTGGTAATTTTAATCAAATTTAGCATCATGCTATCTCTAACATTTTACTAAAGTTAAAATCGGCGAATACCTATTTTATCTTTTTAGTATCGTGCTAACTCCATGTGCCTCTTGCATACTTCCATATGTCAAAAAAGTTCTGTTTACTTAGTTTTTTGCACGAACTGTCATTGTTGTAGGTGTGTTCAGAAGCAATTTAAGCAAACTGTAAATGTGCACACATCGACAAACCGGCCGACACCAAAAATCAAAACATTTTGATTTTGCTCGCACCGAGCCTCACACGAGGAATCGGTGCACACACCAGCCCACACACACAGCACACATTTCAATACACGGTCACCGATGCGTGCTCATCTGTGGTGCTAATGGGCGGCTTAAGGGTGGTTGCTTTTGAAAAAAGAGGCTGGGTGCGACCCACACTGATAACTTCCCATTTGTGGTCCTGAAAACTTTATATTTAGTTTCAACTAGAACTTTCTTCGTTTTTTTCGTTTCCTGAACAATTTTAGAAATGTCGCTTAGTATACATTCTTACGGGAAGGTATCGATGTATAAAACAACATACTTTAGAAGGCACTATCGGTGTTCATTCCCAAGAAATTCGACTTGAAATACAATTTTAACTAGTTTTCACTAGAAAATTATTTCAAAAAAAAAACTATTAATTAAATATTTGTCAACATTTTACCAATTGTACAAAATTATACTATGTATAAAATAAACTAAATTAGAAGTCAATATCACTACTAGTTCTCGAGAAATTTGAGTCGAAAAACAATTTTTACCAATTTTCAATAGAATTTTATATAGTTTTTTATTTTTTGTAAAAAAACTGTAAACTGATTTTTTTTGAAATTTTCACCAGTTGTCAAACACATTATTTTTCGTAAAATAAAATTATTTTGAGTTTCAAATTGTTTTCCGTTCTTAGAATATCTGGGTTATGAAATTTTTTTTTCAGTTTTTTTTATTTAAAAACATAACGGTATGTTCATTTTTTTCCAAATTCATACTAAATCTGTATGACCTTATAATGAGTATATTAAATTTTATTTGAAATCAATAGTATTATTTTTTCGTGAGATATTTGAAACTAACCAAAATTTTTACTTTTTTTTTAAACCATTTTAGTGGAAAAAGTACTCACTGAATTTTGATAAACGCCATTTCAGCTTCTTTCGAAGTTATTATCTATTAAACAAAATTTATTTGAAGTCGATATGTTTACTCGTTCTTGAGAAATCGACGACGAAAAATGGTACCAGAACGTACGGACGTACGAACGTACGAACGACCGAATGTACGAACGTACGAACGTACGAACGTACGTACACACACACACACACAGACATCTCTCTAAAAATGATTGATATAGCCTCTAGGGACCTTGAAATGTCGAGAAATGTCAAAAATTCCAATTTGACAAATCGGACCGATTACAATAACTCCCTATTGGAAGTTAACAAAGGGTGATACGTTGACAAAGGGATTAATAAAAAACACAGGATTTAGATACTAAAGTCATTTTCCATTTCAATTTTGTTTTTTTGAACATACTATTTACAATTTGGGTTACAACTAATAAGATACTGTGTAATGTGTGTGTGAAAATTTACATTCGTTGGCTCATAGGGCGCCTTACAATATACAGTGACTTAAGTTTAATTATTTTGATATAAAATTTACATGACGAAAAAATAAAATTTAAAAGGTCGGTTGACTGTATTCTCCTCAGGGTGTTCATTCCTGGTTGTCAGTGTATGTTATTTTCCATTGAAGCATATGTTATGTTCTAGACAGACTGAATGATCAAAAAACGTTCCATTGGCTGTCTGAAATTGGTTCGGTGCAGAAAGATCGTTTTCCATATTGAAACGAATAAAAACCTATTTAAGGTCTTGCATTAGCGAAGAACGCCTTAATAGTTTAGCTTTATTAAATATAGAAGCTGAACTGACAAAAAATTTAGATAACAAATCTATTGTTAATAAATTTTGTAATCAATATACACACAGAAAAAAAATTTGAAAACATCAAATATTATACATTTTGTGTTTTTTTATTATTATTTTTTATTACTTTATTTTCATTGTTCTAAAGGGCGGCAAAATTTATCAGCCCGAGGCGCCTAATCCTTAAATACGCCTCTGTTTGTAGCTATAACCACCAATAAGGAATGGCGTTGCTCTTTTGTGTCTTCTACACTTATAGCATTTAGGAGAACAGAAAATAAGCTTGTAAATTGTTTGTTGTATTGTAATTCCCAAAAAAAGCTGGCGTTCAATTTAGTATACTTAATATTCAAAGGAATTATGTCCCAAGTTGATAACTTGTATTGTTTTATACAAAGACCTGGAAAATTCTTATTATTAAACCATAAGTTGTAGGGAACATTATATAGCCAAACAATCTTTTTTTTTGCGACATGTAACCATACATAATGGAATGGATGGAACTCCTTTAGTTCATTTTAACTTGGGGATAAGTACTATAAGGCAAGTAAGTTACGCCTTCGGAAAAAAAATCGAACTCGAGATTTTGGTCAAAGATGACATTACGTCAAACGTTTTTTTATTTTTTTTTAAGACCAAAAATAACAACTGGTATCTGCCATACGACTTTTTTTCAAAATTTTATAAATATTTTTTTTCTCAAAAACGGTCCCACAGAATTAAAAAAAAAATTAAAACAATTTCATTAAGTTAAAGCTAGGTAATGGTTGAAAAAATTTTTCCAAAAAATGGTTATTTTTGGTAGCCCCCTTAGAACCATTTTTTTTTGTTTTTGATTTACTCAAAAACAGTATAACCGATTTTAATCATTTTTTTTTGCTAAAGCTCCTTCAAAGTTTTTACATTATTGCTTTTTTAAATTTTTAATTTTTTTGTTTTTTGATTTAAAAAAAAATTTAAAATCTTTTTTTGGAAACTCAATATTTCGAAAACTCCATGCTCAATTTTTTTAAACTTCATAAATGAAAGTTTCTTAATATAATCTACAAGATTTGAGAATAAAAATAGTTTCACCTAAAAATATCGGTACCCACCATACAAATGTTAAAAATGGTTTTCGAAAATCGTATTTTTTTTCGAAAACGGTTCCGAGAATTTTAATAAAATTTTGTTTTCTTTCGTTTAATTTTTAAGATCAATAATTTAAATATAAATTTAATGAAAAAAAAATTGAAATTATTATATTACTGACTGTACCTACCATAGAACTATTTTTTCGAATTTTGAATTTCTCGTTATCGGCAGAACGGATTTTAATGAAATTTTTTATAGAGAAGCTTCTAAAAAGTTTAAGAAACATTGCATTTCAAGACTTTTTTTTTTTGAATTTTTGAAAAAAATATATGTTTCTTCGGTTTCCAATAACAGGTATTTGTAAATACTGGGAAACTAGGATGCGTTCAACCGTGGAGGTATTAATAAAAGAGTCAGACGTATTCGTGCACACTACAATTGTTGGCTCCCAGCATTCCGACCAAATGCGGACTTCGCACGTTGGGCTGACTGCGGAGTGCCGACAAAATATGCCTGAACAATCTATTTTCTTAAAAAATTCAATATCTCAAAAAAAGTCCTAGTATTTTTTTTGGAAATTTATTTTTTATTCGTATAATAGTAAAAACTTTGAGTTGGCGTACCAAATTTTTTTTCTTAAAAATGTTTTAAAAATTTTTTATATAAAAGCTTATTTTTTTTAATAAACTACTACAAAGATTTATAATTTTTGTTTTTGCATAAACCAATATTTGCTTCAATCACATGGCATCTTAGTTTAAGCTCCAACTACTAAAAAGTTGTTTTAATTATTTAAAATAAAATGTTATGCCTATAAACAGTTTTCTCTAATAGAATTCATTTTTGAAATTCTTAGTCTTTTACATAAGAGCAAGTTCGATCGACCAGTCATGTATTTTATTTTTATTTTCAAAACAACTATCTTAAACTGAGTACCCTCTCAACATATTATTTAATGAAACTATCTCAAAATTCTTACTAAATTTTGAGTTTAAGATAGCTGTTTTGAGTCAAGTTTGATTGAGCGAAGTTATGTTCATTAAATTAATTGTTAATTGTATAGGTTCTTCTTAAAGATCGAATTGGATTTTTGTAAGCAAGTGGGTGGGTAGGTATTTTCAATATATTTTTGATGTGTAAACATCTTTCCCGGCGGTAGAGTGAATCCAAAACGTGGGTAAAACTTGTAACCCGTTACGGTTACACGTTACGGTTACACATTGCGGTTACACGTTACGGTTACACGTTACGGTTACACGTTCTGTGTAGCAACCTACCTTACCGACTATTGCATTTAACACCATGTTTACATTGGAAATATTGCGAACTTACGACATCGTGTTTACATTAGCCGTGTTTTATTGGTTAGTGAATACACTACATATCAAAATTTAACAGTGAAAACAACAACAAACGATTAGTGAATAAAAATAAGCTAGTAATTGAAATGGATAATTTAGTGAAGATAAAGTTTCGGATGTTGAAATGTAGGAGGTGTTTAGGTGGTGTCCGAAAAAGTATATGTGGCATACTTGAGGGTATGTTCGTTGGTATTTATTTTGTTATAGGGTAAGACACCCAGTGACCGACACCCTTAAGAGAAATTTTGAGTTTGCAAATTCATAACTTTTCTTTCGCTAGATCGATTTTAATGATTGTTGTGTATTATTATAACTGTTAATAATTTCTTTTACAATATTAAAGAAATAAATATATACGAAATTCCAAAAATAAATAAAACACAAAATCGTAAAAGCTTACCAGTTTTTTAGTTACGGACACCTTTTTTTCAGTAACCGACACCCGTGAAATACTAGTTACGGACACCCTTTTTCTGTAACTTTTCACCCTAAACTGTAAGAGGAATTTTCGGCAACAAGTTTACATAAGCTCGTCAAACGTTAAAATCGAATAATTAAAAGTTTTAATTCGACATTTCAATTGACAATTGGGAATATCATGAATCCTGACTCATAAAAACTTGTGGTTCATCAAAAATGTAGGCGAAAACTTCTGTTTTAAATTTGTTTTTCACCAAAACTGACACCGAAATAAAAAGAGAATATATTTAACTTGGGAGGTTTTTCAAAGTACTATAATTTTTGTCTAATATATAAGATAAATAACTATTAATACGCACAAAAACAAAAAGATACAAGAAATCCATTTAATTACAAACCCTTAATACGGGGATATTATACATATATATATAAAATCTTTTTATGCAGTAGGTAGGTACGAGTACTTATAAAGTTATGAATAAAATGAAGATAAATTATTATTTAAATAAAAACAAGCAAACAAAAATGTAAAGGCACTTTAACTGTTTTCAACAAGTAATTGCAATTGAAAAAAAATAATATAATTTGAATGTTAGTTATAGTTAGTTACTGAATTAAAAATATTTATATAAATAATGTAATTAATCAATACGTTAATATCACTAGTAAAGTAATCTATATTAAAGATGGCAAAGAAAAGTGCTAATGTATTTTTCTGTTTTTGTACCATGGAAGTTTCCGAAAGTAAACGTTTTTTTTTAACTTGTATTTTAAAAATCTTCTTCTTAAACTATTTTTTCCCAGGCATTTTGTAATAAATTCCTGAAAAATGTGGCTTTATAGCAATATAAAAAGCAGTTTGTAAATAATGAAAGGAAACAAGAAAGACAAAAACGATAGTGTCCGTAACTAACATCCTCAAAAACCTCTAATGGCGCCAGTAATAGACACCCCTGTCGGTCACTGAATTTATTGAACATTACATTTTAGTTATGAACCCCCCACGTTAAATTAAGTTATTGTATTATTTTAATAAAAAAAAGTTAACAAATAGATCCACTTATTATTTTTTTGAAATAATATGCACTGTCCCATATACATATAAGAAACACGGATAAATTAATAAAATACTGATTTATACTCAAGTGTTTCTTAAGGAATTCACAAGGTTTCTTTGATTTGCAGAGGTTCTCAACTTACATCTTTTATTACACGTCAACGATTGACTACAAAATATCAATTGAAGTCTTTTGTTATGACATTTGCACGTCTAAACACGTTAAAAATAGCCTCGGCAGTATCCAGCAACAAGAAACCTTAATAAAATGAAAAAACAGTCATAGGTGACCATTACTGAAAGGGGGTCGGTCACTAGGTAGTTTACCCTACTTTGCCGTTACTAATCCAAAGTGTGATCGCTCCGAAATTTACAGAACAAAAGGAGCTTTAGCATAAAAAATACGATCAAAATCGGTTGTACCGTTTACGAAAAAATCAAAAACTTAAAAAAATGTTCCAAAAACCATTTAAAATGTTGTTCAGGGCAATCAGTTGACATCTACAACGAAATATTCTCGATACGTCAAAATTTAATTTGTCCTCTATATCTGTCATATACCATATAATTATTTTAATTATCGAATTAAATATTCTTTATTATATCAAAGTATACTTTTGGCATTCACTATATCAAAATATAGATCGTTCTCCATCTCTCAAGCCATGAACTGAATGATGACTGCGAACTTCAATGGATTAAAAAAAATTAGGTTTTGCCACTTATAATTCCAGTACAAGGTGCAAATGATGTCAATCATTTTTATAAATCTCTGACGAAGGGAGTAAGATAAAGTACAGAAACCTAAAAAAAAATTAAAGGATTGGTTTGATTTTGATAAGATGAACTCTCCATCTAGTGGTTTGTCAAAAAAAAAAAAAAAAGTTTTGACATTTTCGCTGCATGATAAGTACATATATTTGTTGGCGGCGTTAAGCCAGATATACATTGTTCAAATGCATGACAAGCACGTGCAAGTCTATTATTTGAGTGGCAAGAGGACGTTGCCCTTTATGAGTTTTTTTCTGTAAAATTGTGTTTTTACGAATTTCTTTGAGATTTTTTTAAATTTTATCAGAGTAATTTGTTTTATTTTGTCTGTCCATTTCATCATATAATTTTCGTTTGGTGTTTTAATATTTTAATCAGTGCTTATTATGCTGTGCTGTGTTCTCATCTCTTTGACGTACTATACGCAAATGAACCAATAAATGCATGATCAATCATCAGTCTTGCATATACAATATTTCTATGCAGTACGCTAGATTGAAAGGATTTGGATTTTTCTTCAAGCTTACATCCGATCTATGTGTGTGACTTTTTCAATAATATACTTACACGCGTGCTTGTCATGCATTTCAACAATGTATATCTAGCTTTAAACGCAATTGCTGAGGTTGAGAAAAAGGCGGAGTTATCGTTCATTCTTCTTTGTGGTTTTCTTTTTTTATATTTGGCGTTCGCTCATTGAAATTCACTTAACTGAGTAGAGTAAGGAGTGCGAAAAGATGTCTCCTTTTTGCATGAACAAAGTTAACTTACATTAAAAATCGCTGTGTTTAAAAGCACTGATGCACTCGAAATTAAGCCAAAAGAGAAACAGAGATTAAAATCGGATTCGTGTAAAAACAGTCCATTTTCTATCAGATAACATCTCTGTTTGAATATAAGTGTAAAAAGCAACATCCCTGTTTAAACATAAGTCAAACAAACTTTACGTTACGCAGCGGAGTCCACTTACTCCTAACACACGCCACGAACTACTTCATCGAAGCATATTGTCGATAAGGTTTTTGCGTTGTGTGAAATGAATAAGTGCCGACACGGCAGTTCGCAACTGCTTGGTTCGAGCAACTAAAAGGTTTGTGTTTTGACTAAAAGGCTCTGTTTTTTAATAAGGAATAATCATAGATGTCTATAGTTTCTATGTGTAAAGCTACATTATGTAAATATTTTCAGATTTAAGTACAAGTGAAAGGGTTAAATTGTGGGAAAAAAAGTGGCTTCCATTTGAATATATTATGTACATACATATCTAAAGTCACAAACTAAATAGTACGATTGCATTGTATGTTTATTGAGTACGTTCGATAACAAAAATTTGGCACTCGGACGAACGTTGATGTTTACACATCTTAACCGTGAGTCCTGGCACTCACACTTTTTGAAGTAAAACTTCTTTTCCGGCGTTGGGGGTGAAAAAATTTCTATGCAGCTGTCAGTGACATGTCAAACCGTCACGCCATCCGTCAAAGACAGCGACATGTTTTTAGCATGTGCAAAGTAAAACATGAAGTTGGATACGATTTAGAATTTACATATTTCAAATGGCTGCATTCAAAGATAAACATAAAACTATAGGTTCAGACGCGCAATGGCTATGCAACCGAATAATTATTGACAAGCATATTGCAATCCAAATAAATTTTACCAACACCTAACCCTCGCATACAAAGTACTGGCCAAAAAGTTGGGTATATCCACTACCATTTGTATTCTTGCTGTCATAGACGGCATGCCATATGACCATCAGGTTGCCTGAAAGTTTTGAAATTATACTTTTTAATAATATTTATTCGCTTAATCGCACACGCCACCGACATTTGTTTTGGTATTTATAAATTTGAACGTCACCCGACTAATCAATCAAATACTTTAATAATTAATTTTACAAGAGTGCCGCTGTCAGTGTACTTGCTTTTCAAGTTGTCTGGATACTGAATTAATGCCAGGTGACTACTAAGTTGCTCGGGTTTGTACGGGTTAATAAGAAATGCTTCTGTACATTACAAGATTACAACATGCTTGCCAATACTTGCACGTGCAGCCCTAGGGTAATACAAACAAAGCGAGGCAACTTGCTTCTCAAGTGGCATGGGAGTTTTGTACTTTTCTTCTCGATTTCATTTAAGGCTAGGCGCGCACATTCAATTTTTTGAAGTAAAACTTCTTTTCCGGCGTTGGGGGTGAAAAAATTTCTATGCAGCTGTCAGTGACATGTCAAAACGTGACGTTATCCGTCAAAGACAGCGACATGTTTTTAGAATACAAAATGTTTGTTCGTAGGTTATAATCTTACAGAAGCTTTGCTTGAGGAAAAAGAAGTTTTACTTCAACCGCGCGTACGTCAGTACACACAATTTTTTTTTTAATGAGAATTTTATTTTATTTTTTGTTTTATTGGTTCAAAATATAGTTTACCCTCTACTTGTCAAGCTATCAACTTTCGAATTCTATTTCAGGATGGCTGTGTTGTCGGTGGATTGAGAAACCTCTTAAAAGTGATACAAGCCGAACTGAATTATTAAAAAAAAAGTATTCACCAATTTTGATTCAAACCGAGTTGACCAAATGATCGGTTTGACATGGCATCGTTTCCTATAGATTGTATATACAAAAATGGAAATAAAACATGGAACCAAAACAGCTAAGCAAATGCCTATCGGATCGGTTTGACGGCTAGTTTGCAAAAGCTTAATAGTTCCGCAGACATGGTTCCAGGAACTAGTTCTGATGAGGAAAATAATCGTTCCATGTCCGTTCCGCTTACGAAACTCTACGCAACTCTACTAGAATGTCATGTGATTTAAGCTGATATTAATGTATCCAAGAATAAAAATTATAAATCGTTTCAGCGCTTTTCTAAGAATAATATATTCTTAAATACAAAATTTTCAAAAAATCTGTTGAACAGTTTTTGAGAAAAAAAAAATATTTTCTAAAATTTCGAAAAAAAAAAATGAATGGCAGGTATCTTAAAAAAAGTAAAATATTAAAAAGGTAATCTACCAAGTTTTAAAAAAAATCGCCTGAGTTGCGTTTTATAAAGTCCAGCAGACAAATAGAATTGCTAGTCCTACTTTTTCGTACTTGCTCTCATCGCAATGTCAAGTCTGATCAAAATTGAGAGCTCGATTTTCTTAATTAACATATATTTCATATAGTTCCTTAGCAGTAGGAGTCGGCTCTGAAAAGTATGTACATACTCGTATGTAGGTAAGGTATAAAACAAGAATCGACTCTTTGTTCAATTTAAATGACTATATTTATACCTTAACGTTAACAGTGATGTCAAAATTCACTGTCAAATCAACGATTACTGAAAGAAACTACATAGAAAGGAGTCTAAAGGGACTCAGCAACATCTTCTACTACTAATTAGTTTTAGTCGTTGATAGTATTTTCAATGAACGTTCAAAATAAAAACAAAACACTTTCGGGGTAATAGTTTTACCCGAGCTAAATTTCGTTAGATATAGAACATTTTTTGAGCTTAATACACATATCGTCTGTACAAAATTTGAAGAGGATACTTTTAGATTGTAGACCATGGATAAGAAATCGACGTACCCAACCTATTTCATAGCTTTTCTTATATAATAATTCCAATAGACGAAGGTTATCAAGAGATTGGATAAAGGCCATTAGAATTGTATAAAACTTCTAGGTATATTATCCAATAAAAGTCGTGAGCAAAAAATGTCGACATCTGATATCCTTGCTAAATAAAATATACCTACTTGATTTTCAGAGAAAACCACTTCATACTACTTGTCAAGTCTTAAATTTTCAAATCAATTGAGATGAAGACGTCGACATTATTTGTCTCCGGCCACAAATAGATTTAGTTTGTAGAAGTTCCATTTTTATTCTACACAAGCTATAAATTGATACCACCAGCGTCGAGGCGCCACCACAATCACTCTGATTTATATAGCATCAACTGAGATTATACAATGATTTATTACCACCAAAATGATGGATAGACAAGTTGTGATCATCATAGTCATTCAACGTTGTATTTCCCCAATCCGAATATATTTCTCATAATATGTAATAATGTCTCGCGTGTTTGCCATCATATTCTTTCAATTCAAATATTAATCAAACTCACGAAAATAAAAAAATGTACATAATCCGTCTTATTTATGAACAATGATTCTGAAATGAAGATGTCACATCACACGTTGTAATTGATGGTCGAAGATGCTTTCGGGTTTCACTATGAGCAGCAAATTACTGCCGGAATAACGCAAACATAAATAAAATATGAGACTTTAAATTTAAAAAAATATTAAAAGTTTGATGTTGTGTATTAGAAAAATAAAATACGGGGGCGCACGAATTTAATTTGATCTTATGTTTAAGAGAATTTAAAAAATAGATTTTATTTCAGAAAAAAATGTTTAAAAAGAGCATGAATTCATTTTTAACTTGCTACATATAGATAGTATGTGACAATTTATGCATTAGTAGAATAAGTCGAAATTAAGATTTTGATCAGACCTGACATTACGATGATAGGAAAGATGAAAAACGTGGGTCTCACATCTCTGTTCGACTATAGCCTAAGCGGGTGTCCCGATTTTCTTTAAACTTGGTGGATAGCATTTTTAAATTTCTGCCCCCCACACGAAGTTTCTTAGATGAACGATTTTTTATTCGGAAATTTATAAAATATTTTTTTTTCCAAAAACTGTTCCACAGATTTAAAAAAAGCGCAAATTTTCATTTAGTTAAAGCTAGTTAATGCTTACATTGTTTTCTAAAAATGGTTACTAATTAAAATTTAAATAAGAATTAAAATATTTTTTTTTTAAACTAAATATTTCGAAAAACCCGTTCTCGATATTTTCAAAACTTGACAGTTAAAAATGTTTTAATACAATCTACAAGAAAATTCGTTGACTCAAAAAGGAGTAAACTGTTTTTTGAAATTACATAAATTCTTATTTTTATTTTGTTTTCCAAAATTCAAAAATTATTTCTTAATAATGTCTTAAAAATTTTGTATATAAAATCTTATTTCTTTTGTTTATAAGAGCCCCTACAACGATTTATATATTTTGTTCTTGCATAAAATAATATTTGCTCCAGAAATAACCTGTTCTTAGCTCCAACTACATTTACATTTGCATTTGAAGAAAATTGACATCTTAAACCAAAAACAAGGCAAAAAGACGCTCCGAGGTGGAATAAAACTCTCTCAAACTTAAGATCTAAGAAATCTCTTTAATGAGGATAAAAGAACCAGAGAATGGCATAATTACTCCTCAGAGACGACTAACTACAACAAGAAGATAAGGAAAGCCAAGAGGAACAGTTTGAAATCCTTCTGTGAGAGTATTTCGTCACACTCTGCTGCAGCAAGATTACACAAATTTCTTGCAAAAAAAAGACACATCTTCGGCACAATGATGGAAGCTTTACAGTTAGTGCTGCTGCTTAGTACACATTTTCCTGGCAGTCAACCTTTAACAGGAGACTGTATAGAGCGAACACCTCTTAAACCAAACAGAAAAGACTGGAGGATATCTGTAACCATCTGCTCAAGCAATAGGACCTTTAAAGTCACCAGGTGTAGATGGAATTTTCCCAGCTCTACAGAAGGGTAAAGAAGATCTTATGGCTTATCTCATGAGAAAACTCAGTAATAGCATTGCTGTTGGGTATAAACCAAGTCTATGGAAAAGAATTAAGGTAATATTCGTTCCCAAAATTGGGTATATACAACCCATCTAAATTCCTTCAGACCGATAAGCTTAACATCCTTTGTACTGAAAACCTTGGGAAAAATAGTTGAAAACTTTATAAGATCAGAAGTTTTAGTAAATAGGGCCTCTCAATGTTCGCCAACATGCCAACAGAGCTCGTAGATCTACATAAACGCCCCTGTTTGAACTCACTATGATAGCTTACAAAAAGCAATAGACATTAAGGAAACAGCTTTTCGTGCGTTTTTAGACATAGAGGGAGCCTCTGATAATACCCTTTATGTCATAGTAAATAAAGCCCTAGTAAAGAAATATGTATCCAATACCATAACTAGATCGATGGTGAAATTCTGGGCACTATAACAGCAGACGAGTTTCGCAGGACCAAATACAAAAAGAAACATCACAACAAGAGGCTGTCCGCAGGGAGGGGTAATATCACCCTAGCTGTGAAGTCTAGTATTGGATGAACTGCTAGAAAATCCCATCGCTCAAGGCATATGTTGTATCGGTTTCGCTGATGTTATCGTTATTACATCCATAGGGAAATTTGAAGAAATTCTCTGTGATATCATCCAGAGAGGACTAACTATTACAATCAAATGGTGGCTTTCTGGAGTATCAATCAACCCTACAAAGACGACTTTAATACCATTTACCAAGAAAAGACTTCTGCCTAGCGTGAAACCCATTTGGTAAGCTGGTTAAGAAATATTAACAGAGAAAGAAGTAAAATATCTAGGAATCATACAAGATAGTAAACTCCTCCAGAATAAACATGTAGAATATACCGTTGGAAAAGCCACAAAAGCCGTTATGATATTCAAAAGACTTGCTGGTAAATCATGCGGGTGCAAATTTTATATACTTAGATGGATGAACAATATGATGGTAACACCCGTCATTACATTTGGTGTGGTTGCTTAGCACAAATGAACCGAGTTGCAATTAGCTATAGGAAAGCACTAGAAAAAGTCAAAAGGCACGCTTGTTTATGCATTACTGGAACAATGAGAACTTGCCCTTCAGCAGCGATGGAGGTTATTCTTCATCTGTCCCAAGTATATGTATATGTACTGGTTGGAAGTGAAACTGAGGGAGCCTTTATGAGATTTTCCAAGGAAAGGACTAGGTCGGGCAAATGTATGCCACAGGGAAAGTGACTGCCTTTTAAAGTCGGCAGTAACAAACCTTATCGACATTCCTGGGGATGGAATGATATCAAAATTCAACTTTGTAAAAAACAATAACACGGAGTTAAGTTGCAAAAAAAGAGTGGGTAGGCTAAATATAAAAATACACACTTATGTAAAGCAATATTTATTATAAATGGTACACGGATGATTTGAGAACGACAGAAGGGATTGGTGCTGGAATTTTTGGACCTAGAACTAAAATTTCCATACCATTGGTATAATCCACTAGCCTTTTCACAGTGGATATCAGTGCTATAGCGAAATGTGCAGGTCATACTCAAAGCACTAAGCTCATACGCCATCATGTCTAAGTTAGTGTCGGAATGTGTAGGCAGGTTAACGAACTTGACAAGAACAATAATATCTCACTTCATTTGGTACCTGGAAGATCAGGTCAAAATCAATAGAACTATTTCTGATAGGTTAGCAAAAATCGAAGATTTTATTCGACCCAAACGTTTTAAAAAAAATCATGATGGAAAACCTTAAAATTATTACGTGGAATGCCAACGGATTAAGGCAAAGACTTGAAGAACTAGAAATGGTCATACGGGAACAAGATATCGACATTTGTCTAATATCAGAAACCCACGTTAAAAAAGAATCAAATTTCAATATAAACGGTTATCTAGATTACCATGCAATTCATCCGTCGAACAAAGCAAGAGGCGGAGCATCATTATACATAAAAGAATGTATCAAACACTCGATAGGCCTTAAGCTTGAACTTGAACCGATGCAGCTTATAAGTGTGCAGGTTAAAACTAAACATGATACATTGAATTTTACATCTATATACTGCCCTCCACGGTACAGAATTGATAAAAATGATTTTTCAAACTTGCTAAAATCACTTAGACCATCTTTAATAATCGGTGGCGATTTTAATGCAAAACACACGTTTTGGGGTTCTAGATGCATTTCTCAAAAGGGCCGAGCGTTATATGAAGCCGGTATGGAGAATAATTGTGATTTTCATTCTAGTGGGAAACCAACTTATTGGCCGACAGATACCTCGAAAATACCTGACCTGATTGATTTCTTTATAGTCAGGGGAATACCGTCAAATCGAATAAAAATAACGGAATGCTTTGATCTTTTCTCTGACCACTCTCCCGTTATTCTCACTATGAGCGAAAGTATTGTTAAAATTGAAACACCACCTAGGTTAACAAACGGTAAAACTAACTGGGAAGGTTTTAAGAAAGATATTGAAGATAATGTTGAATTAAGGGTATCACTACAAACACCTCTTGAGCTTGAAGAAGCGGTAGATAATTTTGTGCATATTGTTCAAAAAGCCGCATGGAACAATACTCCTTACCAAAGACAAATGTCAGGCTATAGAGAAGCTAAATATCCCCAAGAGATAAAAGAGGTACTTAAAGACAAGCGAAAAGCGCGCAAAAAATGGCAACAAACTCGTGCTCCCCAACACAAAGCTAATTTAAATCACCTCAGTAATTTGCTTAAAAAGATGATATCAGATTTTAAAAACCGCGAAGCTGGAAATTACCTTGAAAACTTGACGGCAGGTAAAGAATCTAATTATTCTCTATGGAAAGCGATAAAAGCTACGAAAAAACCAAAGCTTCCAGCACCCCCGATTATGAAAGACCAAAATGAATGGGCAAGAAGCGATAAAGAGAAAGCAAACGTTTTCGCTGATTACCTAGAGGAAACATTTAAGCCGTTCAATGGGCAAGCATTGAATGATGATATAAGTGTGAATATAAATTCAAATGAAAGCTCCATCACAAGAAATGTTACGCTTGCCGAATTAAGCAAAGAAATTAAGAAACTGAAGTCAAAAAAAGCACCAGGATACGACTTAATTACTGCGGAAATTCTTAAAATGCTCCCACGGAAAGGTTTAGTAAACCTCCTTTACATAATGAACGCCACTCTAAGGTTAGAATATGTTCCAAATCAATGGAAAGTCGCAGAAGTAATAATGGTCTTAAAACCTGGCAAACCATCACATGAAAAGAAATCGTACAGGCCCATTTCACTTCTTCCTGTAGTGTCGAAGGTCTTTGAGAGAATATTTCTTCAGCGTCTTCAGCCCATAATAGAAGAAAAGGGTCTTATACCTGAACACCAGTTCGGTTTTAGAAGTAAGCACTCGACGATTGATCAAGTGCATAGAATCACCGATGTCATCGAGAAAGCCTTTGAAGAAAATAAAATTTGTTCAGCGGTCTTTTTAGATGTGTCTCAAGCTTTTGACAAAGTGTGGCACGAAGGCCTCAAATACAAATTGAGACAAGTCCTATCTGAAGGACTATACAACATTCTTAGAGAATATCTAGAGAAAAGAATTTTCCGCGTTAGGCACGGAAATGATTATTCAGATTTTAAAGAAATAGTGGCTGGGGTACCACAAGGTAGTGTTCTAGGTCCCATTTTATACCTTTTATTTACACGCGACATACCCCAAACAGACAATACAATTGTAGCTACTTTTGCAGACGATACCGCAATACTTGCAGTAGGCAAAACGGCTAACGAATCGACATGTAAATTGCAAAATGCTCTTAACAATGTCAATGAATGGACAAACAAATGGCGAATAGCGCTTAACGAATTTAAGTCAGTCCACGTGGACTTTACTTATAAGAAAATTAATAGATTACCAGTCTTTATTAATACAACTCAAGTTCCATTTGCAAATGAGGCAAAATATCTCGGGATGACTCTTGACGCGAAATTAAAATGGAAGTCACATGTTAAAAATAAATGTGATCAATTAAATATTAAACTAAGGGATGTGTACTGGTTACTCGGACGACATTCTAAACTTAGTATCGAAAACAAATTATTAGTTTACAAACAGGTACTTAAGCCTGTCTGGACATATGGTATTCAAATCTGGGGTTGTACCCACGATACAAATCTAAATAGTCTACAAACTTTTGAAAACAAATTATTAAGGTCCTTTGTAAATGCGCCGTTGTATATTAGAAACGAAGATCTTCACAGGGATCTTGGAATCCCCACGGTTCGCGAAGAAATAAAAACTTTTTCGCAAAGGCATAGAAAGCGTTTAGTTGAACATACCAATAGAACAATCTTAGAAATTCTTGACGAAACAAATTTAGTACGACGTTTGAGAAGGACCAAACCTTCCGATCTAGTACGGTGAAATTATTGTACTGTATTATGTATATTTAAATCATCGCTTAAAATAGAAAGAAGCTATTCAACTAGCTTATAATTAAACCAGTAGGAACTTTCACCGGAAAGTTGCCTACAACACGTTACTTAACTTCGAGAAAGATAAATTGCTAGATAAGTTCCATATGAACTTAGTTGCAATCGGGAGGAGGAGGTGGTTTTAGTGGGGTCGGCCTGATTAACGGTCTGCTTGCATAGAGTCTTACCTTCCGTAAGGCTTTATGGGGGCAGAGTTGTTGGTCGGGAGAGTCCCACATATCTATGAGCGCGCGTTTTTCGGTCCTCATAGAATCTTTTGAAGATTTCAACACCTACCCACGGGAAAAAAAAAAAAAAAAAAAAAAAAATTTGGTACCTGGACATGTAGGTGTCTAGAGAAATGAGAAGGCAGACTTCCAACCAAAAATAGGAGCAGGGACTCTTTTAGTGGGGCCAGAGTTCTACATCAGAACAGAAGAAAACAAAATCAAAATAGAGGAGGAGGTCAAAAGATCTGAAAACTGGAAAGTACTCCCAAAACTGAGGCAAGCCAAACTACTTTTTGGGAACTATAAACAAGATCGTTTCATGAACAACGGTATCAGCTTTACTGTATCCTTACGGGCCACTGTAAACTAAGAAGTCACTTAATTATTATTGGCCTGGAAAATAGCCCCACATGCAGATTCTGCAATACTTATATGACGAAACGTCGGAACACATACTAGATGAATTCGAAGCATCAAAGAAAAAGGTTTCTGGGATGCTACCAGGAAGAAGGGAGGTACAATAGATCTTTAGGTGACCGTATATTAATTTATTCATCCAAATACGAAGGACTTTCTTCAGTCATTTAAAAAATTTAATGTATACCTATGAACATTTTTTACTTGCGACTTATAGGTACTATAAAGCAAGTTATGCATTCGTAAGAACAATTGAACTCGAGATTTTGATCAAAGTTGACATTACAATGATAGTGAACACTAAAAAAGTGGATCTCGCAATTCTGTCTGTCTGTTCGACTGCAGCTAAACGGCTCGGCCGATTTTCTTCAAACTTGGTAGATATGGGTTATAATTGTTTCCCCCCGGATTTTTTGTTCTTTTTTTTTAAGACCAAGATTTTATAAATATTTTTTTTTCTCAAAAACTGTCCCACAGATTTAAAAAAAAATCATAAAATTTGCTTTTAGTTAAACCTAGGTAATGGTTGAACAAAAATTCACAAGAAATTATTATAAAATGGTACCCCCTGGGAACCATTTTATTTGTTTTTGATTTTCTCGAAAAGCGTACGACCAATTTCGATCATCTTTTTTACGTTAAGGCTTCCCAGCAGTTTCAAAATTATTGTGTATTCAAATTTTAAAAAGAAAGTTTTTTTTGGATTTTTAAAAAAAATTTCAATTTTTTTTTGAAAACTCAGTATTTCGAAAACTCCATGCTCGATTTTTTTAAAAGTTGATAAATAAAAGTTTCTTAAAATAATCTACAAGATATGAGAAAAAAAATTATTTTACCTCAAAGTAACGGTACCCTCCATGCAAATGTCAAAAAATGGTTTTCGAAAATCGTATTTTTCTCGAAAATGGTTCCGAGAATTTTACTAAAATTTTTTTTTTCGATTAATATTTAGGATCTATACCTAATTTAATAAAAACATTTTTGAAAACAAGATATTACTGACTGTACCTACCATAAAACGATTTTTTAAGATTTTGAATTTCTCATTATCGGCATAACGGATTTTAATGAAATTTTTTAGAGATAATCTTTTAAAAAGTTTAAAAAACATTGCATTTAAAAACTTTAAGAAAAATATTTTTTTTTTAATTTTGAAAAAAAAATCAATTTTTTTTTTTGGAAAATTCAATATCTTGAAAACGGCTCAATATTTTTTTTATTAATTTAATTCTTATTCGAACAATAATAAAAACTTTAAATTGGCCTACCAAAAGTTTTTTTTAAAAATGTTTGAAAAATTTTCTATATAAGAGCTTATTTTTTTAATAAACTACTACAAAGACTTATAATTTTTGTTCGTGCATAAACCTATATTTGCTTAAATCACATGGCGTCCTATTTTTACCTCCAACTACTAAAGAAGCTGTTTTAGTCATTTAAAAATTTAATTTTATGCTTTTGAAAAGTTTTTCTCTAATAACATTCATTTTTGAAATTCTTAGTCTATTACATAGTGCGACCCAGTCGTGCATTTTATTTCTAGTAACATTAATTTTTACTTGCGACTTATAGGTACTATAAGGCAAGTTATGCATTCGTAAAAAAAATTGAACTCGACATTACGATGATAGCGAAGACCAAAAAACTAGGTCTCGCAATTCTGTCTGTCTGTTTTTTAAGACCAAAAATAACGGTACCTATTTTACGGTTTTTTTCGAAATTTTATAAAAATTTTTTTTCTCAAAAACTGTCCCACAGAATTTAAAAAAAAAATGAAAGATTTCATTTAGTTAAAACTAGGTAATGGTTGAAAAAAATTTTCCAAGAAAGTGTTATTTTTGGTAGGCCCCCTGGGTCCATTTTTTTTTTGTTTTCTCGAAAACGGTACAACCGATTTAAATCATTTTTTTATGCTAAGGCTCCTCCAAAATTTAAATACTATTACATATTCAAATTTTCAATTTTTTTGGAAACTCAATACTTCGAAAACCCTATGATCAATTTTTTCAAACTTTGCAAATAAAAGTTTCCTAACATAATCTTCAAGATTTGAGAAAAAATTTTGTTTTATCTAAAACTAACGGTACCTTCCATACAAATGTTAAAAATGGTATTGGAAAATCGTCTTTTTTTTTTCGAAAATTCGATATGTCAAGAACGACTAAATATTTTTCTTGGAAATTTAGCTCTTATTCGTACAATAATAAAAACTTAAAATTGGCTTACCAAATTTTTTTCTTAAAAATGTTTTAAAATTTTTTTTATCTCTAACTACTAAAAGAATTAAAAAAATTCGTGTTATCCTTATGAACAGTTTTCTTTAATAACTTTCGTTTTTAAAATTCCTAGTCTATTACGTAGGAGCAGGTTCGTGGGACCCAGTCGTGCATTTTATTAAAATTTGTATAGTTGTATATAGGAACAAGATCGTGCGACCCAAGCACGCATTTTATTTAAATAACTAGAAAAACTTCTATATCAGTTGGATTCAAAAATTTTTTAAGTAAATACGATATGTCAGATGAAGAGTTATAAATCGTTGTAGCGGGGTTTTCTTAAATTAAATAAAATCGATATTCCTATTTCAAGTTTTTACTATTACGCAAATGAAAATTTGATTTAAAAAAAATCATGCAACCGTTTGAAGATATCGAATTGATTTTTTTTAATTCCAAAATTAACCATAAGTTTAATTTAATTTTCTGACTTCAATTTTATTTTATATATGCTTGTCAATACTTTCACGAATAAGCAATTTGGATACGAATTAGATCAATGTATATATTGTATATTAGGGTGTCACTTTTGTATGGCCGTAAAAAAGTGCTGTGATTTTTAAATGTAATAGTGCTCAAAAGTTGTATTAGGGTCTGAGGTTTAAGAACATGTACACAAAAAATAAGATATCGTTCGTCTTTGGCTCGCTCAAATCGGTTGAAGTTGAAAAAAAAGCTTAATTTTTAGTAATTTTTTTTTATTTCTTACGTATACTAAAAAAAAAACTAAACAAAATACAGAAAAAATGTTTGTCTTTACAAAAAGATAAACCATGATATTGTAGGTGGTTCCGTTAGTTTTTAAGATTTTTTTTTTTGTAAAAAAAAAACGATTTTACGTAAAAAATGATTTTTCTTCCTTCTTTTATTATTTCATAGCTTCTTTATCAAGTGTCCAATTGAAACAAATATAAGCTTAAAATAAAAGTATTTCCTTGGAATTATCTTTCACTTGAAAGCCTAAAACTATTTTATATAATTTGTTTGTATCCACACGGTGCAATTTAAAACAACGCATATTTCAAAAATCTCGAAGAATCCTATTTTTGTGCGAGCCAAAGATATTAATTAAAATGAAAATTGTAAGCGCAGGATTTAATTTTGATAAGCAATGCAACTTTTAAAAGCTATTACATTTGAAAATACCATAGTTGAGCACTTTGACACACCCTATTGTACCTATATATTGATTTGCTTTTAAACTGTATTTTGTTTTTCTCATGTGTATAAGTTAATCACTCGAAACCACTTATCGCCAAATTTCAGTATTAATCGCATACTTGAAACTTCAAACTATACACACATACATACATATAAACCCTTGCACGACGTGTTAGATAAAACCAAAACTAACCCCAAATTTCTTAAACAAGAAACAATATTAATTAATCATGTGTAAGTAAATACCAAAGGCTATAAATTAATCCACTTCCATTGCATGTTTATGTTAAATCAATACCATAAATCATAAACACACTTTTTGGAATCCAAGATAAGGATAATGGCTTCATTGAACGAAACAAAAATCAACTCCGCGTCAGGATTATCTTCTTCGTATTTTCCTGGTGCCATTGGCAGAAAACGTAGCCACATAATATAACGTGCCTCCTTATAATATCTCACCAGTATCCAATTAGTTGCTGTGTAGGTTTTATCTTTCGTCAATGTCAACCCTTGTTTCACCAACAGCCGTTTTTCATAATAACACACCGAAAAAGTCGATCAAATTGAAATTGAATATTTCCAAAAAAACAGGGCAGTCAAACCAAGCGTCAAATTTCCTGCGGCCATATTTTTTCGTCATATCTACCCACTCAATATGCCTTAAATTAATATTGATAAAAACAATAATATTTAGAACCAACGAGCGGGGAATGAAAGGTAAAAGCGGGTGTTGAAAGCTTATATTTATTGATTTGAAATAAGGAAGAAAATAAAAGCCAACCGAAAATGTCGCTGGGCAAAGTGTGAATGTCATCGAATTTGCCTTTCACCTGGGAAACGTGCCCAACTTTTCGTGCGTCACACCCAATGCTCAAACCAAGCAAAATTCATTCATTCAGTAATGCTAACAGGCGTAAGGGGTGTATTAATTAATTTGGAACATCTTCAAAAAAGCAAACAAAGTAAACTTTCCCAACACACTTAGGGTTTTTATAGAAAAACTGCTTATTGGTACGTGAATGAATAATTGCGGGTTTCTTTATTGCACTGTCACCTTCAAGTTATAAAACCAAAGGGTGCTACGAAATTTAGTGGTGCTATGAAAGCATTTTTGAATAAGGATATGTAGATGTTAAAATAGAATAAAGTGTTTTTTTTTTAATGTTTTCTTTGAAAAGCAGTATCAATGACATTATATGGGGGATAAAACAAGTTCTAATAAGCCCTGTGTGAATTTTCTCGGCACACTTCCGAAGAGGTTTTTAAACTTACCAATAATAATAAAACATTAAACCATGAAGCATAAGCCTATTTCACACGATTCTTTATACTTAAATACAAAATATTTCTAAATAACGAAGAAAAAAACTGAAACTAAAACTGACACATGGGCTCAAAAATATTATATTTGATTTTAACCTTTTGGGTGATTTGTCATACATTGGGCCATGTTTATAAAGTTTGGGCTGATATTTCATTTTGAAAAATGGACGCATTCTTTTAATCTTAAATAGGTCCAACATTTTTCATTATGAAAAATGACCCCAATTTCAAAATGGAAATATGACCCAAATAAAATAACAATAGCCCCAAATAAATGTTTGCATGTATGAGCAAAATATTTAGGTTATTTTTTAAACATTTATTTATCATCGGTGACCCATGGCGGTTGTAGGACGAACACAAGCCCGTCGAAGAACATAAATAGCGGAATAATAAACTGTGGTTGTCCGTGCGGTAAATTTATACCTAGACATCTGCAGTGAAATTTTTCTTACAACGTGCTCGCAATATGGCGACTAATGAAGGCAACCCCCTAACAATTCACTGGAAACTTCAATAGTCAGTCGAGTTTCAGTTAAAGTACACCGTTTAGGGATGTATCTCCTCAAATTTTGTTCGCGCAAGTGGAAGAACAATTCTCCATTGCGGGAGTGCATTTGGATGTCTCAAGGTTTAACACTGTTGTTGCCGCCATCGAAACCAGAATATTAAGTCAATTCACAGATGATGTCTTAAATCCACCAGACTTTGGTGCGAACTTTAAAAAAGTTTGACCAGAGAGATTTGGTGCATCAGAAAAACAGAAAATTAGACGCTTGCTGTCGGACATCGAACTGGGAGGCAAGATTCCGACGCAACTGTAAACGAAATGCGTCAGTTCGGTGGGACACCACTGGCGGATGAATTGCTATATAGTTTATAATTCAATCATCTGCCATCAAATATTCGAGCTATTCTTCAAGCAAAACGAAAGTTCTCTTAATGTCAAATTGTTTCCCATTCTCATATATAATGCATCTCTCTGTTGTGACACATCGCAAGACAACATTCGATCTTTTGTGTCCAAATCATTTCGGTAAAACTTCACGTAATACCTAATCCAATTGTTAAAGCAACCATCACATCCATCAAAGAGATGTACGTTTAACCTAAGATATGGTAATCTACCACCGATTTTATAAAACTTTGTACACCATGTCAGAAATCAAAAGTTCAACGCCACAGCCAAACCAAATTAGAATTATTCTAGGAAGAACCACATGTGTACATACATCGATCTCATCTGGCCTCGCCCTGCTTCCAGAGGAAGTCGATATTGTTAAGCAATGATCGACCGCTTTTCGCGATAGTCTTCCAGACATCACAGCGGAAACCATGGAATTCGGAATTCGTTAACAGAAGTATTTCCCGATATGATGCACGTATCTCCACCGACTTAGGACGACAATTTTCAAAGAGTTAACAAAGTACTTAGGTACTAATCAACTTAAAACAACTGCTTATCATCCATAAGCCAATAGGATGATGATTGACTGATCGCACAGAACACTGAAGACTTCAATCATGTGATATGAAAAAGAACTATACTCTGTCCAACAAAAATTGTCAGTACGGGCCTTATGGGAGAGCTGTTTCTAAAGCAGTGGCGCCTGATGCACCCTCACTACAATGCGTTAGGAAAAATGCCACTAAAAAAAGAGCAAGTCACTGATTTTTCTTAAGGAATTGTTGTTGTAATTCTTTGCAAAAAGTTGTACACCCCAACACGACCGTCGTATCCCACTGCTGATGATGATGAAATACTAACAAGATTACAAGAGTGTCAAGTGTCACTCAATACGATCGTGCGCTCTTTATCTACATCAAAACAGAGTTACCATTATCATTCTCAACTGCAAGCAAGGAGCTTTTTCAGTGGTTTTTATTAAGGAGCTTTTGGGATTTGAAGCTTTTGAGAACACATTTTAAGAAGATGAGTATGTTGAGTGTGGTCGTATTGCTTTTCAACTTAAAATAAAACGCGCCTATTATCTTACCGCTTGGCGTTGTGGGAAAAGGTAAATTGAACATTGTTTTCAGTCGCTTTGAATCGGCAGACGGTAGCCCTACGCGTTTTTTACTATCATTTGCGGCGATTTATAATGTAAACTACGGAATCCCTGTGAGAGCTTTAAAAGGCGACACACTTATGCATGGCAATGCAACCAGAATGAGAGACAAACGTCCTATCTTCCCTGTACTGACAATTTTTGTTGGACAGAGTATAATGCAGTTTTCTGCCAATCTTATTTTTAGGCTCAAAAATCAAATGCGGATCAAACTATTCGCCAGCAGATATGATATACGGGGTAAAACTTAAACTTCCAAGTGAGTTCCTTCATCCTAAACCAATCATTCCAACAGAATCCGAGCTTATGAAAGAATTGAAGAGATCGATGTCCACTGTTACGCACAAGGACAACTCCAAGATTTTTTTTCATCCTAATCTTCAAAGCTGCAGTCAAGCAGTCATGCGATGCGATAAAATCAAAGGCGTGTTACGAGCTCATTACGATGGACCTTATGTGATCCTCAAAAAGGGTGATAAGTTTTGCAAGTTTGATGTTGAAGGACGACCAAAAAATATCTCATTGGATAGACCAGCGTTTATCAGGACGAAACCTCAGGGAATCAACTCATCAGTGAAAACACCTCCAACAACACTGATTACACGATCTGGTCGTCGAGTTATTATACCTGAAGTGGCATCACAGAGCATTTAACAACAGCACTAAATCATCATTTTCCAACGACATATTTGCATGCCTTATTCCTGTCAAACGATAGCAGTTAATTTATATAAAAGTGTTCCACGAGTCAATTGAAAAAAAATGAAAGTTGAAGTTGAAGTATTAATAGTGAAAACAGTTTTGTATTTTATTAAAAAAAATTTTAGATATAAATATAATAACTAAGAGTAAATAAAATGTTTTTATTTAATAGAACATAAATTTATCATCGATTCTATAGGACTTTTCATGTTAGAAAAATTTTATTTCTAAAATAGCTCAAAATGTAAAAAACACATTCAGTTTTTCATTGAAATAATTTAAACAATATAATTATATTTAATTTAGATCATATCGTTTAGTCAAATGCCACACAGACCAAAATTCCTTTAATTTTATAACGCCACGCCCACACCGTTTTATGAATACCACCCATTTATCATATGTTATGGGATTGAATAAGAATGGTTTTAAATTTATTATAGCATTTTAAACATTTATACAAAAATGAGTAACTGTTTCGACTTGAAATTTTAATTTAAAAAAACTACATCTGCGATACAATATTTTGTATAATGCATACAAATCTCATTGTTCGTAGATTGTATACCTTTTTGGCTTAATCCAAAAGGAGATACTTATTCCAAATGTGACGACTCGCGCTGTGCGGTTGAAATGATTTCCCCAGAAGGGTAAAATGCTAATAAGAAAGTTCATTCAAATGGATCGCTGTGCTTAATAACGCCGCGGCCGCTCTTATAAATCTTTATTAAGGTGACATTATAATGATATGCTAATGCCGGCCGTTAGTATGTTCGTCGGGGCACCAAATTTACTTAGGACAATTATTTATTAATAGATAATACTAATATATACATTTGTATGTACAAAAACAAAACAACCCTTACTGTTTCAGGACTGCATAAGACCCAAAAATTATACGAGTATAATATGTATGTATTTTATGTTAATAATTATGTTAATGTATGTTTGTGTTTTTTTTTTAGTTTTCGTCTAATACTACGTTTTCACCTAAAGATAATCCCAGATTTAAGGCAAGAGATTTATGTAGTGTTTCCACTGCACTGAAAGATTAAAAAGAAGATTAACTTCGATAGTACCTTTCAAAATTCTAATACTGTTTCAATTTTTCTTAAAACGTGGAAGCGAGAGAAAGAAAGTTTCGTTTGTGCCAAACGATGAAAAATCATCGAGATAATTCAGCACGATATGGATATAAGGTTAGCTCGAACTGTAGAGCAATTGATCCAATGAAGATCTAACAAGATAAATTTCTAATAAATTTCCATTTTAATAACCAAATTCAAAGAAAATCGACCTAGTTGTTTCCCTACAATCCTAATCTGAACTTAAAGCAAATTCTCGAATTCTATAGCATAACTTGCTATTATAGTCACTTAAGGGTTTTTATATTTTGACAAGACATGGCGGTCATATTGTTTTATATGTTTCAAATGTTCCCCTTTCTTCAACACTAAACACAAATAACCATGGTAATTAAAAGCGTCTAGAAACTCTTGCAAATTATCAAACATTACATACTATCCCAATTTTAACAAAAAAAATTATTAGCCTTATTTTGGATAAACGGGTTCAACAACAAGTGTCTTGTAGTTCTAACAGAGCACCAATTGAAATTCAAGTATGAAGGGCGACTTAATTGCTTCAAAATATTCTCAATATTCTTCTATACTTGACTCCCGCATTATACATATAACAAAGCCGTGATTTCCACATCGCACTTATGGCTTATGGACACTTCCATCAAACACGTGTAAAAGTTTTATTTAAAAGCAAATCTATTGCAATAAAATTGATTCAACACCTGCAGGTGATGCGTAAAATAAGTTAATAAATTTCTGAATATAAATTCCTTAATAATACATTGTTAGACAGAGATATGTATGTCCACTATTTATTTATTTAAAAAAAAATATGTGTTTGAGTGAAAACTTTGTTGTATGCTCGTAGATCTTGTTCTCAAAGCTATTTTTTAAGATAGTTAATAAAAGTATTCACCCCTATCACAGAGTCCCTCGTAACAAATCCCCGAAAATTTTGTTACGCTACGAATACGAATAAATTTACATCATAGGCCCCGAACGGAATCAAAAAACATTTTCCGAATTTCGGAGTTTCAAAATCAGTTGATTTGCGTCAAAATGTGAAAAAATAAATAAATTTCTGTTGTTCATCTTTTGATTTGATTTTAATTTCGTTGGCCGTTAAAAATAAATACCATTGCCGTTGCAATCTTTGTAATAAATGTAGAAAATTCGCCAAGAAGAAAGACACTAAAAATGAGATTCATTACGGAAGGATACCAATATTTATTTGTTTTACTTTATTTGCCCTTCAAAAAATAAAAAATATAAACAAATTCACATGAAAACAATAATAAAAATTGTTTTTATATATTTTATTTGCATGTCCTTTATCTTCGTTCGCTTAATTATATTTGTGTTTCGTTTTAAGTTGAGCTCCGATCAAAATATCTGTTCGTAGAAAAAACTGCCCAACTTCCTATTCATTCGGGGCTAGTGATACCATTATTCACGAACTCCGAATTTCGTAGCAAGTTTTTTTTAGTACGACACGGGAGCGATGATACCTTTTTTCGGAGTTCGTACTACGAATCTATTACGACGGGGCCTGTGATAAGGCTGATTGTGTACCAAATAAAATAAAATTCAGCTGCCCGTAGCTGCCCGTTGAGTTTTTTGTGCATTAAGGTACTAGTACGGTCTAGAACGCCAAAAAACGCACGATTTTTTGGAATGAACAACAAGAAACCCATCTTATTTCAAGGAAAGATTTAATAAGAGATTTAGATTTTCCAGAAAAGTAAAGCAGAGATTTTGGGTTCTCGCTTAAAACAATAGAATTAGCTTGTTCATGTCAAAATGACTGTTCAACGAAATTGCTATTAAACATTTTCTTCGTTCTTTGCAAAAGAAGATAGACTTGTTTTTGTAACAACATGAAAGGTTTGTTCAAAGAAATTGGGTGTCCAGTGTTCGTAATGATTGACAGTAATTTATTGAAAGCTCAACAAAAAGCCTAAAAGCAGTTTTATTACACAACGGAAATACATTTCCAACTCCCCCACTCTGTACTTCTGAAAGAAAATTACGAAAGTGTTACGATTTTAACCGAAGCTTTAAAATATCAAGAGTATAATTGGCTGTTCATTGGAGATTTTAAAATGGTGGGGTTTTTAATGGGAGCATATGCTCAGCACTTGGCCGATAAGACGGAATTTTGTTTTGGAAAACATAACGTTGAATGTCAATCTATTGCTGAATCTAAAAATGTATTCTTTCCACGGCCGTGGCTTTGATGAAAGCATCGCTTCCCATCGATCAGCGAAATCAAGCATCATTGCGGTTAGTACTTGGATGGGGGACCGTTCAAATACCAACCGTGTGCTGTTGACATGTGTTTCTTCTGTTGTTCTTTCTTTGTGTGTCTCTCTCTCTGTCGTATTGTCTGAAGCCGATGGCCTCAGTTGCCAGTGCTTTTCTATGTCTCTACTTCGTGGATTTATCCACGGTGTAGCGTAAAATGTAATATAATGTATTCTTTCCAACTTAACATATTAAACAATTCGTAAAAGCATTAGATGAAAATTCTGGAGCTTTTAATTTAAGAAAAAAAATTGTTACTTAAGTTGTCAGAAATGAATGTTAGAGATGAAATTTTTGCTGGTACACAAATTAAGGATTGCGCCATAATTACCATCCAAGGAATAAGCAGTCTCGTCAGTCCAAAGACCAGTTGTTCAAAAAGTCGCAGTGGTTTATTCATATGTATGCTTCCCATAGGATCTTTTCTTCCCTTTGTCGTAAGGTTTTTTCACTGATGGAGTTATGACGATTATTGTTGAAATTAGGTAGCACATTTTGAACTTTTTCTCTAGGGTCACATTTAAAAGTACGAATAATAACGTTATCTTCCATTTTGATATTTTGACAACTCCGGCGTTTTTAGTTTTTCTATTGGGTTAATTTATCTACAACTACAGTTGTATTTAGACGAAAGTTCTTCTGCCGAAACACCTCTTTAAGACTCAGCAACAATAGCCGAGCGCTGCTCCGTGGTTAGTCGCTTTAAGCTTTGTCAATTTTGGGAAATATTGAAAACTTATTTCCAAAATGAAGCACCCACCACGCGTGCTGCACGCAAGTTCGTGCAAAACGTTCGTGAGGCCTATATGCTAGTGGACAACTCTCATGGTCCCCTTCGTCATACGGTGCGCATAGACGAGAATGTGGCTGCTGTAGCCGAGAGTGTAAGACTCAATTAACGAACATCAACTCGCCATTGATCTCAACAGCTCAACATTTCTCTCACTAGCCTGAGGAGAATTCGCATATGGTGCACGGAAAACCTGCACGTTATAGTCCAGAAGCCAATGCATCCAGAGAGAGTGAAAGTTTGATGTGAATTGTGGAGTGGTGGCAACATTGGGCCATTTTTCTTTGAACGTTTCGGTCAACGATGGGCGTTACAGAGCGATGTTAACCGACTTTTTTTTTCACTGAAATTGAAGACATAAATTTGGACGACCTCTGGTTCATGCAGGATGGCGCGCTATGCCACAATCGATTTTTTGCGCACCAAACCGGGGAACCGTGAATAATCGATGTTATGTCAAAAATCCGGAAACGATTTAAATACTTAAAGCCAATATCATCCAAGCAATCCGTGAGCTACAGCCCGAAACTATCAACAAGGTCTTGGAAAATTAGAGTCACAGAATTCGTAAACGCAAAGCCAGCCGAGGGAGCCACTTGAACGACGTTATGTTCACACGAATTTTGTTGTTCGCACAACTCATTTTATTCAATTTAAACATCAATCAGTCACTATTTGTAAATCCTTTATGTATCACAAGTAAAACCATCCTTAATATTTTAAAAATAAAGGCAATTTAATATTAACTGGCCCATCGCAAATAAATAAGTTCTGAATCTATTGTTTCATTGCTGCAAAATTTCTGATTAGATTCTTTCCATCAAAGCCAAGGGTTCAAATATATAACAGAATAATGAACGAAAACTTCTAGAAATACCAATATTGCCGTTCATAACAAGGCTATTTTGACTTTGTAACAATAGAAAGTTTTCTTGCGAGAGAAAATAATTGTTTCCGGCCATTATCCAAGAAGCAACTCGATTTTTTTATATTTATTTCTTTTTCCAAGTTTATTTACACTTGACAAGTTTCACAAAATTACAAATTAATACACTCAAGAGAAATAAATGCCTTAAGGAACATAATATTATCCAAGATCCCATAATACTTACAAAACAAAAACAAAGACCAAAGATAACTTCTGGCTACTAGAGATATGTATGTTTGTACAAGTAAAGGGAAATTCTGGTGTTCCAGAAAGCAAAATAGATTTCATGTACCTAAGTCAGTACGTTTTTATTTTCAAAGTTGTAGTTTCTTTAATTAGATATTGAACTTTTTTTTTCTTTGGAAATGGATATAATGTACGTCTTGTCTTGCGCATCTCTGTTAAACATAATACATACAAGTAATGTAGGTTCATACTAGGAAATTCTTTTTATTTCTACGTCATTAGTTAAGTAGACAGATTTAGCGTGTAATATTTGAATGTAGTGACAGTAAAAGCTCTCATAAGCGGCCTCCTACAATTATAGCGATTTTACATAATATTTTCTCCTCAAAAAGTCACTATACTATATGTATTTATAATCGTGCATAATTCACAGAACACTACTGTTACATATTAAAAACCTCTTTCAAAAATTGTGTTCTACCTTTAAAGTGTGATAGTAACTTAATGAAAGATTCGTTTTTGAAAATGAAAACAAAACTGTATTTGTTAAATCAATTTAAAATTTCCAAAGGTAGTATTCCGACCCATTATGCGAATGTTTTATTCTATTGGGAAAAACAAGACATTTTTCTTAATTGATGACTTCAAATTGATATTTGTCACAAAGAACCTTTTAAAGCAAAATTGTAATGAAGATTATTTATTTTGTTACCTTCAGAAATTTTGTGCTTTGATTTGAAATAGGAGATGATATTTATGCCGCTAATGAAATCCGTAACATTTTGATTTGGGTGTGTCGGATATTTAATACATTTGAATCGGTCATTTCGAAAACCTCTTAGGTTACATTTTTTCGAACATGATTTTTTTGCTGAAAACGGTTCGATTAAAGGAGATGCGTATTTTGCGTAAAAACTACATAAGTCAATACATGCCTTCCTCTTCAAATAATACCGTGTGAAAGACGTTCATTGCATAAACAACATTAGCCAGTGACTTAAGAGGTTTTTGCATGCACTACTAGATGGCGGGAGTAGTTTTATGACAACAAGTGTCCTTCATGTCATATTTGTGATGTTGGAGTCATACAAAAAAAAGACTTTGAAATCATGATCGTATCTGCGTTCCTGGAGAATACATTGATTTGGTTTCGAACTCCAACTCAATATTTACGTCATAGAGCTAAAAACTGAAGATATTTTGAAATTTAAGAAATGGTGGAAAAATTTTTACAAAAAAAGCATGTTTGTCAACTGAATCTTACTAGAAAAAAAGTCCCAGAAGAACAGAAAAATCATTCGCATAGAAAAGGTAGTATATCACAGCCGAGGAATATATAGATGGATTGATTAAACATTCATTCTTTTAAATAAAGAAAATTACAACTTCTGTTTCACTTCCATCAGCCAAGGCTTCTGATTTAAAAGTGTCCATCAATAAAAACCATTTGACGACTTAAAGCAAGTTCAGAATTGCATTCTAAAAGAGCATATGCCATTCTTAACCAGCATTTTCAGCTGGCCAACTGCAAATTTTGAAGATAATCCAGGTGAGACTGATGGAGAAAATGACTATGTGCGTTAAAGATATTAAAATATGACAAAGTAGTAATACATGCAATATGTTTACAACATATGATTACTACGATTGTTTTGGTTAAATTATATGCAACCCCATTTCTTACTAAAACAACAAAAGTCAAGGGCAGTTTTTAATGGTTTTTTCATTATTTTTACTAACAAACTTTGAAGGTTATTCGATGTTAAATTTTTTACCACTCAAATGCTACATTACACATAAAAAAGTCCTTCAAAACTCATTTTTTTGTGCATGAAACAGTTTTTATTGATTCCTGAAAAATTCTAATTGAATGACTTATGAGGTTTTTGAAATGAACGATTCATTTGTAACACACTTACAAAGAATGTAGCTATATCGACAACATTCGATTGCATCGATTAGTTGTGAGGTTTGATATATTTTGTAAGAAGGAAGTACTAACAAAACTCTATTGTAAACTAACAAAAAAAAATACTGAATATTTCAATTTTGATAAGTTATTTGCGTTCAAATAAAAAATTATAATTTCATAAAATTAATTAATTGGTTTACATTTTATGTTTCAGTGATAGTGATAGTGATAGTGATAGTGATAGTGATAGTGATAGTGATAGTGATAGTGATAGTTAAAAAAGAGACGTTTCAAGAAAATTAGAGGAAAGATTATAAGATTCCTGTATGGAATACTGTTTTTAATTTCGTTTTCGCTCTTAATTTAATTTTGTTAAAGTTATTTAAATTATTTCTAGATGAAATTAATCCAGAACTTGTACCAGCAATTAGTAGCTCTTCAATTCCCAACATAATCAAACTTCTTACAGTTTTAAAGTTATGTGCTCATGAATCTTATGAGGTAATTAATTTTTCTGGTTGTGGCACAACCATGAGTCGCACCAAATATTCATTTGCCTTTTATTTGTTTTCACTCTTTTCCTTTCGCAGACGATTAGGCAGTATTCAACCGTCTTGACAATGAATTTAAGTCAATACTCCTTACTTAAATCAGCCAACCGCTTTGAAAGTAAACCAGTAAATCCTCAAGATGAAAGTTGGATCGGAAAGCCGAAACAGAAGTCTGACATATGTATGCGCTGAACATTTAGCAAATGTCTGCAAGCCATTCTCATCAAATGACTTACAGTTTGTTCCCTTTGTCCTGCTTAAAGAAGTAAGAAGCAGTTTAACTACTTAGTAACTACTTAGGTTTTCAAAGAGATGATTTCAATAGCCTTCAAAAACTCTGTTGCTTCCCAACATATTTGTTTTATTTTCTTCACAATCAACCACATTAAATTTTCATATTAAATCAAAATAATTTGTAAAATTAACCTTTATATAGAACTCATTAGCACATTTGATAATGGAGAATGGCGGGAAATATGCATTTGACCAGATGTCGAGATGTATATCAAATTAGCCATGAAAATGACTTTACATTCTCGACAGTTGGTCAAGTGTATTTTTTCCTTTTATTAAGAATTTGCAACACGGTTAATTTATATAATTTATTAAATTAAATAATTTTTAAATACAATTAGCAAACACACGTTAAAAACACGCCGACGAAAGACAATTGTCAAATGTGCAGAAGTTATGCAGTCTGCAAAATTGTATTTATTTTCTTCTCACCTTATCCTATATGAATTTCAATTAAATCTATAACTATTTCATTATTCATTAATATGCCATTTAAATAATAAAAGGAGTAAACAATACAAATTGTATATCTGTTACACTTTGCAGAACATAGAAAACAATACACATAAACATTATATGAATGCATTTGTATATTTCAACATTATATTTGTTACTATATAAAATATCAGATAGGTCAATAACCTTTAAAATATAATATCTGCTTAACAGCTGATATTATGTAATAATTGTTACACCGAGGCACAAAGTTTTCAAACACTTATTAAATTGTCACTCTTCGTTTTGAATTGTAATAAACTGGTTGATTGTAATTTGTAACGTGGTTAAAAGAAGGCATTTTTATTTTATGATTTTTGGTACTACAACTTAGGTACAAGTTTGATATTTTAAAATTGTTCAGAAGTTGATCTGTGTTAAATAATAATTAATTATATTTCGTGGGTAACATCTTGCCCCGGAACAAACTCCAATTCAAAACAAACACATGCCTTATGCTTAGATATAAATATATACATATGTGTTACATCATTGACAACTTTCAAATGTCATGATAACCAAGGCAAGCCACCAACAGAAGTAACTTCTTAATAGCCAATACCGCTTTTACCAATCATGGCAATAGTTTTCGAAAAATTGCTCCTGAATCTTAGCGAAATAATAGAAAAAGTAATACTAATAACAATCAGTTTGGATTTACAAATATACATAACCCAAATATATAAAATTACGGATCTTGTAGAAAATACAAGCAGTGGGTGACTTATGAATTAAGAAAAATTTAATTCAAAAGTTACCTAGTGACTTATGAATTAAAAAAAATTTAATTCATAAGCTAATGGATAAATTCTGTTTAAAAAATTATTAATTGCAAATATTATAAGCTACATAGCATGATAATCTTATGACACACAAAAATTTGAAATCTACGAGTACTTTCGTTAATAATTAAATAATTATGTAGTCAGAACAAGCTCAAACATTTCCAATCTACAAACTAGCTTATGAATTAATTTTTTTTTAATTCATAAACCACTTAGTAGCTTGTGGATTATTATTTTTATATCATAAACCACTAACTAACTTATGAATTAAATTTTTTTAATTCACAAATCATATACAGGCTTATGACTTATGGTTTTTTTTTTAATTCAAAAATTCGCAACCCTGGATCAAAGTCGACATTACGATTATAGAGAAAACGAAAAAAGTGATTCCGACTATTTCATTTGTCTTTCTTTATAGTGTATGCCAGAATGTCAGAACCTACAACCTAAGCCGCTGGAGCTATTTTCTTTAGACTCGGTATTAAAGGCTCTTCGGTGATTCCCTAGAGGAGAAATTGAAATTGTTTTTGGCTCTAAGTCTTACGGTACTTGCCATACAGCCTCTATATAAAATCTTATTTATCTCGAAAACGGCTCTAGCAATTTTGATAAAAAAAAATGGTAAACATGTTTAAGAAAAAATTTTATTAACGGTCATAGAACCGGTTTTTTTTCTTTCTCATTAAAGGCTCTAATAGTCCAATCAAATTAGTATTTTATATCTACAAAAAATACTGCGTCGAATTTTTTGTTTGTTTCTTAAAGAGTACCTATTGGAGAGTATAAATCCAAAAAGTTCGAACAAAAAACGCCCTTGCGTTGTCCGCCATTTTGAAAAAGGCTTTGGAAAGCTTGAACTCGATTTTCTCGGCTCCTATCATATATAGAGCTGTATTTTTTTTTTTAGGTTTGTACGTTAAAACATCTTCTTTAACTTTTGTTCAGAAAAAAAATTGAAACCTCTTTCCAAAAAAAAGTTATCGACGAAAAACTGTCGAGATTTTGAAGTAAAAAATGGTTTTTAACGTTTATCTCGCCTCATGTTCATCTGATCAAAAAAATAGTTAAGTTGTTTTTTATAGATCACTTTATTTCCTACATTTTGGTATCTTTAAATTTTATGTGCGACAAAAACTGTAGGAAATATAACCTGTCAAAATGGCCAATATCCTGCGAAAATTAAAAAAACAAGAAATTTACTCACGTTTAGCCTATAGTTCGCAGATCGGGAAAAATTTTGTCTCCCATACATTTTTTTTCCTGGGACAAATTTTGTCTCGGATATTTTTCCGAGCAGTACGCAGTTCGCGCGCAAAATTCATACTATTGTGAATTGCTCTTCAAAATGTCTCCACTAAATTTTGCCAGGAAAAAGAATGATACAAGCATTATTTTGCGGGACAAATTTTGACAGCCAAAAGTGATTTTTGTCAAAACTGGTTTTATGTAAAAGGTGCTGATGCTTCTCTTGAAAGCATTGAGAGGAGATTCCAAAAAGGTATGAACGATTTTTGTAAGACAACCCGTTCCAGAGATATACAACAAAACACATTAAATTATTTTTTAATTCTCCAACTTCAAACTTTTGCGCGAGATTTGGAAAAGTTTTGTAGAGATTAAAATTGTAGAGATAAAATTTGTCTTGTCTCGATCTGCGTACTAGGCTTTTGAAAATTTTCAAATTTGATTATGTTCATTATGAAATTTAAAGAAACAGTTCAAACTCTTTTCCACAACACCACCGAGATAGAGTTACGGCGCATTTTTTTTAATATGGGGTCTCCAGGAGGTATAATGCAGATCCAACGATGTTGATAGCAACGTTTTGGGAGACGCCAGAGAAAAAGTTTCTATTGCGTTGTTCACTGGATTCGTTGGGTCACTGGATTCTTTGCGATATAGCGACTTTGTTAAAACGTCAAAAAAACTAAGTTTAATCTATCTTCATTACCTCCTAGTGCAACAGCTGCTCGGCAACACACACTCCGTACCTACCATCAAGTACAGACTTGGATCGATGTTCACCATGACCCACTAAAATGGGGTTGGAAAAGAACTCCGAGAGTATTAGAGCGAGTTACAACCACTCAGGATCCAGCTCCACAAAGCATATTGCAAACTATACCCTGCAAATGCAAGGGCCAGTGTGGCCAAGCTTGTGGCTATCGGAAAACTGGTCTGAATTGTTCCTTATTATGTTTCTACTGCAGTGGAAAAACATGCGAGAATGTTCCTACCTTGCAAAATTTACTGGAAGATGAAGACGCATGTGAAGACTTTTCCTCACCTGAAAACATTGAAGAAACTACCATTGACGATCCCAGCACAAACAAAGTTAATATGATCATTGATGTCCGCACGCCTAGCCCCAAAAAAAAAAGGAGATAAGAACGACATGAAAAAACTATGCCACATTGAGCTATCGATAGGCTGAAATAGAAACGAAAACGATTGAATCGTGGATTATACCTCCTGGGGACACCACGTTCAAAAAAATGCGCCGTAACTCTACCTCGGTGGTAGTGTGGAAAAGAGTTTGAACTGTTTTTTTTAAATTTCATAATGAACATACAGTAGACTCTCATTTACTTGAACATACGATAACTTGAACATTCCAATAACTTGAACAAATATTTTTTCTCCTTACGCATTCTATACCTTGAACGGACTATTTTTAAGACTCAATACCTTGAATTTTTCCCCTAAGTACTCTATAAGTTGAACAAATAAAATTTATGCGAACTCTGTAACTTGAACAAAGTTAATATTGAATTTCTTAATTTTTTTAATTTATGTAAGGTACCTGGGATGTTGGTACAGAATGCAAACGGTTTTTGTAAAGGGGAATCCCAGGAAATTCCTTAAGTATTTCCGCATAAGGTTTTATTCTTCATATTTGGTGAATTCTGAATTTCATTTGAACACGTGCGTATTTAGGAATCGAAAAACGTTTCAATTAAAATTATTTATTAATAATATCATTAGATATTTATGTTTTAAAATCTTTAAAATGAATCATTATTAAATAAAAACAAAAATTTTTTTAACTTGATCCAGTAACTTGCACAATCCTATAGCTTGAACACTCTTGGTTTCGTCCGTGTTCAAGTTAACGAGCGTCCACTGTAATCAAATTTGAAAATTTTCAAACGTGAGTAATTTTTTTTTTTTTAATTTTCGCTGGATACTGGCCATTTTGACAGGTTATATTTCCTACAGTTTTTGTCGCACATAAAATTTAAATATACCAAAATGTAGGTAATAAAGTGATCTATAAAAAACAACTTAACTATTTTTTTGATCAGATGAACATGAGGCGAGATAAACGTTAAAAACCATTTTTTACTTCAAAATCTCGACAGTTTTTCGTCGATAACTTTTTTTTGGAAAGAGGTTTCAATTTTTTTTCTGAACAAAAGTTAAAGAAGATGTTTTAACGTACAAACCTAAAAAAAAAATACAGCTCTATATATGATAGGAGCCGAGAAAATCGAGTTCAAGCTTTCCAAAGCCTTTTTCAAAATGGCGGACAACGCAAGGGCGTTTTTTGTTCGAACTTTTTGGATTTACACTCTCCAATAGGTACTCTTTAAGAAACAAACAAAAAATTCGACGCAATATTTTTTGTAGATATTTCGAATTAATTAATTTAATTTGACTGGACTATAATGGTTTTGACATAAAGGCTCTTTTGAATATTATATTAATATGTATATACATATGTAAGTTAATACACAAGTTCCAATTCAAATGACACATCAATTTGAGATAAACACATCATATAAACAAATCGAATATCTGTGTCCGAAAATGTTTATGAAATATAATAATCAGTTAATACACAAGTTCCAATTCAAATGACACATCAATTTGAGATAAACACATCATATAAACAAATTGAATGTTTGTGTCTGAAAATGTTTATGAAATATAATACTCCTGGAAAAGTAATGCATCGTGGGATTTCATCATTCTGAAGATGACATCACCTTCCACATCAAAGGAGCAGTTAAGAATATTATTAAGATCAATAAGTTCAGTTTCATTTTGTAAGTCGAATAAGTTAGTTTAGTTTCGAAAGTTTAGTCTTAAGAATAAAATTAAATAAAATTTTTTAAAAACATTATTTGACCGAGAGTTAAATTAATTGGGGGCTCAACCGGGATAGCCAAGTTTTAAATAAAATTTGAAAACAAAAAAGTAAAATTGTAAACTCAGTGCTACCGCCAAAAATATACCAGCCAAATATTCAACGAAGATTGAAAAAAGTGCAACATTTCAAGTATCCTGCAACAAGATCATCCAACGAGGAGAATCAACAAGGAGAAAGAAAAAATAAGGAGAATACATAGCAGTTATCCTGAATCAACAAGTTAATTGATATTGAAGTAAGAATATATATATTTAAGAATTTGTAAACTAAATAAAGTGACAATAAAAAAATTAATTAAAATTAAAATAACATACATATGTGGAAGAAGAAAGATAAAAAAAATAATAATTTGAAAAAATTAGATAGTGCAACTAATTTAGAAACTTTAATTGAAATTAAAGATTTAGAAAAAATTAAATTTGAAATGGCTCTCGACGGTAATAGTGTGTCGACATCGACTGTCGAACAAATGCTTGCAAGAGCATTACAAACAAATAATAACGAATTTCAAAGATTATTAGAAGATCAAGAAAATAAAAATAAACAGAAAATTGATCACTTGGAATCAATGTTATCCAATCTAGGGTTTAATAATATAGTTACTGAGTTTTCCACTCAAACAATTAACCCAACCATAGTATGTGTAGAATCTTTAGAAATAATAAAAAGTCTACCAGAATTTTCTGGAATTCAGACTTCATACGTGAGCTGGCGCGAAGCTGCACACAACTCAATAAAACTATATGTTATAGGAAGTAGTAGATACTTTGCAGCCTTAACAATACTTAGAAATAAAATTACCCAACATGCCAATGACGTACTAACCAACCACGGTACTGTACTTAACTTTGAAGCCATAATGGCTCGACTCGATTTTGCCTACGCGGACAAACGTCCAGTACACATTATAGAGCAAGAACTTAGTATTTTACGACAAGGTTCACTACCACTAATAGATTTCTACAATGTGGTTAATAAAAAATTAACTTTGTTAACAAACAAGACTATAATGACTCATGGCTCAAGTTCACCAGTCACCAGCGAATTAAATAACATTAATAGACGTAACGCTCTACGTGTATTCATTACAGGCCTTAACGGTCAACTTTCTCAAATATTATTTTCGCTAAATCCTCAGGATCTACCGAACGCTTTAGCCAAAGCACAAGAACTTGAGAGCAACAATATAAGGTCTAACTTTGCCTTACAATTCTCTAATCATAAGAATGAAAACAAAAACTTTAATAACAGAAATCAAAATAATTTAAGATTTCCAAAAGTAAATCATATGCCACGGCAAGATCAGCATCATAGGCAAAATGATTATAGGCAACTACCCCAACTGTTTGAACCAATGACATTAGGCAGCTCCGCTAATAGACCGATAGAAAATGCGAATAGATATAAACAGGTGCATGCTCAGGCTAATCAAAATCCCTTTAAGCAACCTGGTAATGGTTATACTAACAATTATAACAACAACAACCCTCGCTGGCAACGCCCAAATTATAATACTTATAATAATAATACGAGACCATTATTCAAACGTGGAAGAGAACCAAGCGTTCAACAATCCATTCAGCCTCCTCCCGTAAAGAATGAAAGAATAAATAATTTAAATGAAAGCAGTGATTTTTTAGGAAACGGGTGGGCCTACCCCACTTACGACGAATAATTAACAATAAAAGAATTAGGATTCTCATTGACACCGGTGCCAGTAGCAACTACTGCCAACCAAATTTTTTAAACGATGAGATAATCCTACCAATTAAAAAACGCGCCTGTACAGTAAATGGCGAAATAATTATAGATAAATGCCACGAAGCATTTATATTAAATAAGAAAACAAGATTCTTTGTAATAAAAAACCTTGAATATGAAGGACTTATAGGGATAAATTTGCTAAATCAAGCAAATGCAAAAATAAATTTTGAGAATAATACGCTCAAATACGGTGACAGAATAGAAAAAATCTATTTTGAAGATTCAGAAAAATTGAATCAAATAAGTGATAACGAGGTTGATTGCTTGATAGCGCCAATGTTGAACAAAATAAAAAGTATTCATCAAAACATTGATACTACACTTCCCTTCAGGACAGATGTCGTTGCTGAAATACGCACTAACACAGAAAATCCTGTTTGGAGTAAGCAATATCCTTATCCCTACAGTGCCAATAATTTTGTGAACAAAGAAGTTCACAAATTACTAAAAAACAAAATCATAAGACCTTCAAAGAGTCCATACAATTCTCCTGTATGGGTAGTACCAAAGAAAGGTACAAATGAAGATGGTAGTCCGAAAAGCCGTCTCGTCATTGACTACAAGAAGCTCAATGAACAAACGATAGCCGACAAATACCCTATCCCAGAAACAAATGTAATTTTATCAAACTTAGGAAAAGCTAAATACTTTTCAACCCTCGATTTGGAATCTGGTTTCCACCAGATAAAAATAAAGAACAAAGATATTGAAAAAACTAGTTTCAATATAAACAATGGTAAATACGAATTTACTAGACTACCCTTTGGACTGAAGAACGCGCCTTCAATATTCCAAAGAGCAATGGACGATATTTTGAGACCGTTCATTGGAAAAATATGTCATGTATATATCGATGACATTATTATTTATTCCAACTCGCTCAAAGAGCATACCGAGCATTTAAATATTATTATAAATGTACTAAAAGAAGCAAATATGAAAATTTCAGTGGAAAAATCCATACTATATCAAGAAAAAGTAGATTTTTTAGGCTATGTAATAGGCCAAAATGTAATAAAAACTAACCCAAACAAGGTGGCTACAATTAGAGAGTATCCAGAACCTAAGACCCTACGGCAACTTAGAAGTTTCCTAGGTATGATAGGTTATTATCGAAAGTTTATTCGGAATTATGCTATGATAGCAAAGCCATTAACAAAATATTTACAAACCGAGAACGGACAGATGTCCACACACATGGCAAAGAAAACCATTATTAATTTGGACAATGAAGCAAAAAGTGCATTCCAATCTTTAAAAGATCATTTAGCAACTGAAACAGAGCTAACGCAGCCCGATTATACAAAGAAATTTGTACTTACGACAGATGCTTCGGACGATGCAGTTGGTGCAGTATTGTCACAAGACAACAAACCAATAACCTTTATCTCCAAAACCCTAAGCAAATCTGAAAGAAACTATGCAGCAAATGAAAAAGAGCTGTACGCTATTATCTTTGCACTCAAAAATTTGAGAAATTACCTATACGGTGTAAACAATCTCGAGATCCATACGGATCATCAACCCTTAACATTCGCAGTCTCACCTAGAAATCCCAACGCGAAAATGAAACGATGGCACGCCCTTATTGAGGAATATGCTCCCAAAATGGTATATAAGCCAGGTGCAACCAATGTAGTTGCTGATGCTTTGTCGAGACAAAATCTCAATCAAATTACCGATAGCGATTCCATTGCAACGTTACACTCAGCTGAAAGTAGCGAGGAAAACGATATAGAAATTATCGAACGCCCTGTTAACATGTATAACCAACAGATTATTATAAACAAAGGTCTTGAAACGATTCATGAACAATTAACCCCTTTTCCAAACAAGAAAAGGCATCTTATCACTTATGCTAATCCCGAAGATGTAATTCCTATATTTAAAGAATACCTAAAAGAAGGTATAGTAGCATTATTTACTACCTCAGAAGTAGTATATGAACTTAAAAGCATACTTAAAATAAATTTCAAAAATAAATTCATAAGAACCAAATATTTTGCTAATGACATCACAAATAAAGATGATCAAACTTCAATAATAGAGCAAATACACAATAGAGCACACCGAAACGCTCGAGAAAACATGAAACAAGTCATAGAAAAATACTATTGGCCAAAAATGCAAGACGAATTTTTACAATTTGCTAAAAATTGCGAAGTTTGCAATATAAATAAATATAATAGACACCCCCACTTGCAACCAATTGGCGAGGCGCCAATTCCTTTAAAAGAGGGAGAGACTATTCACATAGACGTTATGTTTGCAGAAAAATTACAATTTTTAACATGCATAGATGCATATTCTAAATTCCTAATGATAAAAATTATTGACAATCGTCAAGATATGCCGAATAAAGTATTGGAAATCTTACAAATTTTCCCCGAATGCAAAACTATAATTTGTGATCAAGACCCAGCATTCACCTCAGCCGTATTTACAACCCTAATGAATAGGTCAAATATTTTAATATATCACACTCCTCCTAACCATAGCACAACAAATGGACAGATAGAAAGAGTCCATAGTACTCTACAAGAAATAGCTAGATGTCTGAAACAAGAACATAAATTGCTTGATCCAATAGAAATTTACATAAGAGCTGCAAAAGAATACAATAAAACAGTTCACTCTTCTACACAGAAAAAACCTATAGAGATATTGTATAACAAAACGTTCCATGAAGACCTTCCCCATAAACTAGCTATAGTTCAAAATAAAATGCTTGATACACATAATAAGAAAAGAAAAGAAAAAAACCTAAAACCAGATGATATAGTCTACCAGAAAATACCAGGGGTACGTAATAAGTTACAACCAAAGTTTAAGAAAAAAGTTGTGATTCAGGATTTAGGAAATAAAATCAAGTTACAAAATAACAGAATCGTCCACAAGGATAACCTTAAACTATAAATTCTAGACAATGGACATCAAACTCGTTCTACTCATACTAGTAGTCCAGGCCAGCGCCGAAGTTATTGACTATACGAGAGAAAACTACCTATTAATAGAAGATAGCGAAGCGTTTATATATGAAAACACTTCAAACATTTTCCATGTGACTAACCTTACAAACATTAAGAAATTTCTTGACGATACACGCGAAAGAATTAGATTAGATCAGGAAGAAGCCTACCCAGATACAGCTAGAGAAACCAGACACGATAACAATTTACTAATAATAGAAACATTACTGGATCAACTTATGATCACACGTTCTAAACGAGCTATAGAAACATTAGGTACCATCTGGAAATGGATAGCTGGTTCACCTGATCATGATGATGAAATTATTATTGAAAATAAAATTAATGATTTAATAAATAATAGCAATAAACAATTTGTAACTAATACAAAATTATTTGAAGCAATTAGCACTGTCACACACACTATTAAAGACGAATGGGTTACAGAAAAATGTAAAATGATTATTTTTGAATTACAAAATATGATAAATACTTTAACGTTAGCCAAACTAAAAATCCTTAACCCAGCCATATTTAATCTAAAAGATATAAAAAATATTGTACATCATGAAACTATTAAAACATTCACGATAAGCGATCTGATAGATATATCTGAATTTAAAATTGCACAAAAAAATGGAATAATTGTAATATATATTAAGTATCCTATAATATATAATAAATGTAAATTATATGAAGCAAGAGCTATCAGTCAAGAAGACGGTAAGCTAATTTTAGATAAAGAAATTATAAAATGTAATTCTAAATTCTCCAATATTAAAAATTGTAAGAAAGAATTAGAACATACTTATTGTAGAATTAACAATAATCAAAGTTGTTTATCTGAGTTGCTTAACGACCAGAAAACAAAATGTAATAAAATTAAAGAGAAAAATTTAGATTTAGAAATCATCAAAGATGGAACCATTCTTATATCTGGACAACACAAAGTCGACAATGTAACCCTTAACGGAGTATATCTCATCAATTTTAAGAACGTCACCAATATAGATGGAAAGATCTATGAAAACCCAACTAAAATTATACAGAATTATATGAAGACACATACTATCAATATATATGAGATAGAAAACTATTATGAGTCACTCAATGAGAAACTCAGGTTTGAAAACATAAACCTACTACAAACCATAAAAACAGAAGTCAGCAATAGTCCTATTATATCATCTACAGGATTGATATTATTTATGATGTTAATACTTATACTTATAGTACAATATTCTAAACGAACAAAGGGTCCAAAGTTCACAAAGGAAGAATTAGTTAATCTAAGGGTTGATCGAATCATGGCCCAAGTCAGAGGAGAAGTTCCGGAGGAAACTTCCTAAACAAAGGGGGGAGTTAATACACAAGTTCCAATTCAAATGACACATCAATTTGAGATAAACACATCATATAAACAAATCGAATATCTGTGTCCGAAAATGTTTATGAAATATAATAATCAGTTAATACACAAGTTCCAATTCAAATGACACATCAATTTGAGATAAACACATCATATAAACAAATTGAATGTTTGTGTCTGAAAATGTTTATGAAATATAATACTCCTGGAAAAGTAATGCATCGTGGGATTTCATCATTCTGAAGATGACATCACCTTCCACATCAAAGGAGCAGTTAAGAATATTATTAAGATCAATAAGTTCAGTTTCATTTTGTAAGTCGAATAAGTTAGTTTAGTTTCGAAAGTTTAGTCTTAAGAATAAAATTAAATAAAATTTTTTAAAAACATTATTTGACCGAGAGTTAAATTAATTTGTATACAATATTAATGTAAATGAAAATATTCGGAGAGAATATTTTTTTTTTTTTTTTGATTTTTGAAAAAAACAAAAAATTCAAATGTGTTTTTTGAAAAATTAATATCTTGAAAACGAGTATAATTTATATTGTTTTTTATATTATTGTATGTATATTATTGAATACTTAAAATGGAAATCCCAAAGTTTTTTTTAGAAAAAGTATTAAGATATTTCTTATATGCAAAATTAATTACAATTTTATGCTTTAGAACATGTTTCTCTAGTTAAATCCATATTTTTATATATATAAACAATTTTTCAATTCCAAAGTACTTTTACATTATGTAAGTGCAATCCAGTCATGCATTAAATATTTAATTTGATTATTGTGAAGCTAAAGTTCACGATAACTATGTAGGTATATAGCTTACGAGTCAACACCTGTAACTTGGTATCCGTGCCAACAATTCAAAAAAATCCATTTTCACAATATTTTATAATGCTACTGCTCGCTTGTTTAACAAATTACCAGAAAATTTTACGTGTTGAAGAATGAAAACATTATTTTTAAATGATATGGAAAAGTATTATAGTTTTCCTCGATTAAGCATTTTAAAATTGATGCTTTATTAACTCCATTGATTTAACTAATATTTTTGAAACTGTTTGTAATTGGATGTTATTTTTCTATATTTAAAATTTGACTGTAGAATTCGCCCTCAATTGCATTGAATTGTATAGTTTCCAAGCTTGTGCGATCCTGTCTAACATTTTATGAAATTAATTTCGATGAATAAATTATAGGAATAACTTCTTAGCCACATAAGAAGATAATGGAAGGAATTGTTTGTCTCACGAATAAAAAGCGTTAAAAGCTCAAATCGATGTGAAACTATCGACCAATAAAGTCATTGCCAAAGTACGAACAAATATTCGAAAAATTGTTAAAATACAAATGCATAAGTACATCGACAACAACAATATCATCATCGATAAACAATTTGGATTCAGAAATCATCATTCCTGTAATTGGAAAGGGATATAGCAGAGGGATCTACCATTTTTGTAGATTACTTGGATCTTAAGTAGCTTTCAAAACTATCGATAGAGAGATATTAATCCAAAAATTGAAGCAGTATCGAGGAAGAACTATAATGGTGTGATTCGAAGATGACATCAATAGTCTTGGGAGTACATCAGGGCGCAATACTGGCACATGTTTTATTTCTCATGTACATAAATGACTTATGCAAGATTTTAAAGCATTGTAAGATTGTGATGTTTGCCGATGATGTCCTATAATATACATCGTAGGAATAGAGATGTATCAACTTTAATTCAGTAACTAAATGCAGGACTCAAAAGCATAAGCATCTGGTTGCAAAGCTAATAAGGTTAAGACGAGTGTTCAAGAGACGTAGGTGACGATATTTAAAACACAGTGCAATACAAACTTAAGAATAGACAATGAAAACATAGAACAAGTAGATCAAATGATTAAGTACTCAGGTGTGGTAATAGATCAGAATTTAAAGTTTGATAAACATGTGGACTATGTTGTCAAAAAGATGTGAAATTATTCGAAGAATCAAAAAGAAGATTTTTATGTATCTTCTAGAGTTTATAATTTGATAATAAAACCGCATTTTAAATATTGCTCATCTGTACTATTTCTGTTAAGTGAAAGTAACATAATAAGAGTCTAGTGTTCTCTAACTGGATGTTGGGGCGGAGCTTGAATGAGAAAGAATTTATTAGCAGATTTCTTAGACGGATGAATCTCAATTTAAAAGAGATTGGATCAAAAATTTTCACAATTTTCACACATGGGCAGTGGAAAATCCATACAAAAGGAGACAGAAATCATTTCAACACAAATTCAGCATCAATATGTGGGCAGGCATAAATGGAAACAAATTAATTGACCCCTTCAAAACTATACCTCCCAGGCTGGAATCTACACACTAGCTTCATTATTATTTACAACAGGATGGCGCTCCAATCCACTATGGTCGAGAGCTTAAGAATTGGTTAGATGAAGTGTACGGTAATCATTGGATAGAGAGAAATGGAACAGTTCACTGGCCAGTAAGATCTCCTGACCTTACAGTATTGGATTTCTTTGTATAGGGAAGAATGAAAGAACTTGTTTATTCAACCGAAATAGCAACTTTAGATGAATTCGAAGACCGTATTCTCAAAGCAGCAGCTTTCATCAATAAATATTAGCCATTCAAATCAAAAACGGATTCTAGCATGTATACCAAACCAAGAAAGACACTTTGATCACTTGTTAAACTGTTTTCGTATACATATAAAATAAAAAAATTCTAAACCAACATAAAATCATTTTTTACGAGTATTCATAACCTTTGGAGCTAAAAGCAAATAACGTATCATATATCATATATATATCATCAATAAAGTATCATGAAATCTACGTGTTTTTCCCCAAACTTGTCATTGAGTTTTATTTTTATTATTGTTACGTTCATTAAAAAAAATAGTAAAACATTTTCTGGAGAAAATTGAGCCTCAAAAAATTGACATGGGCAGGAAAAACAGAACATGCTAGATATCTCAAGACCAAGGTAAGATATCAAATTTGTTTGAATGCAATTACAAAGACTGGTATTTGTTCTTAAAATAAGACTATCAATAAAGTTTCTATCATTAGCACTAACAACGCAATTACCCTCAATATGGGTCTCCGATATATAATAATGATAAAAAAATTGGAGATACGCACTGTAGAACGATTCTGTTTCTGGAATATATCCCAAAATCCAGTCCTAAAATATTTCGCCCTGTTATACTACATATGCCCTGCATATACTGGTTAAGTGTTAAACAACAGTTGGTGTTGTTTTTTTGTTTGTTGGAAAAATAAGAATGGTAGATTTTCCAAGTATTCTTAAAAGTTCAATTATAGGTAGGAATGTAAAAGAAGTCCAACCATATAAATTAAGAAATATTAACACTTTATGACTCCCTATTTTTAGAAAAACGTTAACATTCTATCAATTTAAAATTTGGTAGTGCAACCGCTCGAAAGAATACAGGACAATTATCAACCATTCCTGTACGCTTGTTACCAGGAATAGAGCGGACCAACACTTTTCTGCCGATTCCGAACGGCTAATCAGCAGTACTTTTCATGAAAAATACTATTAGATGAGATGTCAATTCCTCGCATGAGGTAGTACTCCGCTGAAAAACTTTTTGCAGCGGGTGAGAATTGAACCCAAGACCTTCTGCATATCTGCATGTAAGTCCAATGCACTAACTAGGGATGGGAAAAACCGGCCGGTTAAAACCGAAACCGGTTATTTTGTTTCAATTAACCGGTTTTCACCGGAGATATTTTTATCTCGGTTAAAACCGGTGTTTTTTCTAAAATCCAATAACCGGGAAACCAGTTATTTACTTTGGTACCACAGAAATAAAAAGTGTAGAAAACGTCTTTGAAACAAGATCTCCTTGGCTCATAAGAACTGCACTTGTGTGCAACTGCAACATGCGAAGTTATTCACCACTTCCATCTTTTCTTTTATAGAGTAATTTAGTGTAGTGGTAGGAGAGTGAAATCGTCTTAAACTGCACACTTTCGCAAAATTGAGTTGTATTGTTTTGTATGTTATTGTGTAAATGTAACTCTTTTTTTTTTAATTTTTAAAATTAAATTAATTCATTGATTTCATCTTTCCTATCCTTCTTTCTCTTCATTAACTTCACGCCCGCGCTGTGTTGAAACATTTAAAGGGTAATCATAATCCCTTGAGCGCGGGTAGATTATAAAAAAAAAAAAAAAGGTATCTAACCGTATTTCCCGACCAAGTGATGAAAGTCTTATAAAACAATAAAAGGAACACATTTATTATTTATTAATTTTCAAAATGAAATGTCGACTATTTCCTCGTTAAATAAAAAAGAATTTTTCTAAAAAAATTTAAATTTTGTTAAATCATATAATAAAACGGCAAACATGTTTTTTGTGGTACACTTTTCTCCAAAAGTATTTAACCGATTTCGATAAATTTTATATATGGTTGGAAAGCCACAGTTACGGAGATGTGCAGAATATACTTGAGACACGCATTTACACACTGTGGGTCATTTTTGTTTTTGCACTGTCGAACACTTTGCATAAAATAAAAAAAATAAAATTTAATTTAATAAATTTGCTTGAAAACACTGCCAATAATATAAATAATAAATAAATTGGCACTCGAATTTCGAGAGCTGGGTCGGCTAGTTTCAATTAAAACAATAGTATGTAAGTAACACAACACTGTAACTTGAGGATTTTCTTTTCTTAAACAAGCTTATCTATATACATGTTTGTTTGTACTTATAGTTTATTTGATATGAACGTACAAAAATGTGTACATAAAAAACCGAAAACCGGTTATTGAAAAAAACGGTTATTTTGTCCGGTTAAAACCGTCAGGTTAAATCGAGAGGGAAAATAACCGGAAAAACGGAAAACCGGTTAATTGGGAATAACCGCCATCCCTAGCACTAACTAACTGACAAGGGGAACAGATTAAATAGTGTAATATATAAGGACTTCCAAATGTTTAATTCTTTGCCGAGATAATGTCGCAAAATTTTAGTTGAATTAGTAAGATGTTAAAGCTGTTTTCGTATGAAAATAGGTTAAAACGACAGTTTTGTAAATTTTAATCGAATATAGCATCATACTTTCTCTTTCCTTTTATTAAAGATAGAATCATCGAATACCTATTTTATTTTTTTAGTATCGTGCTGGCTTCATGTAACTCTTTGACATTTACAAACATCAAAACAGGTCTGTTAACTCAGTTTTTTGCATAACTGTCATTACATTAGGTGTGTTCAGAAGTAATTTATTAAAAAACATTGCCTTAGCACGATACTATCTAGTTAGATAATGTTTAAAATTTAGATAAAATTAGTTATCTACTAAAAAGTTGGCAAATTGTTAAGGAGTATCATACTAATTCCTTAATACTAAGGTGATCAAAATTTTGCGCCAATGATGCAACATTTTAAACAGCCTATTGCTAAGGTATTAGTATGATACTACTTAATAATTTGCTAACTTTAAAGTAGTCTACTAACTCATTCTTAATTTCAAACATTTTCTAAATAGTATCGTACTTAAATAATGATCTTAATAATTTGTTCTGAACACAACTAAAACAAAGACAGCTCGTGGAAAAAACTAAGTAAACAGACCTTTTTTGACGTATGTAAATGTCAAAGAGTCAGGGGATGTTAGTACGATACTAAGAAAATCAAATAGCTATTTGATGATTTTAAATTTAATAAAATGGTATAGAAAGCATTATTCCAAACTCTATTATAATTTTCATAATGTATGCTTAGTTTCAATGTAATATGAATGCTAAGTAAACAAATGCAATACAATAATTGAGTGAGTTCTGTACTCAACTTAACTTCAATTTGCGTTGAGCGACCTCTGGGAAATCAGAGTAAAATCAAATAATATCACCCTATTTTAAGTATATTAAGAACTGTTCTTTTATACACATACATGGTGTTTCAAGCGTTTACATGTACGAGTATATGTACATACAATAGTATATAATTATTGATTTTTGGGTATTGTATTTAATTTATAAATTTAATAATTGACACAAGGAATGCATTGATTTTAATAATTATAACAACTAAGTCATTCATTGTTTATTGTTTATTTGGTGGTTACATTTACAGTGTTGATGAATTTAGCACCTATAGCATTGCCCTCAGTTCATTTTCGACAATATTCAATTGAAGAATTAAGTATAAACGCATACAAAATGTGTTTTCGTGAATTTCGACGTTATGCAAATCTTAATCTTTATTAGATTTAAACTAACAACTAGTTAAATATTAAGTACTATACATCAGGCAGTAAATAATGATTTTTTATGCACTATCAAAAATTGTATATTGATTTCCATTATCAACAACTTGCTTACCTTTATTTCTCAAGCTCTTCTAAATTTTCCATTTCTTCCACAACTTATGTGATACACGTCCAAAAATATCCGAACCATTCACAACCATTTCTTAAATATACATATTTATACCGATATTTTAATATAGATTTTTTCTAATTGCTACAACACTGTATAATTACATATTTATTAACAAACACATAACGTCTATAGGTTGAAAAAAGTCAATGAAATAGACTTAAATATCTTCAGGAAAGGCCATCAAAAAACACTTTTTTACACTGGTTGGTACACCTATATGGTTTTTTTTTTAAAGAATTTTCGTAACACTATAACATGATCAAATATTTTTTTTTATTATGTACTTGAAAAATAAAAATATTCGCACCAATAGATACAAACTCGAGCGGAAAATTAGCTCTTTATCTCTTTTCGTGTTTCTCTCAAATAAACACAAGTGCAAATATACCTATATATTTTAAACAAGAATCTAAATATTTATTCCAAACAGCGGCGTATTAAGACTTGAAAAACGCAAATTTTCCGAGTGAAACACACAGAAAACGATTCCCAAAAGATATACTTTTTTGTTTTGATTATTTCTGCACTTTTCTGTTCTGCAATGTGAATTGAAATTTTTCTTCAGATGCTTTCTTTTGAAATTTTGAAAGATAAAGAAAACTATTCCATTTTTTGTTCACAAAATTAACATTTACTTTTCCACTACTACACTTAACTATGAATATTTAATTGAAAACTTTTTCGACTTTTTCCACTCTAAAAGGATAAATCCTTGAAAATTTAAAACACACTAACCGAACACAAAACATGAGCATCACATCACATCCGTCCGTCAGTAGCCGTATCTGGAACCAAGGGGAGTGCTAATTAAAATTTGCACAAGTTAAATGTATGTGAGAATTTTTTTTTTATCTCAAGTTTTATAAAAAAAAGAAGACATTATCCAGGCTACGAAGTGAAGATGTTTCAGCAATGCCAGAAGCCTAAGCTATTTTGTTTTTATTTATTTTGTTGTTTCTTTAAAATAACAGTTTGTGTTTATATTTAACGGTTTTCAGTGAAATTATTTAAACTTTTCCCCGACGTAATGATTTACAGTATTCATTCTGTTGAACATTATAATAATTATTGAGCAAAATGACAAAAATACTTTGTGTCGTTTCTTTTTTAAAATATTTCAATCAACGAATAGTGTCGCAATTGCACGAAATTTCGCACTTTTTTCAAGACCGAGGTAACTTAAAACCTTTAAAGCCTACGAATCGATTCTTGTTTTTTCTTATATCCAGATTCATCTGACTTTGTGAATATTTTATAACGACGAATCTACTTTTCCTCTTAAGATTATTGAATGCAATTTTGGCACGACGAGAATATATTTTTAATTAAGCTTAATTTGTTTTTTATAATTTTTCACAAGTCTTAATTTTTTTAAGGAAAGAAAAAATTGTGTTCGCAAAAAAAAAACTCGCAAGATTTTATGGAAGAAAACTTTTTGTTATCCGCTCGGAGGCTGAGAGCCTACTAAATTTGAGGAACTTGTATTCCCTTGGATTTATCGGTGTACAGGGTATAAGACCTAGGCCCAGAGATGTAGATACATCGGGTCGATTGGGGAGCAGGTAAATTTCCCACAGAATTTTTAATAATGAGATATTTTGTTTTTTTTTTTTTGTGAATGCGGGGAAAATGGGAATTGAAATGGTTTTGCGCGGACGCGTGCTCAATACTGGAATTTCCATGAGCGTTAAGGAATGAGCAAAAAAAGCATGGATTTTTAGAGAGAGAGCGAGAGTTGAAGCTAAAATTGTTGAATGATGAATGGGAGAGATTTTGTTTATTTAAGGAAGCAAAACAATCCGAGCAACAGATGAAAATTTCCATGCGCTATTCCTTTGGGAGGTTTTTATTTGTGTGTTTTTTTTAGAAAATATGTAAACAGGTGAATAGAGCGAAGAGAGAAAGTGAATCTTATAAATATTGAGGTTGTGCAACCACGAAGTATGGGACAACAGAGGTAAGTTTTGACTTATGATATGACGAAGGGAGGATTTAACAAGGAATTAATTTTTTTTTATTGAAGTACTAGTCGTTTTGTAAGATTTGCAGGGGTGAAACACATTACACGCTGGCTGATATTAGCTTAAAAAAAACAAGCTAGCTGTTAGGATTAGTAAATGAAGTTTTTTTTTAATACAAACTCTATATGCTACTGAAATAAATCATCCAAGCAGAATAATAAGTACTATTTAATTGGACATTTTGAATTATTGATTCAAAAATGTTTGTGAACCAGAGGCGAAAAGAGCTTTTTTCAATCAATAATTCAACAAATTCAATTAAATAGTGCTAAGTGTTCTACTTGGCTAATTAATTTTAGTCTTCCAGCATTAATGATTAAGAATGTTTTTATCTCTTACTGTCCAATACAGTTAGAGTAAACGATGAATCTCAGATTCTTATTGTTCTATGAACAATAAGATTTTGTTGTTTACAAGAGACAAGCACTTGAAACTTGTTCTTGAAAGGAATTGTAGTTTTGAAGTTTACAAGATACTTGTACTTGAAAGGAATAGTAGATTCGAAGTTAAAACACTTTTGTTGTTATTAAACGAATGAATTTTATTGTAGAGATAATGTCTCTTTTATACTTAAAACTAAACAATCAAATTGATGATACATTACGTTACAAATAAATATTAATTGTTTACAAATATAAATACGATGACACATTGCATTGCAAAATAAATAATATTAGATAGATAGATAGATATTCTTTATTTTTTCTTTTTAAAAATTTTACAATATTTGTTGCTTAAGAATACGGACATGGCAATTCTGCCGTCTGCCTGAAAGAACATTTCAAAATAAAAAATGAAAAGAAAAATATATAAAAAAGATGAATATACAAAATAAATAAATAATTAATTTATAATTTAATATTGGAATATTGAATCATTGAAAAACTTTTAACAATTTTGCAGTGATTTGTAACACAAAAAAAGAAGATCAATTTAAAAAAATAAGATCTTACAAACATTTTTCAATTTTTAAGTGAGTTGAAACACAAACAATTTGTAAAAAAGAGGATGGGTGCGACCCACACTGATAACTTCCCATTTGTGGTCTTGAAAACTTTATACCTACATATTTAGTTTTTTTTTCAAATAACCAAATTTTCAGCGAAACAAACTTTAGCTGTAAAATTCAAACAAACATTATTTTAAGATTGAAAAGCATTTTAATTATTTAAAGAGATTTAAAATTGGGATTGTTGATGTATGTATAAGTTGTTGTTGTTTGTTAAAACTGTCAATTCGATACTTGTCAAAATTTAACCATATATGTTAATAATTGTATTATGTCGATACCTTCCCCTAAGAATGTAGGTACTAAGCGACACTTTTTTCGAAAATGACTTTTTGGTGAGGAAATATACTATATGTTAAGGGCCACGTTTTGGCCTCGGTTTCGCCAACCTATTATGCATGAAAAGGAAACTAGAGTACAAAGAAAAAAAATTATCAACTGCCATGTTTTCTCATTAAAATAATGTTGCCCCCTAAAATTTGTATTATCCGCCAAAAAAATTATGCTAAGCGACATTATTAAAGATCTCATTGTCGTGAATAACAAAAAATTTTGTTAGATGTCACTTAGTTTAACCAAAATTGTCTCTTAGCACACTATGATTCAACTAGAACTTTCTTCGTTTTTTCGTTTCCTGAACAATTTTAGAAATGTCGCTTAATATACATTCTTACGGGAAGGTATCGATGTATAAAATAACATACTTTTGAAGGCACTATCGGTGTTCATTCCCAAGAAATTCGACTTGAAATACAATTTTAACTAGTTTTCACTAGAATTTTTATAGTTTTTTTATTTAAAAAAAAAAACTTTTAATTCAATATTTGTCAACATTTTACCAATTGTAAAAAATTATACTATGTATAAAATGAACTAAATTAGAAGTCAATATCACTACTAGTTCTCGAGAAATTTGAGTCGAAAAACAATTTTTACTAATTTTCAATAGAATTTTATATAGTTTTTTATTTTTTGTAAAAACACTGTAAACTGATTTTTTTTGAAATTTTCACCAGTTGTCAAACACATTATTTTTCGTAAAATAAAATTATTTTGAGTTTCAAATTGTTTTCCGTTCTTAGAATATCTGGGTTATGAAATTTTTTTTCCAGTTTTTTTTATTTAAAAAAATAACGGTATGTTAATTTTTTTCCAAATTCATATCAAATCTGTATGACCTTATAATGAGTACATTAAATTTTATTTGAAATCAATAGCATTATTTTTTCGTGAGATATTTGAAACTAACCAAAATTTTTACTTTTTTTTTAAACCGTTATAGTGAAAAAACTACTCACTGAATTTTAGTAAACGTCCTTTAAGCCTCTTTCGAAGTTATTATCTATTAAACAAAATTTATTTGAAGTCGATATCTTCTTGAGATATCGACGACGAAAAATGGTACCAGAACGTACGGACGTACGAACGTACGCACTTGGCAGACCTCCTTATATGTTTTGTATGTTTTGTTTGCTTGTAAATAAGCGGATTTAGCAATGTCAGTATTTAATTTTCTAAACAAGTTCAGTGAAGCAAATACTTTTCTACGGAGCATATAACACTCGTAGTCGAACCATTTACAATGGGAAATAATATTAATTGCGTTACATAAATTGCTAACAAATATCGGTTTTTTCAAAAAGAGCGCTACAAAAGTTTTTTTAAATAAAACAAAAACGGTTTCGGATATCAATGAATTTGATCATTCCTGTGAAAGCACGTTCGATGCCATTATGTATGGAACTCGATTTCTTTTGCATGGCCACCACGGGCACGCTTGCAGAAGTCCAGATGCTGAACCCAATTTTCGACGGTTTTCAAAATTCGGCACAACGTTACTAACTTTCCTTTAAGCCATTTCTGTAATTTCACTTAACACAAGGGTGAATTTTCGTGACACTAGTAGTACCAAGTCATCTGCATACTCAACTGCCTTTACTCCACATCATTCCATCTACTATTACGCCATGACATAACAATGCTATGTATTATTCCAGGAAACAAATATTTCCCCAGAAGACAAATAGAAACCAAAGTTTTAAATCTTATAGAATCCAATTTCAATAAATTTCAAATTATTCAATTTATAAATAAAATTGTCTCATTTTATTTCCTTCAATACCTTTTCAAAGAAGTCTTATCAATATTCCTTTGATTTCTGTAAATACATTTATCAAATAGTTTTCTAAACAATTTTTGTTTAACAATATTCAAATCTAAAAAAAAATAACTTAATTTTGTTGAATGATATATAAACTAGGTTATAAAATTCGAACTTATGTTCGAGGTTCCATTAGTAGAACCGAACTAGTAACTGTGTTCAGATTAAAAAGTCAATAGGTACTAACTTTATCTTATCATGTCAATCAACATTATTTAATCTTAATATGTAAATCAAAGTATCCCATCGGAATCGTATGACTATAATTTAAGAGATAATATTTTAAAGAAAGAAAGAATAAGTCAAACATTTTGAGGGGTGTACCAAAAGATATTGTCCAGGGTTGATTAAATGTATTGGTTTAATATTTGTATTATTTGAAAATAATACTAAAGATTCAAAAAATGGACTATAAGAATTGACTAAGCTACAGGTTTGAATAGTTTACTATGTAGTTCTTAAGATATTCAGCACCAGTGTGAAAATGTCATATTTTAAATTGCATTTTGTAATCGTAATCGTAATCGTACTCAGAACGCTTTGTCATACGCGTGTTCTTTGTGTTTTTTAAAGTAATTTGAAACATTTACTTGGTAAATAAAATGCACGGCTCGGTCGAACGAAATGAATGTTATTAGAGAAAAAATGTCCATAAGTATAAAATTCATTTTTTAAATGAATAAAACAACTCCTTTAGCTAAAATAAGGTACCATGTAGTTCAAGCAAATATTAGTTTATGCAAGAAGAAAATTTCATTAAAATCCTTGATACCGATAATAAGAAATTCGAAATTTGAAAAAATGGTTCTATGGTAGGTACAGTCGGTAATATCTTAAATTCATTTTTTTTTGTTAAATTATAGATCGTAAAAATTAATCGAAGAAAAAAAAATTATCAAAATTCTAGGCGCCGTTTTCGAGAAAGATACGATTTTTGAAAACCATTTTTTAACATTTGTAGGTATGGTGGGAACAGTTATTTTCATGTAAAATAAATGTTTTATTCTCACATCTTTTAGATTGTATTAAGAAACTTTAATTTGACAAGTTTAAAAAAATCGAGCATGGGGTTTTCGAAAAATTGTGTTCTTTTTTTTTAAATATTTTTTTTTTTAAATCCAAAACAAATTTTTGAAAATTTGAATGAATGCACAATAATATTCAAATATGGGGAGCTTTGGCATACAAAAAATGTTCCAAATCGGTGGCACCGTGCTTGAGAAAATAAAAAACAAAAAAAATTGTTCCGAGCGTGGTACTATTAATAACCAATTTGCTTACAACGCAGTTTGCCACACAGTGTTATGTATCCTTCTGGTTTTATGGGACAAATCTCCTTTTACACTCGTACAGCCGTAAATATAAATATCTTAAAAATAAATATATCTTAAATATAAATATCTTAAATTAAATATAAATATCTTAACATACTCAAATCTGCTGATCCACCTTTTAGTTGTGAAGAGGTGTTGTTCTACGCTGGCAAAACCATTGCGTAAGTTTTTTAATCGGTCCTGCTCTTCGAGGATCTTTCCTAGTAGATGAAAAAATGAATTTGTCCAGTCGGTCCCTAAAAAAGTCAAATCTTCTTCCCCCTCCAATTACCGACCAATTGCACTAACTTTCTTTCCAAGGTCATGAAAACACTGATCAACAATCAGCTCAAGAAATATCACGTAGAACGGAAGATCTTTAATGTACGGCCGAACGGCTTTCGGTGGCATATCTCACCAAAAAGTGGAACCAATCTCTACATTATTTTGGTGAAACAAAGGCTAAAGCATTTGTTATAGTTATTTTTATTGATAGTAAAACAACTGGCTTTGATCGTGGTTAAAATTGAACTCACCATTAATGTTTCCAATCGAAACTTGCCAATGACCAAACAGTCCACGAAGCATTTTGAGGTTGTTTCTCTCTTGTGCCAATTGCAATGGGCTGAGTTGGTCCAATCTCGTTTATGCCTTGCGAACTGAATGCAAGGCATAACATTTGATAAAGATTTAAACGAAGTTCTTTTATCGAAAATGCGTGCATTTAGCATCGATGACGCTCTCATTCGTTGGATTACATTTCTGACCGTTGAATTCGAGTTGTTTTGGACGGTTTTAAGTTTGATAATCAAAAAATAAATGCTAGTGTGCCCCCAAGGCTCTGTTTTGTCACCGACATTCTTCTTTATCTTCATAAATGATCTTTTGTGTGAAACTTCTAATCAACTTCATTGTTTCGTTGCTCTTTGGCTGTGGGACTGGAATGGCAGCGTATGCTAAGCTGATTAGATTCTGATCTCGAGAGCATTTTACAATGGGGAATTAAAACGCGTGTGGAATTTAATGCTTCCGAAACACAATGCTATCTTCTGTCAGCCAAGCGAAATATACCACCATTTTACAGGAATGGTACTTGTATAAAAGAAACCGAAAAGCTTTCTACTGCCAGTATAAATGTAACTGACTATATCTCTTATTTAGGAGTCATACATACGAGTATATTCGACGTTGCCAAAAACGCAGCAAAATGCTTAGGTTTTCTTAAAAGATGCGAGAAATTTGTTTCCACTTCCAATCTGGCTAGCATCTAATTATTTATAAGGCATATATCTGCCCGAAACTTGAGTATAACTCTCATGTCTGAGCTGGTGCTCTGCTTACTCATTTAAGCCTGTTAGATAGAATTCAGAACAGAGCTATAAAACTTATAGGAGGTAGATCAATTACGGAAACTTTTATTTTTCTTGAACACCGTCGAAATGTTTTCTGTCTTTCATTATTCTATTGGTTTTTTATAAGCAATGCTCAAATAAAATGAGGCATGCAATTGCCTCACCTTAAATAATTCCCCCATAATACTCGTCTAGATATGAATGCACATCAGTTTATCCTTGAACCTAACTTCGGACATGCTGTCAAATAAAGAAGTACTTTCTTCAGCCGCACTATTTAAATCTGGAATGCTTTGCCCTTCTCGATCTTACCACCCCCTCAGCTTTCAAAACCAATGTGCATCTCCTATTAAATTCTCCCCACAAATTATGTAAAAAAAAGATACTCTCTGAACAAATTGTTTGCAGTGCCCCAAACCCTATTCAGACTTTAATGACATCAAATACATAAGTACATATATATGAGGAAATCCAGCGTACCTTAAGATTTTCGTTTAAAAAAAAAATTCAAATCATTAGCACACCAAAACAGTTGATGTTTTTATAATCAAAGTAGCGTCAGAAATTTTAATCAAGTCACGTTACTAAAATTCATCAATGCATCAAAAATTAATTAATAAAAATATGTCGAGTTTCTACACAGGTGCACAAAAAAATAAAAAAGTAGTTCATTTCAAAAACCGAACCTACATTATCCTTACGTATTTTGACGCCCTGAATTTGAATTTCAAGTTAAAATTGGTCCACCACCCTCCAGTTTTTTTCAAATCGTAACAAACTTACGATAAGTTCATTTCGGAACTGTTCACTATTTTGTATGTTTAAGTTATTTTTTTTATTTTTTTTTTAAGTATCACTTACTTTTTGCTATATGCCCTTATTTCATAACTTATACATCAATTTAGTGTTTAAAATTATAAAATAATAAAATAAAAGTCCGAGAAACGTACATGAAATAAGTTAAAAATTTTTATCAATTTTCGTTTAAAATAAAAATTCATTTTAAATAATCTATTTAGTGGAATAAAAAATGATTCTTAATACAGTTACTTTTTCAGCGCTCACTCTCTGGATAACTTCAGGTTTCTAGGCATTTCTAAGCTTTTTTAGAGTGTGCTCTTCAGTTTTCTACATCTAAAATAAAAATTAAGCTGTCTAACATTTTTTTTAATTCCTCGATAAGTTTGTAAATTTTTGAGGCACATTAACTTTTCTGGGCTGAATTTCTTCGTTTTTGTATATAGAATACGCACAAAAAATTTTATTACGATATACTCGTATAAATGCATCAAAAAGTTATGAAAAGAAACGTGTAACGATCTAATTTTCAAAGAGAGCGAGGGACGTGTTTTTCTTAGTTCACCATTTCAATATTATTAGTGGCACACCCAAATATCAACATAGATTATACTTAGTGAAGTAACTACAATAATTATTTCAATTTTCAGGTGGATCAAACATTGCATAAAAAAGTTACAAAGTTTTGAAATAAAAAAACATTGAAAGGGACAAATAATTTATATTAAATTTCGTTGTTTTCACATAATAAAATAGCTGTATATTCAAAATTAAAACATTTTGTGTTGAAATATACATACAGATCATCTTTCTATTTAAGTCCTATTTAAAAAATTACACGAATAACAACTATTTTAATGAACTATATTTTTATATATTATAACTTTTTGGATATAAACCATAATTGTCTGTGATTTTTCTGTTTTTCAATTCAAAATTATCTGCCTCTGAAAAAACACCCTTTATCTACTTCTTAAAAAATAAAATAATTTATATCTTGACTGAATATTAATGTATTTAATTTTATTGTAAGATAAAATGTACGGATGGGTCGGTCGAACTTGCCCTAATGTTGAAGAAATTTAGAATTTTAAAAATGTATGTTATAACAAAAAAAAAAAATAATAATCTGGAAAGGCTAAAATAAACTGCATTTTGTTATTTGAGCTAAACAAATAATGAAATGAGATTTCTGAGCCAAATCTGAATTTGGGAACGGGTCGTTATTCTGTATTCCAAAATTCTGGAACTGAATTACAAATTTTATATGACTATAATTCTGCATTCCATTATTGTGTATTTGTAAGACAACAGTATATGGATTTAAAATTTAAATTAACCCTTTTCGCTATCATTTTAGAAGTAGCATTAGTACAAGAAATTTAGCGATAAGGCTAGATTGAGAGATGATATACTTTGATGGGAATTAGCTTAGGGTTCTCACACCGCAGATATTAGTCGATGTTGTTCTTACTGATAAGCTTGAAATCGAATTGGTTCTGACAAAGTACTCGTAATCAGTAGATGTTGAATATATAAATTCCCAAATTAGCTGATTGATGAAAGTTTTGATAATTGTATTTCTCTTGCGATATATAAATAGGTTAGGTACTATATAATAATATGTGAACTTATGACTTCCTTAAGAAAATTGGATTCGAAATTTTTATGTAGGTAACTTGATATTACGAAAGAGAAATAATATGCCCTTACGTTAGAAGAACGTTAAAAACATGAATTTAATAAGGGAAAAGTCTTAATACGCGTGAAATTGATTGATTACGAGTAGATTAAAAAAATGTAATATTTTGGGCTCCGTTAAACTTCTGGAAAACATTATAAATTTACGCAAAGAAAATAAAAACAATCATTAAACAATTTTATTTAATAATCAATTTTGTATACAAAATTTCTGTAACATTTTAAGAAAATAAAAGGTTTTGTTTAACTATTTAATGTATTCATACAATTAATAATAATCATATAATAAAACGGCAAACATGTTTTTTGTGGTACACTTTACGCGACCCACAAAAACCGAAGGGGCATAAATTTCATATTAAACGAAAGCATTTTTTGCATAGATGTGCACAATGCCAAAATTATTTAAATATACTACACAGAAATTGTTTAAAACAACAAATAAAAATTGCAAAAAAATGTCCGGACATCTGTTGCTGAATAGAGCATACATTTACACTATACTGTCATACATTATGTATATAATTATCTGTGGTTTAAGCTTAGTAAAATTTAGAACCATTTTAATTGTAGGCTAGTCGCGCACATTCAATTTTAGTTGCACAACTGTTTCGTTGCTTATAGAAAACAGATGAACTACGAGTATTTGGTTGAATGTCCGCGCAGGTGCATATGATTATATGTTTCACAATATAGCGAACTCTTTCTGGGCAATCGTTTAGTTTGTGTCAAAACACAAACTTCTTAGTTGCTCGAACCAAGCAGTTGCGAAACTAAAAATTGAATGTGCGCGCCTAGCCTTAGTGTTTTCAAAAAGTAAAAAAGTGAAATTTAGAACCATTTCAACTTTTAATTTTTGTGTTTTTCGAGATGGAAGATAAAAATTTCAAATTGTTGGAAAAAGAGAGCATGTAGTTGTAGCTGTATTCTAGGCGTTACGTTTTTCAAATCTTCCTTGAAAATAAAATATCCCCCTGGTTTGAATGCGTTAACAAACAAACAATTAGAGCTGAGTAAATCCTTCATTTCAAATGATTGAATCGTTCAACAATCTATTACGAAAATGATACGATCATTTCAACCAACCGATCATTCGATCATTTTCATTTCACTGATATGATTCAATACTGTTCTTATTCGATTTTAATTTCGATTTCGATGATAAGATTGACTTATGGCCTTGATGGTTCTCACAAAATACTCTAGTATTATAAGCCTTAAATTGCCAAATAACATCGAATGATGGCTCCTTTGTACATGGATTAAAAAGTGTCAAAAAAGTTTTCGGCTGACATTTTGTACGATATACACTTTGTACGTCATAGTTGAATTCGTCCTCTATTCGTCAAGTCATAAACTGTGAAATTCTATCAAAGGATGGCTAAGACTTCTATGGTTTAAAAAACGTCTATAAATATCTAAAAAAAAGGTATTTTATTTGTTGCTCCGGACAACAACAATTTTAGAGCTTTCGGCTAACAGTTGGTACGAAATACTCTTTGTACATCATAACTGAATTTGTCCTCTATTCGTCAAGTCATAAACTGTCAAATTCCATCAAAGGATGGCTAAGATTTCGATGGATTAAAAAACGTCTATAAATATCCTTAACCCTAGAAAGATAATCTACGTCTGTCAGACGTATCACGTGCAACAAAATTGTAATATCTTTTTAACTGTAAATCGTATCGTGTTAGCTGTCTAAATATGCTCAGTCGGAGGTCGGAGCTTGCCCGTGACGGCCGTATTGGGACGGTAAGTACATATGGTGACAAGTTATAGCTATACCATACGTCTGGGAGACGTATGATTATCTTTTATGTAACTTTTGTGAGATGTTTGAAAAACCAACAGGTGGCCAATAGCAGTACTAAATGGTATTTTTAACATAGCTTTCGTAAACTCATATGTCATTTACTATTACAATATGCAGTCAAAGAATAAAAAACCTGTCAGCCGCGAAAATTTAATGAAAAAAACTGAGAACAGAACTCACTTCCATTTATATGGAAAAAAGACTAGAAGCTCCAACTTTGAAGAGGACTCTTCGCCAAATTATTTCGGAGTTGCTACATAATACTAGTGAAAACAGTGTTCAGGAAAATGAAGAAGAGCCTGCTACAAAAAAAGAAGAGATATTGTGCCTATTGTCCATCAAAAATTCAGATATATATAATGTCAGAAATATCATGTGTGGTATACGAAAAGGAGGGTTTCCGGCGAACATAAAAATGACGTGTGTCATTTTTGTATTTAATTTAATCGTATTGAATTAAAAATTACTAATACTTATTAGTAGACTTGTTTTTAACCAAAAAGTGATAATTAAGCAATTTTTAAGATTTAAAGTCAATTTTAATGTTCATTTGAAAATAAGTTATTTTTTTTTGGTAAATTTGTAATGGAGTTTAAGGTTTTTGTTTTTATTGTTTAAATTAATGTTTATTTCTACCGAATCATGGGTTCATTTCTCGTTATATGAAATACGTTAATAAATAAATCGTTAAAATTTTATAAAAAATTCATGTGTTTCATTTAATACACTAACAAAGTGCCATACGTCTCTGAGACGTATGATTATCTTTTACGTCATAAAAAATATGATTATCTTTCTAGGGTTAAAAAAGGTATTTTATTTGTTGCTACGGAAAAGAGCAATTTTAGGGCTTTCGGCTGACATTTTGTACGATATACACTTTGTACGTCATAACTGAATTCGTCCTCTATTCTTCAAGCCATAAACTGTCAAATTCCATCAAAGGATGGCTACAATGTCGATGGATTAAGAAACATCGAAAAATCCACATTAAACATACCGGATTCTGATACATCAAATAACATCAGTTCAACCCAACAATTGTTTTTGCGGCCTACAACATCAACAACCAATCTGCAACGAGTCAAAAATCTGCAATGTGTCAGAAATGTGTATAGGTTTGAAAGTTTGTTTACCATTAACTGTTTTCCTTTGGACTCCAGGATTGAGTGCTTAGTGCTTAGTAGGTACTTCTCATTGCATTCAACAATTTAAAAAAATCATGAATTCTCTGTTTCTTATTGAATTATAATGAATTAAATAAATAAATTGACACTCGAATTTCGAGAACTGAGTCGGCTAGTTTTCTTTAAACAAGTAACTAGTTTTTTTTAAATTTCTTCCTTTTTTGAATTATATTTTTAGGGCTATACAAATAGTACCGACCGTTTCAAAGCGTTTAAGCGGCTTTTTACAAAAGTAAAAACAGAACGGAGAAAAAACTACATACAATCAATAATATCTTCTTATTGAGATACTTTGCTCAGAAATCTTATTGAAACAAATGAATAATTAGATAATTTCATAGAGAAATCATATTGATTTTATGAAGAAAATCTTATTGAAGTCTTAAAAAGTTTGCGCGACTTTTTCGTTTGCAGAACTTATTACTTATCATTTTTAAGAAGTCAATGTTATAACCGTTTTTTTTGTATTAATACTAATAGGGAAATCTTCTAAAATCAATAAGTGTTTCTTGTAAAAGATATAATCCTGTTGCTCTTCCACTAAAAGTGTTATAAGCAATAAGAAAACCTTATCACTTTTCAGTTTTAAGAAGACCTAGCTTCTTGTTAAGAGGCCTCCGCCCAAAATATTGAGAAAAACGTGAAATTGGGCAAATTCGTGCAAGGTTTGTGAAGTCAATGCAAGTCGTATTGAAATAAAATAAATTACATATGAAAGAATTACATTTTATTTTGAAAAGCGTCGAGCCACTTTTTTAATTTTTTTATATTTTTCTTATTTAATTTTAATATTCCGGTTGCTTCTTTCGTTAAATTCCACAAAACTGCAAAAGTTGTGCAAGGTTTGTGAGAAATTGAAGTGGAAAACTTATAATATTTTTACGTCATTTTAAAGGTAATGAAGAGACTTGGAAGAGCGTCGGAGCGGATTTTTAATTTTGGGCTCTATTTTTGAATAATCATCTTTTGAAAAACATTAAAATTGCTCATTTTCCAATTCATTTTTTAATGTGTAATTATGTGAAAAGATCATCATAACTTTCCCAAAATGACATAATGCTTTCTGAAATTGTTTATATTTAAAAAAAAAGTAATCAAAAAGTAACTTTTTATTGCAAAATAACACATTTTATAGAAGCCTTTTTTTTGCACAAAAGTCGTTACTTTTGTTTACTGGCTGTTTTTAGTTCATCTATTTGCCAAAACGTGGTTTTTTTCGAAGATAGCTATTTTTTGTTGGAACTGAAGCAAAAAGAAGTATGACGAACATGAAAGTCGTGTAGGCTTTTGTGTATATGAGAGGTTCAGTAAAGGGGTGGTGTAGAAGGGGAAGAAATGGATGTGAGCAGAACTACGGTGCCGGTGGATGATAATATTTGAGGGCTATAGTGGCAGAGGGATGAGTATGGTGTGAAAGTAAAATGAAGCAAAGGAGTAGATTTAACTTGTTGGATTGTTTTGTGTGTTTTTAGGAAGAAAAGTAACTACATATTATGTACATTGGTTGGTATGCGAAAAGTATTGCATGTATTATTATGAAGCTCGGTATGTTTGTTATGTAAGAAATCGGTTTGTATCTTATTTTGTATTGCGACGAACGACGAGGTGAATATCCTTTTTTCGAATAGGAGTTTTTTAATAATTTGGACAAATATTGGATTTTGAGGGAATTATTCATTCTAATTGAAAAATCTTGAAATTTTTCATTTTTGAGCTAAAATTTTCAACTTTTTTATTTCAAGGCAGGTATTAGATTTTGCAATTTTGAGAAGAGATATTAGAGTTTTTAGGACATTAACCAACCCCTTTTTAGTAAAATGACCTTTTTAAAGTAGAATACAATATTCTTAGAAAATAAAATATTAAATTATCCTTTCTTCGTGAGCTTTTTTTATTCATAAAAATGATGTTTGTCCTAGAGTGAGCGCAAGGTCAATTATAGAATTTGTTTATTTTTTTGAGTTGTAACGTTTCGGGTGTGATTACACCCAAGACTTAAAAAAAACACGAATACAAAAAACACTTAAATAAATAAAAAAAAATTGGTATACATTCTTAATTATTGCAATTACAATAATTATTGTAAGTACAATCTTTTTTTTTATTTTATTATTGTATGTAGATATGTATTGTATAGGTACTTAAATGTTTCTAATTAAAATTTTGTTCATGAATAGTTTGGAAAGAAGGTGTGATATCAGCTGAAACGTTACAACTAAATATAATTAATCCACAAACATGATTTTCATAAGCAAAATGGCGCAAGATTTTAAACATTTAAAACCTACTCTAAATCAATTTTAGAATGGGGTTTGACTGTTAATATCGTTTATAAAACGAGAACCGACTTTTTGTTAATTTTAAACGCAAAAACTATACTTGAACGTTAAAGAGCTCGTCTAACTTTAACAGTAGCAAATATGTAGCTACTTTATCTTTTAAAATTATACTTTATCCAGATTAACAACGGTCATTTCATACCAAAACAAATTGGAGTTGATTTTTTTTAAAGATGTGCTTTGTAAGTAGATTGAATATTAGAAATGTTCAAAAGTTCTCTTCGATCTTAAATTTTCCAATATTGCATCGGGCGATGGATAAATAAATCTGTTATTATCTATTATAATTATAAAATTCTTTATTTAGAAAATACAAGAATATTATAAGAATACTAGCCGCCCGTGCTCGCGTTGCTAACTACGAATATTTTTTTTTTTTTAATTGTGAATCTAAACCATTCTCAGATCCCCTTGAACACACACAAAAAATTTCATCAAAATCGGTCCAGTCGTTTAAGAGAAGTTCAGTGACATACACACTCACAGAAGAATTATATATATAAGAATATGGTCACGGCCATGGTCTTATAACGTTACATTGTACGTGTTTTTTTGCTTATTACTCGAAAACTGCAATGCTAGTTTAACTTTTAAACATATATCTGATAGATCTCTTTAAAGTCTAATTTTTGTAGAAAAAAAATTTTATTTATCTCTTATAGATTTGTAAATGTTGCCGTTCAAATTCGCTGATTTTTTGGAAGTAGATTTTGAGGTTGCTGAATACCTATATTCTGAAAACTCTGCGAATTTGGTGTGCTAAGTTAAGTTTTTCTTTTTAGAGAATTGAGATGAAATTCCAAATTTTTTTAAAGAAAAAGTAATATTATTTATGTTATTTCAACTCAAATGTGTATCTTATAACGTTACAGAAAAAAGTCTTATAACGTTACCTTTCGAATTTCTGTATGAAAAATGGGAACAATATAGCCGAAAGTAATATAAATACATAAAAAAAAACGAAAAGCAAGCAAATAGATCAAAGTCAATTTATTTATTGTATGGTAAGTACTTCATTGTAATAACATTAATCCATAAATAAACAAAAAAAAAAATAAATTCTATATCCCAATCTTGAAGTATGGTAACTTTTTATTTTGCCATTATTAAAATAGCTGATGACTTCAAGATGTCATCATTGTGGACTTCTGCAACGCAAATTGTTGAAGAAGTGCGGCTAAGAGCTTGCACAAAATCGGATGCGTTTTTGACAAAACAGTCTCGAGCCCGTACGTGCTTTCGCACGACAGTTTTTGCGATGGCACCAATTCCTTCAACGCATCCTTTGTCATGGGAAGTGGCAAAATAGTTCCAAGAAAATTTTATCCTAAATTTGGATTCAAAGACATAAGGCTGCAAAAAATTTGTTTTTGAAGTGGGAAGATGGTCAAATCGCTCCAAATTTTAAAAACTTTCAACTTACTTGGAAGTGTTAAAGAAGTTTGTATACAAATACGGTATAATGGTATCTTTAGTATGCGTCAAATTGTCTGTTACAAAAACGCGCGATGGAAAATTTTCATTGAAATAAAAAACAGAAATAAACAAAGTGGCGAAAAATTTTAAACAGTGCTCGTTTAAAGTACTAGTACAGTCTAGAATGCCAAAAAAAACGCACGAGTTTTGGGAATTTTTTTTCTCGGAAACCTTATTAGGTATTAACATATTTTTTTTTTAAATAATGAATACATGCGTCAAGAATACAAAAAAAAATTTGTTTTTTTTAATTTTCGAATTTTGGCCAAATTATAGAAGGCACCAACGCCAGCCAACTCATCAAAAGATACATTGTCCCATTGCGGACAGTTAATCTCAGGATTGGCTGAACTGAAACAAAAAAAACAAAGTGGGTTATTTAAAGGAAGGTTTCTTACGAGACAATTTACCACAATTTGTTTAAAAAGTCAAAAACAAAAGAAAAATGTCAAGCTTTGAAAAAAAATTTTTTCTTTTTGGCAATTTTGTTGGCCATTTTTGGGTCACCATTTTTTTTGTTCATGACTTTTTGGTCAAATTGTGGTAAATTGTCTTGGAAAACATAAAAACAATAAAGTTGCAACAAATTTTTTGAAAATCGGTTCAGTAGATCCGGAGATTAACTGTCCGCCATGGGACAATATGTTTTTCGATGAGTCGACGTTGGTGCTCTCTATAATTCGGTCAAAATTCGAAAATTAAAAAAAACAATTTTTTTTTGTATTCTTGACGCATGTATTCATTATTTAAAAAAAATTATGTTAATATCTTATAAGGTTTCCGAGAAAAAAATTCCCAAAAATCATGTGTTTTTTTGGAATTCTAGACCGTACTAGTACCTTAAGGAATAAATCCGGCTCTGCTTAACGCAGTCGTTTAGCTCGGAGACTTCGTCTAACTTTTTCCTAATTTTAAACACGTTAGACAACTCTTTTAAGCAATGTGGTTTTTTTTCTTTATAAAAATAAAACATAAGTAAACATTTTTACTTCGATTTGCTTTGGTAGTAAGGATAAAGTAGATCTTGGCGATCGTGTTTATTGAATGTTTCTGATTATTCACGTTTGATAAAACTGTGTTTCAGAAACTCTGTAGAGTGGAAATGAGTCGAATGAATATTGAAGTATTTCTTATTACCTTCAGCCCTACTCAAAGTCGCCTAAAGTCAATAGAGTTACAAAAGTTAGATACATAACTTCATCTTTATTGGTTTCAGCAGAAAATGTCTTATAAAGTTACACGTCTTTCAATATTGTTTAAATAAAAATGGTCGCTTAAGTTGAATGATTTTTTAATAGTTTTATTAAATAAATACAAAATACTCAATAAAATTCTAACAGCCATATTAATAAAAAACGCTTATTCCTTCTATAGTCCACTGTCTTACTAAACCATAGAATAGGAGTTTAGTCCTGGCTTAAATATTTACATTAATAAAAACAAAATGTTCCCGGAATAGTAAAATGACGTTTATCAAAAATCCTTTTAAGAAAATCTTCTACAAAAGTAAGCAATCTCTTTTTTTATATTCTGTGGCTAATTAAATTGATTGTCAATTGCTTGTGTCTGATTGTGGATATTGCTTAATTGCACCAATGACTTGTGGAAATCCACGTATGAACTTAAATTCTTCCATTGTTTTTATTTGCTCGGAAACTGTTTGGGGCATTTTAATAAACTGCCTTGCTTTCAAAGCAAATGCTTTGGCAACTCGTGAAGACACGATGCTCAATGTAGGCTGACTAAAGCCGTGGATATCAGCACAATCGTCTTGAACCTTTTTTAAATGAGTAATGTTATTTAAGACTATGTTTATATACATCCAGTCAATGATTATACCTCATTACGGCCCCAGTCTGGAAGCCATTACTTGTAAATCCACAGGAATATGTCCTCCTCTTCTGTCCACATTTAGGTCTGCTTCAACGATAGCTATAAGTTTTTCCATGTTTTTCTTGGAAAACCTATAATTCTTTCGGAATTCCTCTTCGCTTTGCTCTTTTATCGGATCATATCGGGGTTTATAGATTGTTGTTCTTCTTATTATTATTTATTCTAAATAATTCAAAACTAACACAATTAGCTTTTAGCGAATTTGATGTCTTAAGTTCACAATACGCCAATTTCAGTGCCGTGATATTAAGAATTGTTGCAGATTTTGGTTCGTCATTTATCTCTATTTTAAATAAATTCTATATTCATACATAAACTTTATTGTGTGGGCACTTGGCTTTTTATGTAAGTTTTAATCTTTTTGAAAAATATGTTCTTAAATGTACTTATGTAATTTGTTTTCACTTATTTAAAAATTTAAAATGGTATGTAGGTATGTACCAAGTTTAACGAAAATTGGGCGAGTCGTTTAGGCTGAAGTCGAACGGACAGAATTTCGAGACTCACCTTTTTCGTCTTCGCTATCATCGTAATGTCAAGTTTGACCAAAATTTCGAGTTAGATTTTTTTTAACGAATGCATAACTTGCCTTATAGTACCTATAAGTCACAATTAAAAATAGCTTTTTAGTTAAAAGTGAACAAAAAAATTATGCATGAACATGTACATAATGTAAATAGCTAAATACACACATACGTATGTATTAATTTTGACTTTTTTGGGTGTTTAGCCTTTTCTTAATCCCTTTTTACTTTTTTTTTATCAAATTGGTGACTACTAAGAATAAATGTAAATAATGTAAATTTAGCAAAAACTCGATCACCACCAAAATTATTTTTAAGAGAGCAAAATTCGTATTCAGAATTTAAAATAAAAAAACCTTTCTAATTCATGCAAGTCTTTCTTTTTCATTTTATCGAAACCTGCAATTACAAATATATAATGTACATGACTACGTATCTATAGGTAGGTCGAAAAAATACATATCTGTAAGATAGGTACAAAATCTTACATAATATGTAACTCTGAATTATTTCAAATTCAAGGTCAACATCACCAATTTTCCATTTTATGATACAGGTGTATACCTACATACATACATACACAGATATGTATGTAACTTCATTTTGCTCGACAAATTGGAGCTTCTAGGTAGATACAAATAATATTTTTTTCTTGCTCAAATGTTCCATCGCCTAATACTTCACACAACGGAAAGGTTGAACCTACCCTTACCCCTCTATACATCTTTACACTACCCTTTTCTACAAACAGATCAAACAGAGCAGAGGACACAAAAATAAAACAAGCAAATGAAAGAAGGTTGTGTGTAGGCTGTAACTTCTCTGCAACCCAAATGCAACTTTCGAAGATCAAACATGTTGAAAGTACAAATGCGGAGTGATTATTTTAATTCGAAGTTCCAATCTTCGAATCTGAGTTCGACATTTTGGCCGGAGGCCTCTTAAAATTAGTTTTCCATTTACGCTTATAAGAAAATTTTCTCAAATCAAGAAGAATTCCTTGTAAGGTACTAGTACGGTCTAGAACGCCAAAAAACGCACGATTTTTGGGATTTTTTTTCTCAGAAACCTTATTAGGTAATGACATATTTTTTTTTAAATAATAAATACATGCGTCAAGAGAACAAAAAAAAAAATTTTTTTTTTAATTTGAGAATTTTGGTCGAATTATAGAAGGCCCAACGTCAACTCATCAAAAAATACATTGTCCCATGGCGCACAGTTAATCTCAGGATTGGCTGGACTGAAACAAAAAAACCAAAATGGGTTATTTAAAGGAAGGTTTCTTACGAGACAATTTACCACAATTTGTTTAAAAAAAAATCTCGAGCTTTGAAAAAAAAAATTTTGTTGGCAATTTTTTTGGCCATTTTTGGGTCGCCATTTTTTTTATTCATAACTTTTTGGTCAAATTGTGGTAAATTTTCTTAGAAAACATAAAAACAATCAAGTTGCAACACGTTTTTTGAAAATCGGTTCAGTAGATCCGGAGATTAACTGTCCGCCATGGGAAAATGTGTTTATTGAAGAGTCGACGTTGACGCCCTCTATAATTCGACCAAAATTCGACAAACAAATTTTTGTTGTACTCTTGACACATGTATTCATTATTTAAAAAAAAATTATGTAATTATCTTATAAAGTTTCCGAGAAAAAAATTCCCAAAAATCATGCATTTTTTGCGATTTCTAGACCGTACTAGTACCTTAAAAGAATAAGTTCTGTCATATTGTATCATGGTCTGCGCAAAAGGCAACGCACCTTTCATTTGGCAAACTCACTTTTTCATAAGCCTTATAGACGTGTGATGAATTTAAATAAAATAAAATGCACGTCTCAGTCACACGAACTTGCTCTTATGTTACAGGCTAAAAATTTTAAAAACCAGTTATTAAAAACAAACTGTTCATACTCGTAGGCATAAATTCATTTCTTAAACTTTTTTAGTAGTGAGGGATGAAAACAGAATGCCTTCTGTTTTCTTAAGCAAATATAAATTTTTGCAAAAACAAAAATTATAAGTCGTTGTAGCGGTTTTTTTAAAAAATTAAACTTTTATATACAAATTTTTAAAAAAATTTTCAAGAAAAAATGCTGTTACTCCACCTTAAAGAGTTATTATTGTTCGAATAAAAATTAAGTTTCCAAAAGAAATTATTGACCCGTTTTTAAGATATCGAATTTTTTTTCAAAAATTCATAAAAGATTTTTTAAAGTTTTGAAATGCAATGTTTTTCAAACATTGTAATTTCATTACAATCCGTTATGTTGATAATGAGAAATTCAGAATTTTAAAAATACGAGAAAAATACAATTTTCCAAAACATTTTTTTTATAACAAGTTAAAATAAGAAAAATTGTCACACATCTTGTAAAATGTATTTAAAAACTTTTAATTGTCAAGTTTTGAGTATTTTTTTAAAAAAATTGAAATTATTTTTAAAAATCCGAAAACGAATTTTTGGAAAATTTGATTGCAAAATACTATCCAAATTTTTGGAGAGCTTTAGCATAAACAAATATTTAAATCGGTTGTACCGTTTTTGAGAAAATTGAAAACAAAATAAAATGCACGACTGAGTCGCACGAACTTGCTCCTATGTAATAGACTAAGAATTTCAAAAATGAATGTTATTAGAGAAAAACTAATTTTTTAAACGACTAAAACAACTTCTTTAGTAGTTGGATTTTTTTTTTTCAAAATTCAAAAAAAAATATTTTTCTTAAAGTTTTGAAATTCATTTTTTTTTTAACTTTTTAGAAGCTTCTCTCTAAAAAATTTCATTAAAATCCGTTATGCCGATAATGAGAAATTCAAAATTTTAAAAAATCGCTCTATGGTAGTTACCGTCAGTAATATCTTGCTTTCAAAATATTTTTTATTAAATATTATAGATCTTAAAAATTAATTGAAAGAAAAAAAATTTAAGAAAAATTCTCGGAACCGTTTTCAAGAAAAATACGATTTTCGAAAACCATTTTTTAACATTTGTATGGAGGGTACCGTTGTTTTCAGGTAAAACAATTTTTTTTTTCTTACATCTTATAATTTGTATTAAAAAACTTTTATTTATCAAGTTTTGAAAAAATCGAGCATGGTGTTTTCGAAATATTGAAATTTTTTTTAAAAATCCAAAAAATTATTTTTGGAAAATTTGAATACACAATAATATTGAAACTGCTGGGCAGCCTTAACATATAAAAAATGATCAAAATCGGTGGTACCGTTTTTGAGAAAATCAAAAACAAAAAAATGGTTCCAAGGGTTTTACCAAAAATAACCATTTCTTGGAATTTTTTTTTCAACCATTACCTAGGTTTAACTAAAAAAAATTTTATGAATTTTTTAAAAAAAATCTGTGGGACAGTTTTTGCGAAAAAAAAATATTTATAAAATTTCGAAAAAAAATCGTATGGCAGGTACCGTTATTTTTGGTCTTAAAAAATCAAATCAAAAAACATCCGGGGGGGAAAAATTAAAACCCATATCTACCAAGTTTGAACAAAATCGGCCGAGCCGTTTAGCTGCAATCGAACGGACAGACAGACAGACAGAATTGCGAGACCCACTTTTTTGGTCTTCGCTATCATCGTAATGTCAACTTTGATCAAAATCTCGAGTTCGATTTTTTTCCGAATGCATAACTTGCCTTATAGTACTTATAAGTCGCAAGTAAAAATGGTTCAAAGGGGAGTATCATTAATAATCATTTTTTAACTTCCCATAGGGAGTTATTGTAATCGGTCCGATTTGTCAAATTGGAATTTTTGACATTTCTCGACGTTTCAAGGTCCCTAGAGGCTATATCAATCATTTTTAGAGAGATGTCTGTGTGTGTGTGTGTACGTACGTTAGTACGTTCGTACGTTCGTACGTTCGTACGTTCGTACGTTCGTACGTTCGTACGTTCGTACGTTCGTACGTTCGTACGTCCGTACGTTCTTGTACCATTTTTCGTCGTCGATATCTCAAGAACGAGTAAAGATATCGACTTCAAATAAATTTTGTTTAATAGGTAATAACTTCGAAAGAGGCTGAAAGGGCGTTTATTAAAATTCAGTGAGTAGTTTTTTCATTATAACGGTTTAAAAAAAAAGTAAAAATTTTGGTTAGTTTCAAATATCTCACGAAAAAATAATGCTATTGATATAAAATAAAATTTAGTGTACTCATTATAAGGTCATACAGATTTGGTATGAATTTGGAAAAAAATGAACATACCGTTATTTTTTTAAATAAAAAAAACTGAAAAAAAAAATTTCATAACCCAGATATTCTAAGAACGGAAAACAATTTGAAACTCAAAATAATTTTATTTTACGAAAAAATAATGTGTTTGACAACTGGTGAAAATTTCAAAAAAAACTAGTTTACAGTTTTTTTACAAAAAATAAAAAACTATATAAAATTCTATTGAAAATTGGTAAAAATTGTTTTTCGACTCAAAGTTCTCGAGAACTAGTTGTGATATTGACTTCTAATTTAGTTTATTTTATACATAGTATAATTTTGTACAATTGGTAAAATGTTGACAAATAGTGAATTAATAGTTTTTTTTTTTAAATAAAAAAAACTATTAAAAATTCTAGTGAAAACTAGTTAAAATTGTATTTCAAGTCGAATTTCTTGGGAATGAACACCGATAGTGCCTTCTAAAGTATGTTGTTTTATACATCGATACCTTCCCCTAAGAATGTATGCTAAGCGACATTTCTAAAATTGTTCAGGAAACGAAAAAAACGAAGAAAGTTCTAGTTGAATCATAGTGTGCTAAGAGACAATTTTGGTTAAACTAAGCGACATCTAACAAAATTTTTTGTTGCTCACAATCAACATCAACAATCTCAATTTCAAATTTCTTTTAATAATTAAAATGCTTTTCAATCTTAAAATAATGTTTGTTTGAATTTTACAGCTAAAGTTTGTTTCGCTGAAAATTTGGTTATTTGAAAAAAACCAAATATAAAGTTTTCAAGACCACAAATGGGAAGTTATCAGTGTGGGTCGCACCCAGCCTCTTTTTTGATTTTTGTTTCAACCGTTACCTAGCTTTAACTATTTTATTTAACTTATTTAATTATTAGGGGTAACGTTTCTTTAAAATGTTTCTATCTTTCCAAACAGCGGCCGATTCTTAATACATATTTTTACTTACGATATAGATACTCGTACTATTTGGTAAGTCCTGCATTTGGAAAAAAATCAAACTCGAGATGTTGATTAAAGTTGACATTACGATGATAGCGAAGACGAAAAAAGTGGGTCCAGCAATTCCGTCTGTCTGTACCTCTTCCTACAGCCTAAACCACTGGAGCTTTGTTCTTCAAACTCTGTTCTTAAGGGTCTTCAGTGTTTCCCTAAAGCAGAAATTGAAATTTTTTTGTACTCAAAAACTAACGGTACCCCCCCTACACCCGTTATGAAAAATCTGATTTTTATCGGAAACGACTTTAACGATTTTGATAAAAAAAACAAAGTGTGCTATTATGGGCATGGACTACATTTAAAAAAAAATATAGGAAAATATGTTATTAATGGTACGGTAAAATATTCATGTTGTACATACATATGTACACTTTCAAAAAGTTCTTAATATTGATTCAAGACGATTTTCATATTCTTTCAATTGTTTAATTGTTTTTAAAAGATTTGCTCATAGTTTTTAACAAGTTTTCTTACTGTTTTAAAGAAGTAGTTATATTAAAACCAATAAGTTGTCTTCTTAAAAATAAGTGGATATCCTATAAAATAGTCATCAAAATTTTAATAAGATTTTTTCTATGGTTTTAATAAGACTTTCTTCTTGGATTGAAACCCTAGAGGAGTCTTATTACTTTTGTTCAATTTTGTGGTTACTTATTTTCTGTGTCCTTAGGATACCACATTCAAAAATTTATAGAACTATTTTATTGTGGTGTGGAAATGAGTTTTTAATAACTCAACCATAGCAGGGGTTGATGCAGTTCATGATATTAAATTTAATAACGTTAGTACAATTCTTATTCTGGTGAATATTTTTTCTGGTTATTAGCAGTTTTTGCATTCTGTATGTCAGATGTTCTTTGGTGCACACAATATCTTAATACCTACATGTTCAGAAATGTGTAGGAAATTCAAAGCTCTACATCCTGCCGACAATACGCACACCGGAATGGTTAAGACTTCAGTTCGGTATCCCCATGTTTTTCACGAGTTTTTGTGGCTCTGATTTATTAATTTTTCTTAGACGGTTATTCGTACAGACCGTTCTGGCGAAGCGCACTTCTTTGTAATCCGATTGCTAGTTTGGAATAATAATTATTTGTTTACATGCAACCCTCATACTTTTTCTTAGATCAAGTTAAAAATTGAACCTATTCATTGGAATAGGAGTGTTGATTTCAGTGTGATTGAAAAATTGCTATCGTGATTCTGTTATCCAGAACCTGCATCCTACTATTATAAATAGGACCATGAGTATGATTTTTAATTTCGCAAAAAAAATCTGTTACAATCTGTTTTTGTAGTTTATTATTTTCGTCAGTAATTTAATATCTAATAGTAGTAAAGATAAGACTCTTAGTATTATTTACCTGATAATAAACTTAAAAAAACGTAGGGTAACAAATATTTCCAGTTGTAGTTTCTTTCTCAAACAGAGAACATGATCGTCAAAGAACTTATACTGCTTTTGATATTGAACTTTGCTGCTTATACGAGTCAGGTTTGTTAGATATTGATACAAATTCAATTTCAAAGTTTCTGGTTTATTACGGGTTCCTTCCATCCAAATGTTAAAAAATCTTATTTTTTTCAAAAACGGCTGCTAGAATTTTGGTGAACGTTTTTGTCTGCCTAATTTTTACCATATATAATGCAGAAGTTTCTATAAAGTATTTAAACGAATGCACATATACAAAAATATTTTACAAAAAAATTCAGTGTTTTTTGCAATAATAATTTATAGAATCGAAATAATAAAATTCAAATGATATACGACTATTACTAATATTATAATACATCACATTTCACAGGCTTCAACTCCAGAATCGCCCTTCTACACAGCTGGTGTAGTTGAATTTAAAAGAGCTTCAAGTAATTTAGATCCTGATGACCAAGTGAACAACAATTTGGCTGCATACCTTGAAATAATAGCATCACAAGAGGCAGCTGAAACTGACATAATAGTTTTTCCTGAAGGAACTTTGAACGGCGTACTGCAATCCACATTCGTTCCTGACCCGAAAAACAACATCGCACCTTGTAATCAAACTCAGTATGCTCATTTTCTGCAAAAGCTTTCATGTCAAGCTAAAATCTCACAGAAATACATTGTAGTCAATTTAATCGAAAAAGAAAACTGCACTGATGAAACTCAAGCAGCAAAGAAGGATCCCAGACCCTGCTCCAGTTATGGACTGAATGAATTCAATACTAATGTGGTATTCGATAGGAATGGAATTATAATATCTCGCTATCGTAAATTTAATTTATACTTCGAACCGTTGAATGTCACTTTTCACTCAGAGTACGGCCAATTCACCACCGATTTCGGAGTCAAATTCGGTCACTTTATATGTTTTGACATATTGTTCTACACACCATCAACTGAGCTTGTGAAATCAAACATTACTGACTTCATTTTTACAACCATGTGGTTTTCTGAACTCCCGTTTTTGACAGGTATGTAAATTTTATATGTCAAAATCAACAGTTCTTAAGGGATTTTTATCGAAATCCCGGTTACAATAGGCGTGTTTTGAAAAGTATTATAGTTAGCACTGTAAAATTTCGCTCGGTAAGGAACAACAAAACTAAAACAGTAGATGAATAAAACGAGGGAAATTTTACACATTTAACATAATCTGACATAGTCGTGGCGTGAATATGAATGTAACTAATCCGATACATAAAATTTCCAGCTGTTCAATACCAGCAATCATGGGCTTACTCTTACGATGTAAATCTACTTGCTGCGGGCGCCAGTAATCCTTCAACCGGTAACACTGGCACAGGAATTTATGTTGGCAAAAAAGGTGCTCTTCTTTCTGTAATGAATACATCTCCAGAAAGGAAGCTTTATGTTGCTAGAGTGCCTAAGAAAGGTTTTATTGGTTCAAACTCATTACCAGTAAGTCAACTTCAAATCAGAAATAAGCGCTCTACAACAAGCCACATGAAGAATCTACTCGTGAAACGAGACTCAAGAATCGATGGCTTTACCACTGTTCCATTAAATATCTCTGCCGATCATGCCCGTCTCTGCCATAAAGACTTCTGCTGCCAATTTTATTATAAGATCACATTATTGGAACCACCTGCAAACTCCAAGTCGTACCAATACCGATTAGCAGTGTTTGATGGAGATCGAATTTATTCAGGGATAGATCCATTGGGTTGGTCGGTCTGCTCTGTTATGGGTTGCATCAACAATACTCTTCAAGGATGTGGTTTGGTTTTCAGCGAAAGTGAAACAGTTAGTCCACAGATAAGATTCGATCACATTTTTATTGAAGCCAATTTTACCAAAACTGAAAACAGTTTACTGATGCCGAACAGCGTAGATGATAGTCTTATGCCCTTCACGGTAGAAAGTTTCCAATTTAATACAACTGATGTTGGGTAAGATGTATTATTATTAGTAAACTTAACCAGAAAGAATTAATATAAATTTTTTTCAGGGCTAAGAAGAATGCGCGCTTCGAACTTCTAACTCCAAGAGATGACTTGATACAATTTGGAATATATGTTAACTACTTTGGTGAAAGGTCCTCATCAACCACAGTTCTAATGCCCTACAATCTCATATTGATGTGTTCATTATTAGTTTTAATTAAATTTAAGTTTTATTAAACTCTCTTAAAATGCTCAATATTAGAATAAATTTGGAAACTTTATTGATTAGAAAAATTAATATTTTACTCGTATATTATCTCCCAGTTTTGATTTGGAACCTTTCTTTAAAACATCATAATTATGTATCTCGTGCCTATTCATAAGGCTTGTGCGAAGAAAATATAGAAAAATATATAAGTATCTGTAAACTCTCTGCTTTTCCTAAATTGTTTGAAAGTTTAGTGAAAAGGAGACTGGATTTTCTTATGTCTGAATTTTCATCAGCAGAACAGCATGGTTTTGTATCTGGTAGGTCTCAATTCAATTCAATTTTGTTTTATTGAACATACTATTTACAATTTGGCTTACAACTAATAAGATACTACATATGTATGAAAGTTTACATTACATTTGTTGGCTCATAGGGTGCCTAACTATATACCGTGACTTTAGTTTAATTATTTTTATATAAAATTTACATGACGAAAAAAAATTAAATTTAAAATGTCGGTTGTATTGTCCTCAGGGTGTTCATTCCTGGTTGCCAATGGTGATTTTTGTGGGTTGTGGGCAGGGATGGCGTTTTAGCCGCGGTGGTAGGCTGACCCAATATCAGCGTAGAACGAGACTACTTCCTCGTTGTCCATGATTACGTTGTCATCCAGAATTTCCATCACACTGAGATACCTCGGCTCGGGATGTCGTTGTTCTGTGGTCATCCTTCTCATAAGCTGATTCGGGCGGTCGATGATGTTCCCCATTAGTTTCTTCGTTGAATGAACTAGATATTTGTCCAGTGGGATTAATTTGGCTTCTGTGTAGAGATATGCTCGTTTCTGTAGTGTTTCTGTCGTTGACGGTCGAAGTAGAGTCCAGTGCAGATCCTCAGTATCTTCCTTTCGAATAGTTGAAGTTCCTTCATAGCTGTCTTCGAGATTGAAAACCAGACTGGGAAGGAACAGCTGATCACTGGTCGCAGGAGCTGCTTGTAGATTAATATCGTTGTCGGTTGGCTAAGACCTGATCTTCTTTTCAGCAATGGGTATAAACGGCTGAAGGCTCAGCTGGCTCGTTGAAGTGCACTCCCAGGTACTTGACATTTGGCTTTGCCACTATGGAGGATCCGTCAGGGAGTTTAAGGACCAGATTTCTGCAAATTGTTGCGGTGCGAAGGCCTCTACCAGTTGAAGATCTCCTGAAGCAGACAAGTTCCGATTTGGAAGTATTGATTCGGATGCCCCATTTCTGGTAAAATTGGAAGAGTCTGTTAATGTGGGTTTCTACTTTTTGGACAGCGATTAGAGGTGACATTGATGTGGCGTAGGTGAGCGAGTCATCAGCATACAGAAGGTTCTCACATCCAATTGGTGAAGGTTGGTCTGAAGTCATCAAATTGTAGAGGAAGAGGCCTAGTTTTGAGCCTTGGGCGACTCCAGCTCTGATGGTCTTCATGTTTGACTTGCAGTTATCTACTTGAACGAAAAATTTCCTGAAAGATAGGAAAGAAAAGAGAATTTTTACTAATGGCGGAGGTACTTGCATAAGATGAAGTTTGTGGATTAGACCGTCTATCCACAGGCTATCGAATGCTTTCTCGACATCCAGAAAGCATCCGATGGTGACACGATTACTGTTGAGGGCTGTGGTGATATCGTGTTGGAATTTTACCAGTGGAGGCAAGGTTGAGTGTTTTTCTAGAAAGCCGAATTGCATGTCAGGGATGATTGAATTTTCACAGCAGAATTTCTTCAGTCTTGATAAGATTAATTCTTCCAGTAATTTGCTGATGTTGTTGAGAAGTGATATTGGCCTGTTGTTGGAAACTAAGTTGGAAGCACCTTTCTTCGGAATTGAACAGTTGTTGATGCAGTTGTTTAAAATGATTGTGAGGAAAATCATTACCGCCTGAGGCAGCCTTTTCAGGATGTAATCTGGTAGGTCTACAGTAACAAACTTAGCGCATTTTGTATCTTATATAACCATTTACATGGAAGACAAATTTCAAGTTGATGCTCTGTTCCCGGACTTTAGTAAGGCTTTTGAATTAGTCAACCATCAAACACTTTTTAAAAAAGCTTCAATTATTCGGGTTACACCCAAAAAAGCTAAGCTGGTTGTCATCTTACCTCACTGATAGAAGTAAACAGATGCAGATAAACAATACTTGCTCTAAGAGAATTATTTGTTCATCAAGTGTGCGGCAGGGGAACCATCATGGTCCACTCCTTTTCATTATTTTTGTTTATTTATTATTTCTGCGATTAATCATTGTGATTTCCATATATACGCATATGATCAATAATTCTTTTACTTTTGAATATTGCCAGCTGAATCAATCAGACCTCAATCGCTTGTCGAATCGGTGCCATATAAATGGTCTTAAGCTTAATATCAAAAGGTGCCATTCAATTACTTTTCGCGAAAAATATTGAGTCTATTGTTTAACTATGCCATTGAATCTAAGCCTAGCCTATAAATTAAACACACAAAGTTATGATTTAGGCGTTATTTAATTTAATTAAGCTTAATACAAGCCTCTTACTCTATATAACAATAAAATATTTTAAGTCTAACATTAAGTACCTACTTAAGTCTAAAAATTATTACTATAATTATTTACCCTACCCAACATTCTTGACAGGGGTTCGTTTCGTACATAGTCGGTACTATGGCATTGGAGTCGAAAAAGGGTCGTAGATCGAAAACGATGTGGGTAAGTATTAAAACCGATCTGTTGTAGTAAACAGCAACAATGGCAGTCAATGTTACATGTTAATAACTGAGGAACGAAGAGAATATCAGAAGTGTTACGGAAGATTGTGAACTTAGAAGCTTTAGACGTTCTTCATATGGAGGAAGGTAAAAAGATCATCCCAGCCAAGTCCATTCAAGACAAAACGTAAAAATTTTCGTTGGACGGCTTCAATACGATTAATGTCCAAGAGAAGAAGTTAGCTTTGTTTATAATGTTATCAGTATGAGAGCGAAAGTTCAGCTGGGAGTCGCATAATAAACCTAAATCACTGATCGAAGTACGAGTATCAATGGGAATGAGTTCGTCATTTATAAAATATTGTCTTTGAAATGATTGAGGACGTTTACGGGTATATGCTATGGCTTGACATTTTTTAACCTTGATTTACAGGAGGTTTTTTTTGGCACCAAATGTAGAATTTGTCCAAGTTGGAATCTTCGGTACAAGAGATCTTTCTGCATATTCGCATGTCATTTGCGTGGATTACCAGATCAGAGTTCGAAAATATTTTTTCAAAGTCATTAGTGCATAAAACTAAAATAATATGTTCTTGTGGAGCCGTTGCACAGATGGAGGTTGATATGCATGACCTTAATATAACGTTGTATTGTCGTTTAAATAAAACACACAGGGTAGTAGATACAAAATCTACCAGATTAGTGGTAGTGGACCTGCCCTTTAGAAAACCATGTAGTTTACTTGAAAAAATCGGTTTACAAAAAAAGAACATCTTGTCATATATAATACTCTCAAAGAGTTTCGGTATGCAAGAAAGCTTTGCAATAGGTCTATAGATAAATATATCATTTTTAGGTCATTTCTTATGAGCAGGTATAATGAAAGCATCTGTCCAAAGCTTGGGAAAAATTCCTGTTGAAATGGACTTTTGGAAGAGTGCAGTAAGTGGCTGGGCTAAGTTGGCAGTACATTTTTTCAACAAAACAGAAAGGAGACCGTCAGCACCAAAATTTTACTTATCACCGATGATATGTCAGTATTAGTAGAAATTAAGGAATCTGGGTGCAGCCATTCATATAACTAAAATAGTTAACGTCGCCTCACAATTGTCACACGAAAACGCTGCCCCAAAAAATTCTGCAAAAAGATTGGATATACATAGGTTTTGGCTCCATCGACTAAGAATCGTATAATTTTAATACAGAAGGGTAACCATCAAATTTTTCTTTTAAACCACAATTTGATTAATTAATCCCTAAGGCCAAATCGTTGATGGGATTCATTAGGCGAAATGCAAAGGATCTCAGAGATTCTTATGTACTTCTTTCCTTATGTAAATCTTGTAACATCGGTTCTTGAATAAGCAGATGTTATTTGGAGCCAGCGTATAACGTCCTCGCTGACCGTCAAGGAAAAGTTCAAAGAAAATTCACCAAATTAATTTTCAAACAACTGCGCTGAAGTTTTTGTCCTGAATATAAGGCCAGATGCCAATTTCTTGGCATAAGATTGCTAGAATTTCGAAGAAAAATTCATGGAGTTATGCTGTTTAGAGAATTGCTGTGCTATCACATACAGAGTCCATCACTTCCTGCAATTTACGTTCCTGTTAAAATACTAAGAGCTAACTATTTTTTTTTGTTTCAAAGAACTTTATGCGTTCTGTGGAAGTAATGCACCCTTATCCAGATCTATTTTTTATCTATTATACGTAAAAAATTTAAATCTCAATTATTTTACTTATTTACATTTTAATTTATTTTTGGAGACCAAAATATAATTATGTAAATAAATGTATTTATTAGCTGTAAAAATGCTTCTAGATGAATAAATTCATATGTACATACTTTCTTATTCATGGCTTTTACATATCCACCGACTTTTTTTAACATTGATTTCTGATTTCTTTAAAATTAAAAAAAAAATCACTATCAGTTCTTGCTGGATTGATAGCAACTTATTTACAGAACTGAAGACACTTGTAAGTAACTAACTTTTATCTGTTGACGTTTAAATAAAAAGACCAACTCATGCAAACTAAGCTCAAACAAATCCCCGCAATTAATTTCACTTACAATTAAGTACTTTTCGGATTAAATTACTTTAAGCCCATGCACACATGCGAGCCGATAAGGAAAGCCTATTTATACACGAATGAAAAACTCCAGGTGTTGAAAAAAAGTTATTTCTGATTTAATTGACTGAACTGAAAGCTTTTACTTTCAAAAAAGTGATATTTTTTATCCTTCGTTTTGCTTAACGATTGTTCATCAGGGTTGCCAGTTTATTATTAAAAGTATGTATTTTTGTCTTTCTATTCCAAGTGTTTGGCTATTTCTATAAATTTAGCGTTGTAAAAAGACAAACTAAGAAATCAAAGGAGGATTGAGTTCCGTGAGTCAAATATTCTTTAAGCTCTCGATTCCAAAATTTTAAACTGATTAAGTGGTTCAATCTTTCTCAAGCGAGAGCCTACACCAAAGCAATAGTCAATACCAATATGATGAAATTGAATATGAATGAAATTGTCAATTAATGTCTTAAATGCATTTGTATTTCTAGTACGTACATATGTAGCTCTAGTACCTAGCTATTTAAATCTAAATTAATTAAATTTTCTATATAGGAAAGACCATATATGAGGTGCGAATAAAAATAAAATGCACAGTTGCATCGCACAAACTTGCTCTTATGTAAAAGACTAAACATTTTAAAAATGAATGTTATTAGAGAAAACTGTTCATAAGGATAATTTTTTTTTAATTCTTTTAGTAGTAAGAGACAAAAACAGAATGCTGTGAAAATATGAATTTATGCAAGGACAAAAATTATAAGTCGTTGTAGTGGTTTCTTAAAAAAAGCTTTTATATACAAATTTTTTAAAAGATTTTTAAGAAAAAATTAGGTACGCTAATTTAAAGTTTTTATTATTGTTGGAATAAAAATTAAATTTAATATCTTAATTTCAAAAATTTTCTTATTAAATTAAAGATCGTAAGAATTAATTGAAAGAAAAAAAAAATTATCAAAATTCTAGGCGCCGTTTTCGAGCAAAATACGATTTTTGACAACCATTTTTTTTAATTTTTTTAGCATTTGTACGGTAGGTACCTTAATTCTTAGGTAAAATAAAATTTTTTTCTCACATCTTATATGTAGATTATATTGAGAAACTTTTATTTACCAAGTTTACAAAAAATCTAGCATGGGGTTTTCGAAATATTGAGTTTTGAATAAAAGTTTTGAAGTTTTTTTTTAAAATCCAAAAAAAATTTTTTTTGAAAATTTAAATACACAATCCTATTTATGTTTTTGGGGAGCTTTAGCAAAAAAAATCATCAAAATGGATTGTTCCGTTTTCGAGAAAATCAAAAACAAAAAAATGGTTCCATGGGGGGTAACCATTTTTCGGACATTTTTTTTTAACTATTACCTACTTAGCTTTAAATAAATGAAATTTTTTTGTGTTTTTATTTTTAAAATTTGTCGAACAGTTTTTGAGAAAAAAAAAATATTCATAAAATTTCGAAAAATAATCGTATGGCAGGTACCGTTATTTTTGGTCTTAAGAAAAAGAAAAAAAAATGTGTGGGGTGATAAAAATTAAAAATGATGTCTATCAAGTTTAAAGAAAATCAGCCGAGTAGGAATAAGGATACTTGAGACTGGGAACTTTTTTTACGACTTTTTTCATGGTTTTATGGTTTTTAATGGCTTTTTGGGTTTTAATGGCTTTTTAAACGTTTTGTTTTTCTTTGTCGGCATGAGCGGCGCACAATTCGGTTCAGTTTTTCTTTTTTGTATGACCCTTTTTATATTGGTTTTTGTTGGCTGTGTTTTTTATTGCTTTTTAAATGTTTGGTTTTTTGTGTTGGAAAAAAAAAAGAAAGTATTTTGACATTGTCATTGAGGATCGGTATTGGAAAATATCAGTCAAGTGCATTTTTTAAAATGTACTGTTGCCCGTTGATGTTTTTCAAGTATCTCGTTGCAGATAGGGATAAATATACATCTGTTTGTCATCAGATATACGGACTTTTTACATGAGGACTTTGACCTAGTGCGATAGGATTTGGTGGTGGTTGTTTTTAACACGTCGTACTGTTGCTGTCCGGTTGTGTGTTTCAAGTGTCGTTGTAGCTAGGAACATATTATTTGTATAGATATTTTTGTTTGTCATCAGGTATGCTGACTGTGTTTAGATGAGTGCATCGGTCCAGTCGGATATTTTTAATAGATTTTTTATTGTTTTGTTTTTTCTCTGCGGTACGAGGCTGCTGGTTTTTTGTTGATTTGTTTCGGGGGTGGGTGAATTATGGATTGGTTAAAGAAGATGTGGTGCATGATGAAAGAAAGAGATCTTATGTATATTATTTGTATAGATATTTTTGTTTGTCATCAGGTATGCTGACTGGACTGTGTTTAGATGAGGGCATCGGTCCAGTCGTTTTTATTGTTTTTGTTTTTTCTCTGCGGTACGAGGCTGGCTGGTTTTCTTTTGTTGATTTGTTTCAGGGGTGGGTGAATTATGGCTTGGTTAAAGAAGATGTGGTGCATTATGAAAGAAAGAGATCTTTTGTGGAGTTTTAATTGGTTTTTGTATATTGAGGATACCGATCCTCAATATAATATATGTCAAGTGAATCTTATGCACTAATGTTGAAGCTAGAAACATATGTGTTTTATTTTATGACTTTTTAGATGAGGGCATCGATCGAGTGCGTTAGAATTTGGTGGTGGTTGAGGGTTAAAATTGATATGAATTATGTGGTGTTTTTTTCTTTTTTTTTAAAGGAATATAATGATAAGGGTAATGAGGTGTGAGTAGTTTTGTTATACGTGTTCGTTTCTATATTTTTGCATAGCGTGTACTACTTATATGATGTTAAAATTAGGAGATGATGTTGCTTGTGCGCCATAACGTGTTGTATGGTTCCGCTCGCTATTTTGAGTGTAAGAAAAACTATTGATGTGATGATGTCGTCCCATAATGAAGTTTTTAAATAAAGAACAGTTACACGCGATTATTTCCATTGTCTGTCCAATATGCCCCATACCGACTAGATCAGATTGCCAAAATCATCAAGCCCATTGATAATGAGGAAGATGAATAAGAAAACTCCACATGAGAAATAATAGCAGGCAAGCCGATATACCCAACACTTGAGTTTTTCATTTATAACTGCCCTTATCGTTAAGTCTCGAAATTATTAATATAAGGAATGTACGCCATAGAAAAGCAATCAATTAAGAGAAGTATATGTATTTGGTCACTTGGCGAAATACGACTACAATCAATAACTTCACTTATGAAACTCCAATGGAAATAATTTGAAATTACTTGAAGTCAATCATCCAATAAATTAAAAATTTTATTTGATTTTCTAAAGTCTAAAGATGAATAAGAAAAATTCCATATCATGAATTTTTTCACCATGAAGCAACAAGCAAGTAAGCTGATATTCTCAACACTTTTAATTTCATAATAAAATTCAGAAGATTTAATTACCGAAACAAGGAAAAAAAATGGGGGACATTAATTGGGGAATTCAACACTTGACACAAAATAATTTTTAGAAAAGGCACGTTCCTCTTAACAAAGAGGAGGTTTAATACTTTAGGAATAGGAATTTATAATCATAAAAAAAAACCAAGCTCATCATAAAAAAAAATCCCGCCCCCCAATGACCATCATGAAATACATATTTGTAGAAAAACGCACTCAAGAGTATAAAACTAGGTCTTTCTTTAGTTTTTAATTCAGTTGTATTCCAACACAAAAAGTGAACGTCAGTTTAAAAATAATTATACGTAAATTTCAAAAAAAAAATGTCTTCCTTATTAAAAAAATCACGCGCTAACGCTAATGTTTTTGCTGACAAGCAAATTAATAAACCATTGACCAGCCTTAAAAATTTAACGCTAAAAAAGCGGTATAATATTGTAAAAGCAAAACGATGCACAACGCGCTACGGTCAGCAAATTTTGCTGGAGTTAGAAAACTCATCGGTCTTCTTGCCAAAAAGATGTGCTGGGCAATTTGACGACGATGACATCGCGGAGCTCCCCAATTTGGCGTTAGAGGTCGTCGAGCCCTGGGACCAATCATTCAAGTTGGATTTTCACGAGAAAATCCAGCAACAACAGCAGCAACAACAACAACAACATCAGCAACAGCAGCATCAACCACAACTTCAACAACAACAACAACAACAACAGCAGCAGCAGCAGCAACAGCAACAACAACAACAACCGAAAGAAAAAGTGGAGGTAAAACTTCCTACCGGCAGCAAAACAAAAAATAAAGAGGAATTTTCAATTCCTCTCAGTCAAAAACATATTTTTTATAACTCCTTATATTAAATAAAATTTTACTTGATTCTAACTTCAAAACATTTTTTTTTTTTTTTTTATGTTCTTATTGTCGTTCATTTTCCTCTTGGTTTTGTTATATGCTACATGCATATATATGCGTTTCTCGATTAGTTTTCTCATTGAAACGTATAGAATAGAAAAAATATGTTTTTAATACCTTAAAATAAATAAAAAAAAAATTAAATTGAATTGTTTTTTATTATTTTTTTTTGTTTGGTTTTGGTTTTTCTCAAGATTATGTTGTTTTTCTGTTTGTTACTTTTCTAGCGAATCCAGATAATCAGCGAGTTGGAGACAAAAATTAAGCGGTTCGACCTAATGGGTAGAAAAATTCAATTCAGGATTAAACCCATTCCCGAGAGGGAAGAACCAACGTCATGGATCAGGGAAGCAGTCAACGACATGTTTAAACATGCGCTAAAGGACGTCAGCCCTGCAGATAAAGTAGGAATTACTTTTTGCGGGAAGAGTTTCAGTGCTGAACGAGGAAATGGGTGGATCAACTTTAAAGATTGTGCAAATGTGAAATTTAGCGACGTATGGGAGATGATTGCTAAGATCTTTCAGAGCAATTCGGAAGGTTTGAGCACGGATGATTTTTCTTTGACCATAACGTCGGTTAAGCTCCCTTCAGGAACAGGAAAAGTCCAAAGTGGGAAATATAATACATTCACTGAGGAATGCATTAATCGCCGAGGCATAATCAGCATAAAAAACAATGACAATTTATGCTTGCCTCGCGCTTTAGTTGTGGGTAAAGTGTATGCAGATAAGGAAAACAACCTAAAGGCAAAAATCAGACGAGACATTGGGAAAATTCAATCCCAAAGAGCCCTTCAACTCATAAATGATGCACACATAAGTGTACCGACTGAAGGTTGTGGAATTCCGGAGCTGAAAATATTCCAAAATCATTTAAAGGAATATAAGGTGACTGTGTACGAGTATGGGTCAAAGGGACAAAAGGTGATATTTGAAGGATTTCCCGCTCAAGATGCTGAAGAAAAGAAGAGTATTAATTTGCTTTATTTTAACAATCATTTTAATGTTATAACATCGTTAACTGCTGCATTTTGTTGTGGATATTATTGTGAAGATTGCCATGTCCCATACAATTCAAAAAGTCAGCATAGATGTAAACGATCCTGCCCACAATGTCAAAACACACCAAGCTGCCTCAGAAATGAAAAAGAAATCATGTGTGAAGATTGCAATCGAAATTTTAGAGGAAAAAACTGTTTCGACAATCACAAAGCGAGCAATTCAACAGGTAAAAATTCAATTTGTGAAAAAATGCAAAAATGTCTTTTATGCCTCAAAACATACGGAGGAAGTCGCCAACATATCTGCGATGAATATTTCTGCAAGATGTGTAGTAAACATGTAGCAAAAGATCACATGTGCTTCATTCAGCCAGATAACAAAACACCAGCATGTAAAGGCATCCTGTACATCTTTTATGATTTGGAGAGTCGCCAAGAGAGAGTAATAGGCGAAAAAATGATAACGATTGCAAGCGAAGCATTAGCTACTCCGATAAAATTGCATGAACCCAATTTATGTGTTTTTCAACAAAAGTGTGATCACTGTTTACATGTTCCAAATTTGTACTTCTGTCAAAAGTGTAATCTATCGCTAAACATAATTAAGGAAAAAGAAGACGAAAGTGTTGTAGCTCAATTCCTGAAACACATACTTCATGTTCGGCAAAAGTTTAAAAAAGTAGTTGTGATAGCACATAATGGGCAATCCTACGATCACCAATTTGTGTTAAATTACATATTGGAACATACAAAATTGACCCCAATATTAATCATGCGAGGAAGTAAAATTATATTAATGGAAATTGCAAATATAAAGTTCTTAGATTCATTAAACTACTTTCCGATGGCACTTTCAAAACTCCCCAAAGCATTCCAACTTTCACCTGTTTTAAAAAAAGGTTATTTTCCGCATTTTTTCAATATAAAGGAAAATGCTAAATACATCGGGAAGCTACCTGCAATAGAATACTACAGTCCGGATTCCATGAAAGCTGAAGATCGTGACGACTTTTTAAAATGGTATGCGGAACATCAAAACGATAGCTTTGACATGGAGCGTGAACTAGTAGAATATTGCATTAGCGATGTTAAAATTTTGGCTGAGACTTGTTTAAAGTTTAGACAATTGTTCCTCGATCAAAGCAATGTTGAACCATTTTTGGAAGGAACAACAATAGCATCAGCTTGTAACCTCGTGTTCAGACGGAACTTTCTGCAACCAAATACAATTGGCCTTATACCTAAAAACGGATATAGATGCACAGATAATCAATCAACAGTTGCAATCAAATGGTTGATTTGGGAGCAAAAGAAGCGAAAAATTGACATAAAGCATGCCGCTAAAGGGACAGAACCGGTAGTAAATGGGATTAAAGTCGATGGATTTTGTGAAGAAACGAAACAGATTTTCGAGTTCCATGGTTGTTTTTATCACGGTCATCCTACTTGTTTAAAATATAAACGCGACGAGCCTTTATCAGAAGACAAATACGACACCCTGAATCAAAGATATGAGAGAACGTTAGCCAAAACAACACGATTAAGGTCATTTGATTACGAAGTAATTGAAATGTGGCACTGTGAATTTCACACTCAACAAAAATTCCTAAATAATGAAGAACTCAATTTCTTGGATGATCATCCATTAATACAGAACACACCTTTGAATCCTCGAGATGCTTTTTATGGTGGACGGACAGGAAATACATTTAATTACTATAAATGTAAGGAGGGGGAAAAAATAAAATACATAGACGTATGTTCTCTTTACCCCTGGGTTTGCAAAAATGGAAAATTCCCTGTTGGTCACCCAAAAATTCACACTGCTAACGATGATATTTGCTCTGCTTTGGAACTCGAGGGTATAAATGGACTCGTAAAATGCAAAATTCTTCCGCCAGAAAATTTATTTCATCCGGTCTTACCTATGAAGCAGAATAATAAGCTGATGTTTTCCTTATGTAGAACTTGCAGTAGTAAAAAAACTCAAGAACAAATCTGCACTCATTCTGATGACGAAAGAGCATTACTTGGAACCTGGGTAATCGAAGAAGTTGTGAAAGCAGTTGAAATGGGGTATAAGCTACTTGCTGTTTTTGAAATTTGGGAATATGATGTTACTCAGTATAATCCAGATACGAGTTCCGATGGTCTATTTACTCGTATGATGAATACATACCTAAAAATAAAACAAGAAGCATCAGGATGGCCGAGTACATGCAAATCTGAAGAAGATAAAAACAAATATGTTGCTGATTTTCTAGAAAAGGAAAATATAGGGCTAGAGTTTTCTGAAATAGAAAACAATCCTGGGAAAAGATCACTAGCCAAACTTATTTTGAATTCTTTTTGGGGTAAATTCGGACAACGAGAAAATCATACTAAAACTTGTATCTTGAACAAACCTTCAGATCTGTATCTTCTGCTAACTCATCCTTCTATTGAAGTCTTGCATATTTTACCAATCAATGAAGACAATATTGTGGTTAATTTTGAGTTAAAAGAAGAAGCTGCTGACTCCCTCCCCACGGTAAATGTTTGTATTGCCGCATATACAACAACACAAGCCCGTCTTAAATTGTACACTTACTTGGAAAAACTTAAAGAAAAAGTTCTCTACTATGATACTGATTCCGTTATCTATGTAAGCTGTCAAGGAGAACCGGATCCTCCTACTGGAGAATTTATAGGTGATATGACTGATGAATTAGAGAGCTATGGTCAAGGGAGTTACATCACTGAATTTGTTAGTGGCGGTCCAAAAAATTACGCCTATAAAGTCTACAGCACTAAGGATAATAGTGAACACGTTGTGTGTAAGGTAAAGGGCATCTTCCTGAACTATGAATCATCCCAAAAAATTAATTTTGATTCAATAAAAGAAGCGGTATTAAACTTTTCTGCAGAATATGATGACAGCATAGTTATTAAGTCTAATAACATAAGACGAACCAGAGAACATCAAGTGATTACTGTGGAAGAGGTTAAGACATATAAACCCAAAGCAGAAAAACGTCGTTTTCTCGAAGATCATAGTTCCGTACCGTACGGTTTTAAAAGACATTATTCTAGTTGATGAAATAAAAAAATATATACATACATATACACAAGATTTGTTGTTTTATTTATTAATTGTATTTATTGTACAACAGGTTTACTTGTCTTATGAACTTGCTTAAAAGATAAACATTTTGAAGGGCGCAACATTTTCCATGGCTTAGGCATTTTATTTGATTAGGAAAAATTCTTCGGAGTTCCTTTAAACTTGGACAGCTGTAGATATCTTCTAGGTTAATGACTTCTATGTTTTCGCTATTGAGTAATTCTCTAAGCCATTGCGATTTTTCAGTTCCTTTAACGTAAACAACTCCACTTTGGATTTGTTCTCGAAGAAATATCTTTACTCGAGAAAAATTTGTAAACCCACTATTCCAGGTTAATCCATGATAATTTTGATATAACCAACTTGCCTGCCTTCTAAGTGGTGTGGACAGAAGATTTAAATTAAATGGAGAATTAACAATGAAATGATGATGGTGGTCATTATGAAATACAGCGATTTCTTTCAAAATGAAGCCATTGTTAAATACTCCAAATCCTTGAAAGTCTACAATATAGGTATTCATATTTAAGATACGTTCTTGATAAACTCACTTTTTCTACTGACAAGCTTACAATAATGATGACAATAAAATTAAGTGAGTTTGTTAACTTCTCCTGTTAAGGGATTATACTTAATTATACGATCATGAAGTATAAGGCAATACATAGTTGTTGAAGCTGGAACTGGAATTGTTGTCTTAAGCTCAATTTTTACATCTACTGGTCCTGTTTTAATTGATTCATTTTGACGGGAACAATCAATCACCATTATTGGGGCGATATCCTTAAAGTCTTGTCGAGATAAAAGTGGTTGTGATTGTTTCTGATAATATGAGTGTTGAAATTTACTGTACATTTCATAGAGAATGGCATACCGGTCTAGTTCATATTTAAGATTTAAATCTTCACGAGGGTAAGATTCAGAGTTTAAATGCACCTTTATATTGCTAACTTCGCAATGGTCGAATTTGCTGGCATCCTTGGTTCGTTGGTTTTTTTTATCGGTTTGTAGAGCAATAATAACATATCTTGGCTTCTCAAGTTGACTTGAAGTTTTAACTGTCCATACATGATCAGTGTTAGTTGGTAGTGTTGGGTATTCGTACATTTCCCAATTTCGAAAATGAATTTGAATTGGATTTAACTGAATTTGTTTCAATAATGTAAGTTTATTTGAATCGGATAATGTTATATGAGGAACTCTCCATTGCAACTTAAAAATTGAAAGTTTTAATTCTTCGTCAGAATAGTAGGCATTCTCATTACTTCGAGTACGAATTAGAATCAATTCATGTCTTGCATTTACTATAATCTTTTTATAGTCTTCAGCAAATCCCAACAGATTTTTTAGTGGTATGCAAAAATTAAAAGTACCTGATACAGGTGTAACGGTGGAGTTTCCAGTCCATGAAGCATTTTCTAAGCTTTTACTTTCATTCTCATTCAATGATATATAATTTTTCATTGATGTTGTAATGCCAACGTTTTTGTTGCTCTCAATGTCCACTCCATTTAGCTCATAATGTATTTCTTCAAAAAGAAATGCCATAGCATTATTTGCTAATTTCCCAGTAGAAGAAGGCTTTCCATCTGATTTTGTTAGACTTCCTTCTATATAAATGTAGCTTTCACAGGGTAAAATGCACAAGTCCTGTTGTTGTATAGGGATACGAATTTCATCACTTGGATTAAAGGACTGGAGGAATGGCGAGTAACTATGGTACTCAAACTTAGATATGCTGTTATCATAGCTCGGTCCATGAGTAATATTTAATATTTCGTTCATATTGCTCATTATTTTAGTTTAAATCCTAATGCAAGAAGATAGGTTTTGTTTTCAGATGAAAGTTCTGGTCTTGATAGTGTTGCTGTTGTATTAGGACTAAATGAATGATAACCTTTGGTATCTATTTTATAATAACTATTATAGATCAACATTATTGTGATTTTGGGGTTAAATGCAATCGCACAGTTATTCTTTCTCCCCTGAAGTTTATCAAGTCGCCGTCTTGGTCCACGAGTTTTAATGTTAGACTGCTTATTCGTTTGACGTTCACAGGTAAATAGATGACATTTCTGGGAACTTCTATAATTTTATACCCTGCCCCAGTTTCTGGAGAAAATTCATGTATAGTATGTACAGGACTATTGTTAAAATAGGAGCCAGTAATGATATTACACTCAACTCGTATTATATTCACCTTATTTATATCAACAGGTAAATCCGACAAATGTAACACACCGGAGTCAAGAATACATTTACTGAAACCCAGTAATTTTCCAATAGTTCTATCCTTATTAAAATATATTTTCTCGTTGCTTTCGATTTCAGACATCATTGTGTTATTATTTGCTTCTATTCTAACTACAACCGTAGAATTTCGCAATAATAATTCTTCGGAAATAAATTTTGCAATGTCATCAATTTCATAAGTCCCAGTTGGTATTTCAATTTCATATTCCCCTATATGGAACAAATTGTTACGCTCATCTACATTCGGTATAGAGTTGTAGGTTTGAAAATCAATCAATCCACAAACGTAATACTGATCCAGGTTCAAAGGTGGAAAGTATTCAGCAGATAGATGGGAACTTCTTCCGCTTAGCGTAAGTGTCAACGCCATGGTGATAAGAAAAACAATGAAACCATTTTTAAATAAAACTGTTTATTTATTTAAAATAACAATCATATAAAAATCTTAAACATAAATGACCACAATTAAAAGAGTCATAACTTTGATAATTAGAATAATTATAATTAAGTTTTTCACCCAAATAATTTATTATTTCAATAGGAGGTTGAAGATTTCCAAAGCTATCAAAATATTCAGTTTGGCTACCTCTTTTATTATACGCTACCCAGTGTGTCCCAGGACCTGTTGAGCAATCAAGATTGACAATCCCACACTCATTTTTTAAAGGTCCAGTCGTTGGTAAATTATCACGCATGAAAACTCCTCGAAAATTTGGAATTAAATTGGTTGCAAAATTTTTCAAGTCTATTTCATTTAATGCACGATTGGGTAGCGAACCTAGAAGTTTTTTGCCTGTGGATTTAAATAAAGCCCCAGTCCTTTTTTATAAGGTTTAAGGTGTAAGCCATGTCCAACTGCAATCGATTCCATTTTTTCATTATGACGTTTTTTCTCCTCCAGATCTTTTTTAGCAATACTAATATTATTGACAGCTTTGGCTACTCCTGCAGCGCCTCCTGTTAAAGCTCCAAGAGCCGAAAGTCCAGCAAATAAAGGAACGAGGAAAGGAAGTACTCCACCAAGTTTTGGTACTGAAATAACTCGCGGTGCCTTAATGTTATTATTGTTTTTTCTAACAGTTTTCTTAGCCGATGATAATGCTATTTTAATTGCATTTTCTATGTTGAATGGTTTTTTACGTTTGAGATTATTTCCAATAATCTTAATTACTTTCCTCAATGAGACTTGTTTAGTCTTGCTATCTTTTTTAGACTTCTTAACACCGTTTTTATGCTCTGAACAACTCGTTTTTAGCTGGTTTCTAGCCTTTTTGTCTGTATTCTTAGAGCACCCCATGCCTAATTTTACTTTTGCTTTCATAAGATTGGTAACCAATAGTGCATTTGCACGTTCAGCTATACTAGCGTCCTTGGATTTTACTCGTTGCCAAGCTTTTTCAGATAAAATCTTATCAGCTATATGCCGATCACTTGTATTTGTAAATTTAGAATAAGATATATCATGCTGTTTGCACGCTTGATCAAGCAAATTAATCCCCGGATCCCTTCGAGCTAAACGTTCTTGAAGTTTTGTTCCAGGTCCACAGTATTGATAACCAGGTAGATGTAGTTCGAGTGGTAGTTTGTTTATTACAGTGTTTAATAAACCTTCCCCTTTCACAATGTTTCGCTGACTGTTGCAATTTTTTAAATAATCAATCATTTTATATGATCATCTTTACGTTGCGAGAGATGAAAACGATATGACGGGTTTCGAATATAAACTTCGCATATAAAAGTTATTATTTAGTTTTTATCAATATGCGATTCGTTAAACAACAATACCAATTACCAGTAAAAAATATGGAATTGGCTAGCAATATTGAAACAAAAAAACATGGTAAACTGTTTCCGTATAGTATAAGGGGGTTAATTACTGGTCCCTCAAACTGTGGAAAAACAAATGTTATGATGAGTTTACTCCTACACCCAAACGGCTTGAAATTTGAAAATATCTATATATATTCTAAATCTCTACATCAACCGAAGTATGAGTTTTTGCGAAAAGCCATAAAACCAGTGAAAAATATGGGTTTTTTTACATTTTCCAATAACAGTGATGTTATTCGACCCGAAGACGCTAAGCCAAATTCTATATTCATCTTTGACGATATTGCCTGTGAAAAACAAGACACAATTCGAGTGTATTTTAGTATGGGACGACATCATCACATCGATAGTTTTTATTTGTGCCAAACATATACAAGAATACCGAAACACTTAATTCGAGACAATGCGAATTTTCTAATCATCTTCAAACAGGACGATATGAATTTAAAACACGTTTATAATGATCATGTCAATTCGGATATGACATTTAAAATGTTTCAAAAGGTATGTGCAGAATGCTGGAACACAAATTATGGTTTTTTGGTAATTGATAAGGACAGCCCTTTGAATGAAGGTCGTTATAGAAAAGGCTTTGACTGCTTCCTCAAGTTATAAAATAGACAAAATTTTTGATTTTTGCATCATATGAACAGTTATGTTCTATAAGAGCAGTACAGAGCAGTTCAGTGAGCAGATTATAGCAGTAAAAAGCGGTTCAAACCAGTTTGAGACGCAGTATTTAACAGTTAAGACCAGTAACTACAATATAAAATTCAGTTTGAAAACCATCGAAAGGCTTTTCCAACAACTTCGAGTCTTATTTTTCAACTGCATTTGTATGAAGAAATAAATCTTAGAATATGATTAACATAGACGAAAAACTAACAAAGGAGCTTATTAAAACCACCGATGCTCTGCGAAAGAAATACAAAGCTCTAAGGACTGGTAGAGAAGCTTACGAAACCGAAATTGAGGAAACTCTAAGACCCATTACCAGACCCCTAAATGAGTTAGTGAAAAAATCAAACACAAAACAAGAAGAACAAAATCAAAATTACTTTATTGAAAGTCCTATTAACAAAACAAAACGCAAATTTAAACAACAACAAGTACAAGAAAATGAATTTGAAAGCCCAGCAAAGGAAAAATATTTAAGAGATGAATTCATCACACCAAACACTTTTATTAACAGTTCACCTGAATTAACTGATAGCATCACCCCAAAACGACCAAAGAAAAGCCTTAACCACCGTAACTTTTCAGAGCTCATATTACAAGAAGAATTCCATGATACACCTAAAAAATACGTAGATTTGTTTATAAATAATTCAAACACGCTTGATAAAACGTATGGGGTATATTCAAAAGATGAGAAGTGGTACATTGGAAATGGTGAATTAATCATTCTTGGAAAAGATATACAAATAAAAAATAAAACCTTTGAAGGAACAAATGGTTTGTATGAGCTTATATTTAAGGAAATACCAGATAAAAGCATCTACACTGATGAAGATTTAAAAAATTACAAGACCATATTATATGAAACAAATACACATAGGGTTGGACATGATTCACACGGACAAATACGTGGCAATCGGGGTCATAAGTATACGAAAATAATTAAGAAATTATTAGGATTCAATACAAATACTTCTAATAATCCAACACATTCACTATATCAACACCACAATCGGGAAATGGATTGATGCAATTATCAAAACTGAAAAAGGACTATATATTTTGGGATAACCCTAATGAGCTTGTAGATCGAATGAGACTTCTCATTGCTTCACAACAAGCTGGAAATAACAATCATTCTAACGAAATTGTTTCAATTATTGAAGAACTTAAAGAAGCCGATATTATCGAATAAAAAAATGAGTGTTGATAAATTTGGTCGTTATTCATATAGGACCCCACCTAGGGGTCCAAGAGGCAAACAAGGAGAGCCGGGACCGTAGGGCGAGTCAGGATTGCCTGGACCACCTGGCGAGGGATTTCTCAAAACAGAAAACGGTGATTACAACATAAATGGAAAACGATTAAAAAACATTCAGGAACCTGAAGAACAAGGAGATGCTGCTTCCAAAAGCTATGTTGATCAGCAAACTGGTCAATTAAGACAAAGCTTTCAAATCGAAATTGAAAAATACTTTAACAAGGGAAAACATATCATGTCTAATGTCTACTTAAAATCAATTTAGTCTTTACTTAAATACCTAGGTGAACAGTCATTAAATCGCGATGCCCAAAATAAACCCCACATTGATTTTTGATCAAATCTTAAAATTCGTTATTAAAAATAAGAACATCTTACTAGACGAACATCATACGGAACTTTTGAACTGCATGGTCTTCTTGAAACGATTTATCAATGTATCTTCGACAACATCTGATTATGGTTGCCATTTTCCTACCTGTCCTTGGTCTTCAAATTTATGCAAAGAAGGACCAGATACATGTGCATGCTATATGGTTGAAAATAGGTTGATAAGAATTAAAAAAATAATGTCGTTGTATGAAAGATTAAAATAAATATTTTTAAAAATAATGTTTCTTATTTACTTTATTTTGAATTCAGTTTCCATTCATAATTCAAACGAAAAACATGTCTTCTTTTAAAATTAAATTAGTCATTGATGATCTTCTAGCCTTTTTAAAATCCAACCAACATATCATACATGAGGCACACTTTTCAGAAGCTATGAATTGTATTTTGTTTGTAAAGAGATTCGAAAAGGATGATTATATTATGTCACCAAATAAATTTCATTTCCTGAACTGTACTTCAAACTGGTCACCAAACTTGTGCTATGAAGGACCAGATACTTGTGCATGTTTTCAAATTAAAATAAAAATTAATAAAATTAAGAGAATTGTAAATTTTTATAAACAAATCTTAAATGAATAAACTAATAAAAAGGTAAAATGTTTTGTTGTTTTTATCATTCTGTGAAAAGATGAGTAAAAGAGACGTTGTCGAAGAACTGCATAAGTCAGCAAGAAAAAATTTCCAAAAAAGGCGAGTCATTATCAAGGGGCTTGATGATTTATGGCAAGCTGATCTAGTAGAAATGGGGGCATATTCAGCAGATAATGAAAATAATCGATATCTTCTTACGGTAATTGATACATTTTCTAAATTTGCTTGGACAGCTCCTATTAAAAATAAAACCGGATCGAGTGTCACTGAAGCTATGGAAAATATATTAAATAAAGGCCGCATTCCCAACAATTTACAAACAGATGACGGGAAAGAATTTTTCAACACTACTTTTCAAAGTCTTATGAAAAAACTTCACATCAATCATTATTCAACATTTTCACCTCTTAAAGCTTCGATTGTCGAACGATTTAATCGCACTTTGAAAAACCTTATGTGGAAAGAGTTCAGTGCTAATGGTTCATACTGTTGGATAAATATGATAGATACACTAACTAAAAAGTACAACAATTCAAAACATCGCACTATTAAAATGAAGCCGTCCAAAGTCAATGCTACAAATGAAAAGCAAATACTTTCAACTATATATGATCACATCAAAATTCATATTACTCCAAAGTTCAAGGTGGGAGATTTTGTAAGAATTAGTAAATACAAGCATGTATTTGATAAAGGATACACACCGAATTGGACAACAGAAATTTTTAAAATAACCAAAGTTCAACATACAAATCCAGTTACATATCTGTTAGAAGACTATCAGGGAAACCCCATAAAAGGCGGGTTCTATGAGCTTGAACTACAAAAATCTAAGTTTCCCGATACTTATCTAATCGAAAAAGTGCTGCGAAGGAAAAAAGATCAATTATTTGTAAAATGGCTTGGTTTTGCATCCGATCACAATTCATGGATACCTATTTCAAAAGAAAATAAATAAAAACCATCTTTTATGTATATTATTAAAATAAAAAGCTTTATTTTATTACAATGATTTCAATTTACTTTTATTTAAGATATATTCATACTCATTTCATTTAAAAATAGCAACCGTAGACCCCAACACACCACCGTGCGCTAATCTGCGCACAAGCAACCACCAATCTTTTAATTCAAACATCAAACAATACATCATCCCCAAGGCACACCATTAAAACAAAAATAGAAACAAAAACATATCCCTTCTCATCGTTACTCATTTAAATTCAAACTCCAACACACACTTCTCGCTAGTACACACCACAAAATTGATATCAATTTTAACCCTCAACCACCACCAAATTCTAACGCACTCGATCGATGCCCTCATCTAAAAAGTCATAAAATAAAACACATATGTTTCTAGCTTCAACAGTGCATAAAATTCACTTGACATATATTACCTAATACCGATCCTCAATATACAAAAACCAATTAAAACTCCACAAAAGATCTCTTTCTTTCATAATGCACCACATCTTCTTTAACCAAGCCATAATTCACCCACCCCTGAAACAAATCAACAAAAGAAAACCAGCCAGCCTCGTACCGCAGAGAAAAAACAAAAACAATAAAAACGACTGGACCGATGCCCTCATCTAAACACAGTCCAGTCAGCATACCTGATGACAAACAAAAATATCTATACAAATAATATACATAAGATCTCTTTCTTTCATCATGCACCACATCTTCTTTAACCAATCCATAATTCACCCACCCCCGAAACAAATCAACAAAAAACCAGCAGCCTCGTACCGCAGAGAAAAAACAAAACAATAAAAAATCTATTAAAAATATCCGACTGGACCGATGCACTCATCTAAACACAGTCAGCATACCTGATGACAAACAAAAATATCTATACAAATAATATGTTCCTAGCTACAACGACACTTGAAACACACAACCGGACAGCAACAGTACGACGTGTTAAAAACAACCACCACCAAATCCTATCGCACTAGGTCAAAGTCCTCATGTAAAAAGTCCGTATATCTGATGACAAACAGATGTATATTTATCCCTATCTGCAACGAGATACTTGAAAAACATCAACGGGCAACAGTACATTTTAAAAAATGCACTTGACTGATATTTTCCAATACCGATCCTCAATGACAATGTCAAAATACTTTCTTTTTTTTTTCCAACACAAAAAACCAAACATTTAAAAAGCAATAAAAAACACAGCCAACAAAAACCAATATAAAAAGGGTCATACAAAAAAGAAAAACTGAACCGAATTGTGCGCCGCTCATGCCGACAAAGAAAAACAAAACGTTTAAAAAGCCATTAAAACCCAAAAAGCCATTAAAAACCATAAAACCATGAAAAAAGTCGTAAAAAAAGTTCCCAGTCTCAAGTATCCTTATTCCTACTCAGCCGAGCCGTTAGGGCTGTAGTCGAACAGGCAGACAGACAGACAGAATTGCGAAGCCCACTTTTTTAGTCTTCGCTATCACCGTAATGTCAACTTTGATCAAAATCTCGAGTTCGATTTTTTTTACGAATGCATAAAAATAAATAAATATAAATTTGGTGGTGCAACAGCTCGGAGTGAACCAGGACCTAGTGACTTACAACTCTCAACCATTCCCGTGTGCGTGTTACCAGGAACGGAGGGGACCTACAATTTTCTGCCGATTCCGAACGGCTAATGAGCAGCACTTTCTATGACAAGAGATACTCTTGGAGAATTTGTCAATTTCTCGCAAGAGACAGTACACCCCTGAAAAAAACTTTGCAGCGGCTGAGAATCGAACTCGAGACCTTCCGCATGACAGTCGAACGCACTAACCATTATGCCAAGGGGTACTACATTTTAACAATGCATTTTACGAATGCATAACTTGCCTTAATACCTACCTATAAGTCGCAAGTAAAAATTAGCTTTTATATACAAAATTTTCAAAACATTTTTAAGAAAAAATTTTGGAACGCCAACTTTAAATCTTTTTTACTGTACAAATATAAATAAAATTTTTAAAAAAATATTCACCCGTTTTTGAAGTATCAAATTTTCAAAAAAAAAAATTTTTGTTTTTCAAAACTTCAAAAAATATTTTTTTTAAGTTTTGGAATGCAATGTCCAAATTTCTTAGAAGCTTCTCAATAAAAAAAATTTCATTGAATTCGTTATGCCCATAATGAGAAATTCGAAAAATGGTTCTATGGTAAATAGAGTCGGTAATATCTTAGTTCAACATTTAAATATTAAATTGTAGATCGTAAAATTAATGGAAAGAAAAACAAATTATCAAAACTCTATGTGCTCTTTTCGAGAAAATTACAATTTTCGAAAACCATTTCTCAACATTTGTATTTTGGGCACCGTTATTTTCAGATAAAATAATTTTGTTTTCCTCACACATTGTAGATTGAAAACTTTTAACGGTAAAGTCATAAAAAATCGAGCATGGGGTTTTCGAAATATAAAATTTCAAATACCAAAAAACTTTTTCGAGAAATTTGAATATATAATATTATTCAAACTTTTGAGGAGCTTTAGGCTAGGCGCACACATTCAATTTTTAGTTTCGAAACTGCTTGGTTGCTAAAATGAAACATATGGGCTTGTATGGGACACCGCGCACTTAGAGCAACTCGATTCTCGAAACTAAAAAGTTTGTGTTTTGACACAAACTAAACGATTGCCTCGCAACAGTTGAGCTGTTTTGTATAAGTGCAAGAGAGAAAAGAGTGCGAGCGTGAGTAAAGAGTTGCCAGTGTGCGGTTCTCTTTCAACTGGTGATTAAACTATTTGATTTCGATCACAGTTGCCAGTGCGCGACTAGCCTTAGAATAAACAAATTATTAAAACCGGTTGTACAGTTTTTGAGAAAATCAAAAACTAAAAAGGGCTTAGTATTCCAAATTCTAGTAGTGCGGCTAAAGAAAGAACTTTTGTATTTAAAAGAACGTCCTAAGATAGGTTCAAGGGCAAACTGGTGTACATTTATAGCTGGCCGACCATTAGGGCGGAATTTTTTGAGGAGATAAAAAATACAACTGGCTATTTCATTGGAGCATTGTTGATAGAAAAAGCGGTACATTAATGAAAGACAGGGAACATTTCAACTGTGTTCAAAAGAAAACCAAAGTATTTCGCTGCGATTTTGGCTACGTCGAATTTATGATCATTCCATAAGAGATTGTAACGTTGGTAAATTAAAATTTCAAAAAATCAATAACATGCATTCGAGATATTTAATTATCAAAAACATTGTTCCCACTTTTGAAAATATATAGTAAGAAAAACCTTAATAGAAATGGTGGCTCTTGGTAAGATTTTGTTTTAGAAGAATGTAATGTTGTATTTTAAATAATACACAGATTTAAAACTAAGCAAACAGTTATTGAGGTGAATAAGATTTTTCTTACAAGTTTGATGGCAGATAGCGTTATTTTTAGTAAAAATCATCTTAAACTATAAGTTTCACGCTTGAAGAAAACAGCTTTAGTAGGTACGAGAAACGGCTGATAAGTCCGCGGCCTAGGGTACTTAAGTACTTGCTCTTATGTAAACGTAATTTGGAATTTAAAATACATTTTATAAATATAAAACATGGATTTAATGAGATAAAAATGCATGGAATTGCGATCTGATTTCCGGAAAAGTATGAATTTGCGCAAATAAAGTTCAAAGATTGTTTTATTAAAGTAATTTTTTATAAAACAAATTTCTTTCAAAGAGTGCTTAGTTATATGAATTTTAGGAAATAATTCCAAAAAATAATCGTTCATTCGTTTTCAAGATATTGATTTTTCAAAAAATAAATTGGATTTTTTTTTTTCAAAAAACAAAATTTCCAAAAATGTTTATACACAATATTATTTTAAACTTAAGGCTTCTGGTAAAAATTTTGGGTTAAGATCGTTAGAGTAGTTAATGAGAAAGTCAAAAATCAAAAAAATGGTTCTATGACAGGTACCATTAATATCATTTTGCCCCAAAATTTTTTTTTACAAAAATGTAGTCCATATCCATAATATCACACATAATTTTTTTTTATCAAAATAGTTAGAGCCGTTTTCGAGATAAATAAGATTATGCATTATAGGTGTATTGGGGGTACCGTTAGTTTTGAAGCTAAAAAAAAAATTCAATTTCCCCTCTAGAGAATCACCGAAGACCCTTAATCTAGGGCGCACATTCAATTTTCCGTTGCGCAACTGCTTGGTTCGAGCAACTAAAAAGTTTGTGTTTTGACAAACTAAACGATTGCCTAAAATAAGTTCGCTATTTTTAACTTCCCATAGGGAGTTATTGTAATCGGTCCGATTTGTCAAATTGGAATTTTTGACATTTCTCGACGTTTCAGGGTCCCTAGAGGCTATATCAATCATTTTTAGAGAGATGTCTGTGTGTGTGTGTACGTACGTTCGTACGTCCATACGTTCTGGTACCATTTTTCGTCGTCGATATCTCAGGAACGAGTAAAGATATCGACTTCAAATAAGTTTTGTTTAATAGATAATAACTTCGAAAGAGGGTGAAAGGGCTTTTATTAAAATTCAGTGAGTAGTTTTTTCACTATAACGGTTTAAAAAAAAAAAGTAAAAATGTTGGTTAGTTTCAAATATCTCACGAAAAAATAATGCTATTGATTTCAAATAAAATTTAATGTTCACATTATAAGGTCATACAGATTTGGTATGAATTTGGAAAAAAATGAACATACCGTTATTTTTTTAAATAAAAAAAACTGAAAAAAAAATTTCATAACCCAGATATGTTAAGAACGGAAAACAGTTTGAAACTCAAAATAATTTTATTTTACGAAGAATAATGTGGTGAAAATTTCAAAAAAATCAGTTTACAGTTTTTTTACAAAAAATAAAAAACTATATAAAATTCTATTGAAAATGGGTAAAAATTGTTTTTCGACTCAAATTTCTCGAGAACTAGTAGTGATATTGACTTCTATTTAGTTTATTTTATACATAGTATAATTTTGTACAATTGGTAAAATGTTGACAAATATTGAATTATTAGTTTTTTTTTTAAATAAAAAAACTATTAAAAATTCTAGTGAAAACTACTCGTAGTTTGTACGGGCCACCTCAGACTTAAAAATAAAAATTTACTCCGAAACGTAGAAACGAAATGTTACCGCCGCCTTACAATTTTTTTGCGATGTTCGAAAATTCGAACACGTCAATCAACACCCACTGAACTGCGTACACACCAGACTGATGGCAATCTTAACTTTCCTTTTCCGATCAGCTTTCTTTTCTTTGCCAACCTCAGTCGATACAAGTTCTCAGTTTACCCAATAAGTACATATTCGATAAAGTGATCATACGATTCCGAGTTTCAGTGCACGTGATTTAAGTTATTGCTTAAATTTTCTATACAGAAAAAAGATAAATTATTTTTCTGATCTTATTTTGGACAGTATACAAACCCATTCTAACTGCATCGCAGATAATAAAAATAAAGCAAATTTATTCTGAAATTTCTTATGCATACTCAATTTTTATAGACCTACCAGGTCGTTCAGTTTAAGAACACGTCGATAGAGGAATCCTAGATTAAAAGGGAATTTACCCTAAGCTACTGGAGCACCTATGCTCGCAGCGATAACCTTTTCACGATCGGAGCTAATCCTATTAGCAAAGTCGCCGTGAACCCCTACAGACAACTAGGTTTGGAACCCACAATTTTTATTTGACATTACTTAACAAGATATCAATTCTAGATCTCTTCGAATTGAATCTCTTTAGTGACCAACACGTACAATCTATATTGAGACCCAATTATCAGTCTTAGCCTCTATCAGCGAAGTGGTTGTGTGAAGATCGCATTTTAGGTTAGTTCCGAGCGATCTTTGCTAACACCACTCAATCACACAAGGGATCAAGTGTTGTATAAAAATAATTTATCGGCGAACACTACCAACTTTTTCTCGCCAAGGTGCTCAAAAGACCATTCGTCAGGTTTGTCCACCAACAACGGTTCTTCTTGGCCTCGAACAGAAAAAGTAAAATTCAGATCTCGTGTAAAAGAATTCCATCTGTACGAAGATCGTGCCTACACCCCAGCAAATCCTCAAACGCTCAAATACACCGAATGAGTCGTGATAAGATTCCGATTGAATCAAATACAAATCGCAATATCTAACCACCAAACTTCCATCAACAGCATTCCGATCAATAAGACTTCCAAATTGGTCCAGAGTTAATACAAAGCTTTCATCTTTAATATCAAGTTTACGACATCATCGCCATGCTACAACCTACCTACAAAGTTAAAAATTTAAATCAATTTATTTTATTTAATCCATAATCCACATGATTATCAATAGTAAATTTTATTTCTTAAATCAAAATTTTAATAATATATAACCAAATCGATCAACGATTAAGTTCAACATGACAAGTTTCAACATAAGTACATACCACATAATAACAATATTTACAGCTGCGCTTTAAAATTAATGATAGCGCTCGGACACTTACAAAGCTGCTGTGCACATCATCTTTGGAAAGCCGGTGAGTCATATTATATTTGTTTGTTTTCTTTTTTTTGAAGCTTGACAGTTGAACATTAAGAGACATACAAAATTTTAAGATACTTCATCTTAAAGTACAACAATGAGAAAATTATCTTAATTTACTCTTAATTATCCATTTAATTTGTTTTTTTTTTTTATATTAATTTGATTGATTTCTCTTAATTATTAAATTTTCATATATTTGATATTTTTTTTATTGAGTGAGAGTGAAAACATTAATACAATTGAGTGAGAATTTTTGTTATTCTCTTCTCTCATTAAATATTCAATGCCGAATTGAACTTTAGCTCAGATTATGTGTATTGTTGTTTCCACTCGAACTCATAATTTTTTTGTTTTCCTTTCTCTTATGTAAGCTCTATGTTACATAATTTTCTTCAGCTTACATTCAAATTAATTTTACATTTCATATCTTATTAAGTCGATGATGAATTTTAATTTTGATAACATATGTTTATTTAAACACATAATTATAAATAAATAATTTCATATGAAGTCCTTTTATAATTTAAAGTTTTAGTTTCATTCGTAATTTGTGATGGAGTGAGTTTTTCTTAAAGTGCAGAGGGAAGTGATTTGAGTGATGTTCATCTATAACGACGACGACGAGATGATAGCTTCAAGTAGTTCTTAGTGAACTTTTGAATTCGTAATAGGGGTTATTGAGGAGATATTAAGAGTGGCTCAATAACCATGGAGTTTCTTAGGTTAGAGAAACAGAGGGCGGGATACACTCTGGGACCCAAAATTACACCTAGGGTTCCCCATATTTAGGAATAATTAAATATAGTTTTGCGAGTAGATTTCCTTGTTAGGTTTTTTTTTTGTTTTTGATCGGCATGAAGTTAGTTGTACGGTAGTCCGGCGGCAGGTACAAGTACCCACCCCACCGACGAGCTGGTCTATGATGAAAGCAAGCATGCCGAGCCGTACCTTGTTGCTTGGACAACTTATTTATCCTCTTATGGTTAATCTCAGGGTATCTGTGGTCTTGAGATAGCCATGAGAAAAGCAGGTCACCGCGTTTTGATAAATAACAACAGCAAATCCGTTACACAGATGGCGCCCAATGTGTGGGGCTCGAATAATCTTTTTAAAATATGCTTTTATTCCAACTATAAGCAACTAAACATTTTTTTTTTTTCAAAGTTTGTTTTAGCCTCAACAATTTATTTTTTTTAGTTTTTCTTGCAGATATAAACAATTTAGTTATTGTCCCAAGTTTTGATATTGTTGTGAATCATACTTCGTGAAGCAATGACTTTTGTGTTTATTTTATTTTATCATTACATCATTCTATTATCCACTTGGATCAATGACCGGGAGATATTTGTACAAGGTACCACCTCTCCGCCTGTTGCGTTGACCAATGGAAAATAGTTTCAGTTTTGGCTTATGTGATGTTAGTTAATTTCATGGACGACCAGGAGATATTGGTTCCAAGAAACTTTTCTCCTTCTGAAGCGCCCATGTTTAATATTATCAACATCATAAAGTAACGAAAAAAAAAAAAAAAACGAATCCCACACACAAAACTTTTTTGACAAGCACACTATTCACAAAATCTGTTAATCAGAGAAATAAAACGACCTAATTTTTGAAGATACATGTTTATCATTAAATTAGTTGCGTACAAAACCTGAATAGCTAATCGTTTAAACATTTATATTTCCTAATATTATTAAATCGTCATTATGAACATCACTGATTACCTTCCCAAGCACATATGATTTTATTTATTTACCAATTTTTTTTATTGAAAGCGTTTTGATTGTATTTTTTTTTGTATAATACCCTATAAAAATTAGACTTTTCTCTTTACATAAAGATCATTTAAAGGTGAAAGGTATAAACTCTTAATAATTTGGCCTTAAATTGCCTACTTGTCGTAAATTTTTCTTGATATAATAAAAGTCTTGGTATATTCAACAAATGGCACCAATTAGAGATAAGTCGAAAGACAAGTCGAAGGATACGACCAAGGAGAAATCCACAAAAGTTCTTTCTCGTAACTCACGTCTGCGACCTACAGACACAGGTACTTCTAATATGGCTTCTTCATCTAACAATGAAGTCGAGGATGATATTCAAAATCATCAAGAGCAAGAATTACTTTTAGATGGTCAAGATAAAGATCGTCAAAATGAAGTTCCCACAAATGTTTCATTTAACGAGAGTTTGCAACGATACATAACAAATATCGTTAATGCATCAATCGGTGTAAGTAGGGCAGAAGACCTACGTGCTAGGAGGGCGGAGTATGAAGAAGAGAGAACAAAAATTAGGCAAGAAATAATTAATACTATTCGGGATACATTAAGAGTAACAACCCCACCAGCTGAGGTAGGCTCTTTACATGGTATAATTCATCCTGAAGAGAATAGTACTGTCAACCCAATTGCAAGGCCTGTTGACAATCCTACACCATACCACATTAGCGAAAATGCTCAAAACTTTTTGAGTCAAATGAATGCGCTTGATTTGAATGATCCAAGTCCCAACTCAAGTCGTAATGTATCTCAAGCTAGCTCTAGTCGAGCACCTGAATTTCACAAGTGGAGCCTGAAGTTTGATAACATACGAATGACCGTTGATGACTTTCTCATTCGATTGAAAAGATTGAGAGAAAGCTATAAAGCTTCATGGGAAGATTTATTTCTTCATTTTCATCTATTTGTTACAGGAGCAGTCGAAAGTTGGTTTTGGACGTTTCTTAAGACAAATCCAAACGCAAATTGGCAAAATTTAGAGTTTGCCCTTATTGAACAGTATCGAAGCATTGAAACCGACTCAGAACTCTCTCGTAAGATGTTCGACCTTCGTCAGGGCATAACAGAAAGTTTCGATGACTTTTACAATGCAATTCTGGTAATGAATGCTCGATTGCGTAATCCAAAATCACGACGAGAACTCATTGACCTGATTAAACAAAACGTTAAGAGAAGAACAGGCGAGCTTCTCATAACTTTTAACACTCAAAGCTTAGCCGAAATGGTTTATGTTTGGCGGTCGATTGAGAAACATGTCCAACAGAATGAAGGTTTCCGATCAAAGCCATTCCAACAAACTTTTCCCAAGAAACATGTGAGTGAGATAGAGAATTCAGGTCAAGATGACGATCTTTTTGATGTGAATGCATTAAACGTTTCGCAAAACCAGTCAAATTATATTTGCTGGAATTGCAAGATAAAAGGACATTCGTTTGTTCAATGTCCGAGTCCGCAGCGAAATTTATTTTGTTACAAGTGCGGTATGGACAATACAACAACACCGAATTGTTCTAAATGCTCGGGAAACCGAAAGCGTGGCAATCCGATGACCGGGGAGTTTTGTCATCAGAAAGAGAACCCGGAACAGAAATAAATACAAATACTTTTAATTCTTTTCAACAAGACTGTACTCGTTCACAGGATTTTTCAAAAATACCTGAACTTACAAACTTATTCATAACAACAAAAATTCCAGAACTTTCAAACACGGCTAAGACACTAGACAAAACAAATCAAATTAAAATTCTTCAACGAGATGATCTTACAGTTAAAAAACCAGCTCTGTCCTTAGATAAACCAGTTTCTCTTCATGATCGCTTGAAAAAGTATTATGAAGTTCGTAAACAAATTTTCGGTCATGTACCACAACATATTCGTAAGCTCAGAGATCGTTTTAAGAACAAGAAACAGGTTTATAGAGAAATTTGTGCAACCACTCTTTGCAACACAGAAGATCCTAGACCCTATGCAAGCATTTCCATATTTGGAAAACCAATGCTTGGTCTATTAGACAGTGGTGCGAGCATCAGTTGCCTAGGATCTGGGTGTATGCAAATGTTGCAAAACTTAGGATTAACTTACAAAAAATTCAATTCCAATGTACGGACTGCTAGTGGTCAGTCACAGCAGATTGTCGGTGAAATATCTACCAAATTAACATACAAAAATGTTTCAAAAGAGATGAAGTTATATTTAGTACCATCTCTGGAACAATCTTTATATCTCGGTGTCAATTTTTGGAAACTATTTCAAATAGCTCCTCAAATTGTTTCTGAAATTTGTCCTTTACCACTCAGAACATGTGACTCAAACGCTCATGAACTATCAGCTGATAAGTCATTTGAAATCGAAAGTGTTATACGTTTGTTTCCATCCTATGCCAAAGAAGGGCTTGGGCGGACAACATTAGAAGAACACACAATAAACACAGGTGATACTGAGCCCATTAAACAGCGAAGCTATCCTGTGTCGCCAGCCATTCAGAAAATGATGTATGAGGAATTGGATAGGATGTTATCAATGGATGTCATTGAAGAAAGTGAAAGCGCCTGGAGTTCGCCTGTGGTTCTAGTGCGCAAGCCTGGAAAAAACCGCTTGTGTCTGGACTCTAGAAAACTAAATAAAGTAACAAAGAATGACGCCTATCCATTTCCTCATGTAGAGAGTCTGCTAAGCCGTCAATCAGAAACGCACTTCATAAGCAGTGTTGATCTGAAAGATGCATTTTGGCAGATCCCTCTAGCTGAGTCGGCAAGGGAAAAGACAGCTTTTAGTGTGCCCGGTAGACCCTTGTATCACTTCAAGGTCATGCCCTTTGGCCTCTGCAACGCGGCTCAACGCTTATGCAGACTGATGGACAAAGTGGTACCTAATAAAACGTATTTGTTTATCTGGACGATCTGCTGATTGTTTCAGGGACGTTTGAGGAACATATTAAGATATTACGAACTTTAGCTTCTCTTTTGCGTAACGCAGGATTGACTATTAACCTTGAAAAATCAAGGTTTTGCTTCAAAGAGCTCCGATATTTAGGTTTCATTGTAGGAGGAGGCTGCATTAAGGCAGATCCGGACAAAGTTGTGGCCATAAAAGATTTTCCGATACCAAAAACAGCTCGACAAGTTCGAAGGTTTTTGGGTTTATCTGGCTGGTACAGGCGTTTTGTGCCAAACTATTCATCTCTCGCTACCCCAATAACGGATACTCTTAAGAAAAGCAAGATGTTTGTCTTCACTCCTGAAGCTCTAAAAGCTTTTGAAGAATTAAAACTGGCTTTGACAACAGCTCCAGTATTAGTCAACCCCGATTTTCAAAAACCTTTTATTATCTTGTGTGATGCTTCGGCGACAGGTGTTGGATGCGTCCTGAGTCAACTTAATGATGAAGGTGCAGAAAAACCCATCTACTACTACTCTTATAAATTAAACAAAGCTCAACGTAACTACAGTGTTACAGAGCTAGAATGCTTAGCTGCTGTGCTAGGCGTTGAAAAGTTCCGTCCTTACGTTGAAGGTCATGAGTTTACCATAGTGACCGACCATTCGAGTCTCAGGTGGCTCATGAGTCAAAAGGATTTAAGTGGAAGATTAGCGCGGTGGAGTTTGAGACTCCAAAAATACTCTTTTGTTATAGAACATCGAAAGGGCTCTCAAAATGTGGCACCAGATGCACTTTCTCGAGTGTATGCCGCAGATAAAATTACATCCATCAGTGCCTTGAGCTCTTCTGATGCTCTACAGGTCGATCTTGATGATCCGGCTTTTAAGTCGGATGAGTACATAAGATTGATCGAAACTGTAGAGAACAATAAAACCCAGCTACCTGACCTTCAAGTTTCAGACAATTTTGTATACAAGAAGGTTAGACACTGCACAGGGGATCCCAGAGAAGACGATTGCGTATGGAAACTGTGGATACCTCCCGCACTGACCCAAAACTTAATCCGGCTGGCTCATGATCCCCCTCGAGCTTCGCATGGTGGGATCACCAAGACTTTGTATCGTCTTCGAGAAAGATTTTACTGGCCTAATATGGCGGCTGAAGTGAAATCGTTTGTCTGAAAATGCATTGTGTGTAAGTCAGCAAAAGCCCCAAACTCCATTTTAAGACCACCAATGGGACAATCTTTCATCGTTGAAAGACCATTCCAACATATTTTTGTCGATTTTCTCGGTCCTTACCCGAGATCGAAAAACGGTAATTGTTACATCATAGTCTGTCTTGACCAATTAACCAAATTTATACTAGCAAAGTCAATCAAAAAAGCAACGGCTGAAACAGCTATCCAGTTCTTAGAAGAGAACGTGTTTTCAATTTTTGGAGTACCAGAGTCGCTACTGTCTGATAATGGGAAACAATTTGTAGGGAAAGAGTTCTCAAAGTTTCTTGTTTCCTATGGAACTAAACACATTAAGACAGCTTCATATGCACCACAAGCAAACGCAAGTGAGCGTGTCAATCGCTCAATCTCGGCAGCAATAAGGTCTTATATTGGTTCAGACCAATCAAATTGGGATAAACACTTAGTCTCTATCTTAAGTGCTATAAGATCAAGCGTACACTCAGCGATTGGGATGTCGCCTTACGAAGCTCTTTTTGGCCAATGTAAGCTAGAACATGGTTCAGACTATAAACTCCTTAGAAACCTCAATGGGTTGAATAATTCAGAGTTTGATATTTTACCAAAAGCCAGTAAAATGAACATGATTCACAGCCGTATCAAAGAATCTTTGCTTCAGGCACATAAGGTTTATGAAAAGACATATAATACTCGCAGCAGAGCATGCAAATTCAATGTTGGACAAGTTGTTTTAAAACGCAACTTCATATTGAGTGACAAGTCCAAAAAACGAAACGCTAAATTATGCCAAAAGTTCGTACAAGCAAAGATCAAGAAAATCGTTAGCAACAATCTGTACGAGTTAGAAGACCTAAATGGGAAACCTTTAGGGATTATACATGCTAAAGATATGCGAACATAATATCAGTCATGTCCCTTTCCATTTCCATTTCATGTCCTCACAGACAAGAAATCGAAATGTTGTGTACGGGCCACCTCAGACTTAAAAATAAAAATTTACTCCGAAACGTAGAAACGAAATGTTACCGCCGCCTTACAATTTTTTTGCGATGTTCGAAAATTCGAACACGTCAATCAACACCCACTGAACTGCGTACACACCAGACTGATGGCAATCTTAACTTTCCTTTTCCGATCAGCTTTCTTTTCTTTGCCAACCTCAGTCGATACAAGTTCTCAGTTTACCCAATAAGTACATATTCGATAAAGTGATCATACGATTCCGAGTTTCAGTGCACGTGATTTAAGTTATTGCTTAAATTTTCTATACAGAAAAAAGATAAATTATTTTTCTGATCTTATTTTGGACAGTATACAAACCCATTCTAACTGCATCGCAGATAATAAAAATAAAGCAAATTTATTCTGAAATTTCTTATGCATACTCAATTTTTATAGACCTACCAGGTCGTTCAGTTTAAGAACACGTCGATAGAGGAATCCTAGATTAAAAGGGAATTTACCCTAAGCTACTGGAGCACCTATGCTCGCAGCGATAACCTTTTCACGATCGGAGCTAATCCTATTAGCAAAGTCGCCGTGAACCCCTACAGACAACTAGGTTTGGAACCCACAATTTTTATTTGACATTACTTAACAAGATATCAATTCTAGATCTCTTCGAATTGAATCTCTTTAGTGACCAACACGTACAATCTATATTGAGACCCAATTATCAGTCTTAGCCTCTATCAGCGAAGTGGTTGTGTGAAGATCGCATTTTAGGTTAGTTCCGAGCGATCTTTGCTAACACCACTCAATCACACAAGGGATCAAGTGTTGTATAAAAATAATTTATCGGCGAACACTACCAACTTTTTCTCGCCAAGGTGCTCAAAAGACCATTCGTCAGGTTTGTCCACCAACAACGGTTCTTCTTGGCCTCGAACAGAAAAAGTAAAATTCAGATCTCGTGTAAAAGAATTCCATCTGTACGAAGATCGTGCCTACACCCCAGCAAATCCTCAAACGCTCAAATACACCGAATGAGTCGTGATAAGATTCCGATTGAATCAAATACAAATCGCAATATCTAACCACCAAACTTCCATCAACAGCATTCCGATCAATAAGACTTCCAAATTGGTCCAGAGTTAATACAAAGCTTTCATCTTTAATATCAAGTTTACGACATCATCGCCATGCTACAACCTACCTACAAAGTTAAAAATTTAAATCAATTTATTTTATTTAATCCATAATCCACATGATTATCAATAGTAAATTTTATTTCTTAAATCAAAATTTTAATAATATATAACCAAATCGATCAACGATTAAGTTCAACATGACAAGTTTCAACATAAGTACATACCACATAATAACAATATTTACAGCTGCGCTTTAAAATTAATGATAGCGCTCGGACACTTACAAAGCTGCTGTGCACATCATCTTTGGAAAGCCGGTGAGTCATATTATATTTGTTTGTTTTCTTTTTTTGAAGCTTGACAGTTGAACATTAAGAGACATACAAAATTTTAAGATACTTCATCTTAAAGTACAACAATGAGAAAATTATCTTAATTTACTCTTAATTATCCATTTAATTTGTTTTTTTTTTTTATATTAATTTGATTGATTTCTCTTAATTATTAAATTTTCATATATTTGATATTTTTTTTATTGAGTGAGAGTGAAAACATTAATACAATTGAGTGAGAATTTTTGTTATTCTCTTCTCTCATTAAATATTCAATGCCGAATTGAACTTTAGCTCAGATTATGTGTATTGTTGTTTCCACTCGAACTCATAATTTTTTTGTTTTCCTTTCTCTTATGTAAGCTCTATGTTACATAATTTTCTTCAGCTTACATTCAAATTAATTTTACATTTCATATCTTATTAAGTCGATGATGAATTTTAATTTTGATAACATATGTTTATTTAAACACATAATTATAAATAAATAATTTCATATGAAGTCCTTTTATAATTTAAAGTTTTAGTTTCATTCGTAATTTGTGATGGAGTGAGTTTTTCTTAAAGTGCAGAGGGAAGTGATTTGAGTGATGTTCATCTATAACGACGACGACGAGATGATAGCTTCAAGTAGTTCTTAGTGAACTTTTGAATTCGTAATAGGGGTTATTGAGGAGATATTAAGAGTGGCTCAATAACCATGGAGTTTCTTAGGTTAGAGAAACAGAGGGCGGGATACACTCTGGGACCCAAAATTACACCTAGGGTTCCCCATATTTAGGAATAATTTAATATAGTTTTGCGAGTAGATTTCCTTGTTAGGTTTTTTTTTTTGTTTTTGATCGGCATGAAGTTAGTTGTACGGTAGTCCGGCGGCAGGTACAAGTACCCACCCCACCGACGAGCTGGTCTATGATGAAAGCAAGCATGCTGAGCCGTACCTTGTTGCTTGGACAACTTATTTATCCTCCCATGGTTAATCTCAGGGTATCTGTGGTCTTGAGATAGCCATGAGAAAAGCAGGTCACCGCGTTTTGATAAATAACAACAGCAAATCCGTTACAAGTTAAAATTGTATTTCAAGTCGAAATTCTTGGGAATGAACACCGATAGTGCCTTCTAAAGTATGTTGTTTTTTACATCGATACCTTCTCGTAAGAATGTATACTAAGCGACATTTCTAAAATTGTTCAGGAAACGAAAAAAACGAAGAAAGTTCTAGTTGAATCATAGTGTGCTAAGAGACAATTTTAGTTAAACTAAGTGACTTCTAACAAAATTGTTTGTTGCTCACGACAATGAGATCTTTATTAATGTCGCTTATTGTCGGTTATTTGAAAAAACTAAATATAAAGTTTTCAAGACTACAAATGGGAAATTATCAGTGTGGGTCGCACCCAGCCTCTCTTGTGTAATATGTAATTATATGCACCTGTACGGACATTCAACCAAATAGTTCATCTGTTTTCTATAAGCAACCAAACAGTTGTGCAACCTTAAATTGAATGTGCGCTCCTACCTTGCCTTAACTACCGGGATTTAACAACATAGGTCTAGTGGCTTAGGGAGTCTGTAGGGAGAGGTACAACCATGCAGACATACAGACACACTGCAACATATTTTTTGTGTACTAAATTTTCCTTAAAATGTTTATAAAAAAAATTGATATGCAAGTTGTTAGTATTCAATAAAATACATTTTATAAAGTAATTTAAAAATTTATTTGTGTATCCGTTTTCAAGATATTGAATTTAAAAAAAAAAATTGTATAATTTTTTTAAAAATCAAAAACAATTTTTTCAAAAAAAAATTTTGGATTACATTTTTTCAAATACAAAGGAGCTTGGTTAGGATCGTTAGAGCCGTTGATGAGAAATTCGAAATTAAAAAAAACGTTTTATGACAGGCACCGCCGAAGAAATTCAAGATGGAAAAGTCGGCGTCAGAGAAACTACAATGAATGGCCAATATTATGCCAATTTATTGACTCAGGTTCGTGAAGCTATTGTACAGAAACGACGTGGGAAACTGGTGCGCGGAATGCTCTTTCTGCAAGACAACGCGCCCGTTGACACCGCACATGTTGCGAGGCAAGCTCTACGAGACACGCGGTTCTCAGAGAGCATTTTAGACAAGTTTACTATGTAAAACTCTTCTTAGTATGAGTCTCAACTCTTGGATTGCCAAAACTTATGACCACAGCAATATTAAAAAGTTGATTCCAATAGAGATCTTTTCGACTCCCATTGACAACGGCAGCCCTAAAATAGGCATCAGTAAAGATTTTAAGATTATTTTCCCATCAAAAAACGACAGTGATGATGACGTCGTGACGAAAGACTTCGGCACAACTATCTTCACTGATGACTCAAAGATCGAGTGTGGTGTTGGTTCAGGAACCTTTTCTGAGATTATATCTAGGTCGCTTAGACTACTCGACTTTGCAAGTGTTTTTCAAGCTGAATAACTGGCTACATAGGGAAGCATGCAAGGTACTCAAAAAAGATCCAAACCAGAACCGGAACACGGCTATTATCACTGACAGTCAGGCGGCCGTTAAAGCCATTAATTCTACTACATCATACTTCAAATTGGTCCAGCAATGCCGGAATGGACATATTAGAATCAATATTAACTACAATGTCACTTTTATATCTGGGTTCCGGGTTATTGTAACGTTAATGGGAATGAACTAGTGGACGAGCTGGCTAGGAAAGAATCAGCCCTTTATAACTCAATTGCAGCAAGAGTCAATATTCTCGGAGTTATGAAGGGAAATGTTTTTTCAATTTTTATTTGAGAACCGAACCGTAGGTTGAGCAGTTTAACTAACTGCATTATATCTAGAAGGATTTGGCCCACCTATAAAAAATCCTGATCACTTAATCTGATATGCAGATACAGGCAAGACAAAGCCAGGATCGTAGCTACCTGTAGCCGGACATTGGTCAATAGGAGAGCATGCAGCGAAGCTAGATATTCCTCACAACACTCACTGTCATAGCTGTGGGGACCAGCGGGAAAAGAGACAGTCCTCCATGTCCTCTGTAAATGCCCAGGTCTGGCCAATTTAAAGCACAATCATTAGGAAGTGCATTTTTTGACGATATTGACGAACTTTCGGAAATGAAGATCAAAGACTTGGTCTCTTTTCTCAATGCGATGAAATGGCTCTAGGACGAACTTCAGTTACTTCTGTGCCGTGCCCTCCGTTTTACTCCTTAGATCCCGAGCTAACGGAATGAAGGCTTTGACGGTGGCCTCCGGTGCGGGGGCCGGATAATCACTCAATCGTACTGGTTCCTTTTTTAGTAGCAGTCAACAAGGTGGATAGCTTCTTAGCACAGTGTAGATGGTGTCGGATGAGTGTGGTGGTCCGGATGAATGGGTGATCGAATTTCCGGATAATTGTGTAAAATTAAATACACAATAAGAAACAGCAAAAGCTACTTCATCCATACTTTTGAACTTAATCCAAACTGGATGACTCCATGAGAATGTGCACAATTATAGATACTCATATCAATTCCATCCACAGGTTCATACGAGATATGGTATCAAAATGGCCACAGGGCTAGACTGCCAGCGGTCACCATTTCTACCTACTACTCCTATGAGTCTCAATCCCAAGTTTTAATACACAATTAAACAACTAAGACCGAGACTTTTCAGTTTCGCCTGGTGATAAAAACTTGAAACTTCGACCGAGGGAAGACTTTCTGAACAAACCCAAATTCGATTCACATACTGAGACCATTTTTGAAATATACTTTATTTATTTTATTTTATTAATATGTCCTTAAGTGGGCTAATTAATAAATTAAATTAAATTAAAATATTAATTTAAATGTCACGAGAATAGGAAACATGTATACTGTATTTGTTACCGAATTCAATAAATTTTTATTAAATTATTATTTACAATACCCGGCGACACAGACGAAAACAAATTGCGAATTTGAACTGTCAGATTTTTAAGAAGGAAGGAAGAGGAGAAAATTGGAAAAAAAGGATTGTAGTAGATTTCTTGCGATCTAGGCTCGGAATGCGTTCCACAAATTTCTACTCAGGAGTTTACTCGTGCAGATTTTCTCGAGGAAATTTTTGGGAGAGGCTTGAGAGCACATGCAATATTTTGGGAACTTTGACTCTGGAGTGAAAATTTTCGCTTGATGATGTCGAGGATCCTGGAAATTGTGAGAATCAAATAAACGGAAAAGCGAGCTTTTGCAGAGTTTCCAGTTGGGTTGGCAGTAGATCGGAAAGTGAAAGTCTGGACAAAGAATTTCGTGCCACCAAACAAGTCACTTGCTAGTCAAGCCGTAAAATTAAATTTTTTTACATTTATAGTTTTATTAATAGAATAAAGTGTATATATAATTATATATCTTCATATATATATAAAGACAATTTTTAAATTGTGATATAAAGAACAGGAGAAGATTAACCAAGGTATGTTTCTAATTGGTGCTAATTAATTAAGCCCAAATAAAAAAAAAAAAAAAAAAAAGATTATACAAAATTTTAAATTAGAAAAATTCCTTTTTAGGAAGAATATAAGCAGTAAAATTGCGGTTACTGCTGCCGATTTTAAATATTTAACCCACCAAGGGAAGATTTTCAACCAATTTTGCTACTGCTAAAATCAGGAAGTAACCAGGCGATCAGCAAAGTAGCATTGCTGTGGATATAGAGGGCCGTAGAAAAATATATACATTCGAAAAATCCCAGAAGACTTAAATCCAACCAAGCCACTTTTCGTATCACGTAGCGGCGTAGCCCAGAGCGTTGGTGCGCCGACCGTAAAAAGTTGCGGTAAAGAAGTCCGGAGTTCAATGCTCACACAAAGAAAAATCAGTTAACTTTTTTTATTTTTTTATTTCTTTCATATAAATTTTTTTTTTTTTGAAGTAACATTTTACAAGTTTAAATTAAGATAAAGTCGTAAATTAATTTAAGTAAAAAGTTGAGTAACTCGCGTCAAGAATATTAAAAGTCCGATTAACTTCGAATTAAAACGCGAAACGAACTAAAATACATAACTTTGAGTCGCGTATTATTCAAAGTATATATATACATATATATATAGAAATATTTGTGTGATAACTAAATTCAATTCAGTGCATAAAATTCTACAAGCAACCTAAGAATTCAACTGCAGTGGCCACTTCGGAGGAATTTTAATGGTGAGTTTTTTATTGTAAGAGAAATATATCTACATTATTACCAAATATAATTTTCTTAAATTGAAGAAAAAAGATATATATATATATTTAAATAAAAAAAAAAAGGAAAGTACAGTGCGCGAGTTAAAGAGGGTGGGTTTGAACAAGGGGAATAAAGTGTAGAGTTAAATATAGTAAAGGGGTTGCATAGGCGAGGAATGCAACCAAGGTAGGGAGGGTATAAGAAAATATCTCGCAGTATCCCATAACACCCTGGATACATAGAATAAAGACTGGCTGAAACATTTTTTTTTTGTAAAGAGCTATAGGTCCAAGAACCACACCCAGGACTGAGCTAGGGGTTTTTAAAGGCCAGTTAGGACCAAACGGCACAGAAGGCTCGTTACATATTATATCAATTTTTTGTTCGTTTAAAAAAAATTAAGGGTGCATATAACATTTATAAGTTTCAGCTTTACAGTTTAATCTAAATTGCTCTAATTTAATAATTCAATAAAGATTTTATTGGAACAGTGAGAGTTGGATATATTTTAAGACAATCAACTTCAAAATTAAAGCATCAACAACATTCCTTCATTATTCTCTTTTAGTTTGAAATATAATTATGTATGTATATACTCAAATACTCGTTCCACGAGAATTAAACTTTATTAGCTACGTGCTTTCAGTTGTTATTTGCATCATAAACTCGTAACAAATATATGATGGCATGATTGCCGGAAATAAAAACTTCATTTAAATATAATCACAAGTCATAATTTATAACTACTCTTACAAAACAATAAAAAAGATACCTTTTCAAATGATGACAAAATAGCTATAAGAATAAGAATTAAAATACAAAAATGGAGCTCTAAAAACCTTAGAACTCACTCAACGAAAACTGAAAGTCAGCTGAGAGTCACGTTTGGTTTTATATGCAAAACCTTAATGGATAAATGGATAAAAAAAAATTAAAAATTAGACTTATAACTTGGAAAAAGTTCTATTCATGTTCAGCTTTAATGTTTGTTTTTTGACGTGGCGATGTCATGGGTCTTAAATCATTAATTTAAAAAATCTATGTCTCTTAAAATGCTTGGCAAATAATAAAAGTTCCTTATTTTAATTTGGATGCTTAATCAGCAAAAAATCAAACATGGTTTTTACCATGATAAAGGTTGTTCTTTTTCGCAGAAGGCTGCCAAGCTTTAGGTACCTTCATATGAATATTAAAGGTCAAAGGGCACGGTAGTGCCCAGCCAAGTTCAGGCACTACACCCTTTTTACAGGAACAAACTCAGGCGCCTTTTGACCCCTCCCTATCTTCAAAACAAATGAAGTCAGAAATTTGAAATTCCGAATATTTGCTAAGCTAGTCAGGCACAGGCGCCTCACTAAATTTCAATTTTCTAGCATTAGCAGTTCCTGAGATATAAGGCCTCAAAAATCACAAAAACCGTAACTGACTGACTCACTCACTCACTGACTGACAGATCATCAAAATTATGGAGCATCTTGTAATTTTGCACAACGGTAGGTCTTGTCATGCAAGTAGAGGAGTAGAGGAAAATTTGAGGTTTTCCATTCCACTTTCTCCGAATTGGTGTTGGTTGAATGGAGCACTTCCGACTGCTGTAAAACGATGAAATTTGGTAAAGTGGTAGGACTTAAATTGCATACAAAGAAAAAAATATAAAATTTGAAGTTTTTCATTCAGGGGCGTGGTATCCGCCCACTTCCTCAGAACTGATGTAAATTATACATGGCGCACTTCCGATTGCAGTAGAACAATGAAATTTGGTAGAACGGTAGGGCTCAAATTGCATATAAAGGACCAAAAAATAAAAATTGGGGTTTTCTATTCGGGGGGCGTGGTATCCACCCACTCTCTGAGAAAATGTTTAATTTATATGGAGCACTTCTGATTGCCGTAATTAAGGTAGGTATGTTAGTGTTAGTTATCTTGCCAGGAAAAGAAGAAATAATTGAAGCGCAAATCAAAACAACCAATAACAAAAAGAAAATATACCAAAAGAAATAGGAAGCTTTAAACTAAGTTGAGTACATCCTTCTATCTTTCCGTATCTTTCGAGATTTTGACATGGCAAAATATTAAAATCTTTGCAAAAAGAAGTGAGATCGGACCAAAAACGTAAATCTTAAAAAAAAGAGCCAAGTTCTTCTATACAAAAACCTTTGTGTAACAAGTCAGCCGTGAAAAGTACTGAGATCTAAAAGTACGCCAAGTTCTTACTTCATGAAGGTTTAATACGGAATATTTATAGTAGAATAATATTGAAACAGCTATAACCTACGATGTAATAGAAAAATTTTATTATTTAATGATTACTGACTAAAATTTGATGGGCTTACTTGGCAAGTTTTTTTTTATGCCCAAATTCGAAAGGTTTTAAAAACTTTTTTTTGAAATTTAAATACACAATACTATTCAAACTTTTTAGAATCTTTGTTTTGGCTTAAGTCAGACACGACCCATTTTTTCGTCTTCCCTATGATCGCTATGTTAAGTCTGAACAAAAGCTCGAGTTTGATATTTTTAGGGATGAATAAAATGTCATATACAAGTGCATATAGAACTTATACATACATATTATGTATATCGCAATTCAAAAAAATATGGAAGAGAAAACTGAAAAGAAAACTGAATAGAGGTAGTTTCATAGTCTATAAAGTTGACCCATAATACCTACTAAGTGGTACTGCCTAGCTTGTAACTATTAAAGCTAGCTACATACTTGAATTAATCAAGAATTTGGAAAGCAATTTTGCATAGTTAATATAAAATACTGAATACTTAGTAAGCGTTAAGCTAATTTTTTAATTATTAAAATAGCTTTAAAAAAAAACCCAAAAAAAAAAACCGCGAAAAAAAATAATTTAAAATAAGTTCCCGTGAGTTCTGATTAAATAACATCACTTAAACCACTAAGGGGCTTTACTTAGAAATAATTTCTAAAAAACTTGTTTTTTTACCTTAAGGGAAAGCGAGAATAAATGGCTGATGCACCATAAGGGAAAGCGAGAAGAATTACTTGGGCGATTCCATTATAGCGGGTGCAACATTTAGACTCATTTGAAGTACATATAATAATAAAATAAGCAAAATATTTAATGACATTATTAGTTGAAGGGATACATTTTAACCTATTTATTTTTAATCCATTTAGAATTCTGAAATATAATAAATAATTTGGCAGAAGAATGGTTTCAAAGTGCGATCGCGGGCGCAACAGAATTGGCCCAACTTTTCTAGATCATAGTACAAAAAACACATATTCTGTTAATTGTGAAACATTTATCATGCTATTCTTACATATATTGAACGACGTTGATTCAATTAACTAAATAAATAAAAATAAAAATAGAAAACAAAAGTAAGCAACGAAATATTAACTTTTAAATCAATCGCGGGTGCAACATCAAATTATCGCGGGTGCAACACGTCTAACTTAAATAAGTAAACTGATTTAAAAAAACTGGAAAAAATATAAAATAAGGCACATATATGTAACAAGTCAGTACCATTCTCTATTAATTATAATTTTGTTTTTTTTCAAATACTTCAATATTTTTTCGAAAATACATATGGGTCGTTTTAAAAAAATTACATTTTTAGCGTTATAGCTTCTATTTTTTTTTGCATTTCAATTTAAAGACTTGAAATTTGGCATGGAACTGTGTTTATATGTCAGCATTATAAGAAACAATTTGCAGATCGATTGATAGTAACGAATATCCATGGTAATTAATAATGTGTAATCTCCGTGGCCTTTTTGAGATGTGAGTTTGATTAGTTAGTCAGTCTTATTAATATTTTTAAGGATGAAAATGATTTTTTTTTAATTTTGGGTCCTGTCGCCTGAAAGGCCTTCTCTTAAACTTCAATTTTATGATATGCAAAAAAAAATTTTTTTTTTTGTTGTCCCAAAACTTAGTTGAATGAGTGTGACAAGATTTAAAAAAAAAACATAATTAAACATTTTCGCTTTTTCACACAACTAAACAATTTTTAATAATTTTTTACGATGCATCATCTTAGAGTACGTCAAAAAACCTTCAATTTTATGTTTTATTATAATTTAATTATTGCAGTTAATTCCTTTAAAATTTACATACAAAATAATTTTTTCATCCGAGTAAAAATTCAGTGTAATCTCCGTGGCCTTGTTATCTTTGTACCATATTAATATTTTTTAGTCTAACCACCGCCAAAAGAAAGGTATTTAATCATACTTGAACCTAATATAATTTGGATGACATTGAATTACATTGACTATACCTATTAAAATTAAGAAATAGTCGATTTTGTAATCTCCGTGGCCTGTAATCTCCGTGGCCATTTTCGTATTTGTTTTTTAATAAATGTTCTTTTAGTTTACAATGGCTCATATTATTTTTAATTTTTTTATATTCTAGATAAATATACTTAATTTCATCATTCCTTACAGTATTGGCACCGTAAAAGTTCCAAGAAAGTTATGTGCCGTTATTTAAAAATATTTGTTTGACTCTTTCATGCTTTTAAACAAAATCATTTCGTAAACAAACAACTTTTTTATTAATTATCCTATTAAATTTAGTTGCTTTCCACAAAATTTCAACTATTTATTGTTACTATTTATTTTGTGGATTATTGTTATTTTATGCAAGAAAAGAACATTTTTAATACATTCGAAATTTTCAATTTTAATTTTTATCGAAAAATACTCGTAAAATGAAAAATATTTGAAATTATTTTTGCGCAACTCTGAGAATTCCTTCTCTACTTGTTTACTATAGATTTAGAAACTAAAACCCAAGAAAAACTGAAAAAAAAAATTTCAAACGATCAATAAAAAATGTCAATTTTTAAAAAATTACCCATATATGTACATATGTTAGAAGTACTCCATCTTTATCGATATCGGTTAAGGATAACCCCACATAATGATATTGCGGCCTACGTGTACAAGAACGTTCAAACATGCATGGATCTACTGGTAATATAGGGGGTTCGAAAGACCCTGTCGGAGATTTAGAATTTAATGCTTCGTCTTCTGACTCAAAAAAAACATCGAAAACTTCATGAATGCTCATGGTCATTTTGCACTTCTCGATTCTTAACTTCCGACTTAATCGGTTTCACATCTTTTATACCCGGCACTTGTCTGCTAATATTATCCCTTTTATAGAAATCACATGTCATCCTTCAGTTTTTTAGGCATTGCTTTTGTGGAATCAGTTTTTTTTAGATACATTTTTTACCTCTTCAACTACGTTAGTGGGACTCCTTGGGCGATTACGTTTCACTTGTGCGACTTTTTCATTCTACAGGGACTGATGTAATAACTGCCTGCCTTTTTACTTGTGACTTATAGGTACTATAAGGCAAGTTATGCATTCGGAAAAAAAATCGAACTCGAGATTTTGATCAAAGTTGACATTACGATGATAGCGAAGACTAAAAAAGTGTAAGTAACTTTTTCCCCCCGGAAATAGAAACACGAACAAATTTCACTTAATTAAAGCTATGTTTGTTGAAAAAAATTTTCAGAAAAATGGAACCATTTTTTTTTGTTTTTGATTTTCTCAAAAACCGTACAGCCGATTTTGATCACTTTTTTTTTTCCTAAGGCTCCCCAAAAAATTGAATAGAATTGTGTACTCAAATTTTCAAAAAAAATTTTTTGGATTTTTAAAAAAAACTTCAAAATTTTTTTTTCAAAACTCAATATTTCGAAAACCCCTTGCTATATATTTTTTTCAAACTTGATAAATAAAAGTTTCTCAATATAATCTACAAGATGTGAGACAAAAATTTTTATTTTACCTAAAAATAAAGGTACCTACCATACAAATGCTAAAAAATTAAAAAAAAAAAATGGTTTTCAAAAATCGTATTTTTCTCGAAAACGGCGCCTAGAATTTTGATAAAATTTTTTTTCTTTCCATTAATTTTTACGATCTATAATTTAATAAAAAAAATTTGAAATTAAGATATTACAGCTTGTACCTACCATACAACGATTTTTTCGAATTTTGAATTTCTCATTATCGGCATAACGGATTTTAATGAAATTTTTTATAAAGAAGCTCCTAAAAAGTTAAAAAAACATTGCATTTCAAAACTTAAAAAAAAAATATTTTTTCAATTTTTGGAAAAAAGTATTTTTTTTTTTTTGGAAAATTCGATATCTCAAGAACGGCTAAATATTTTTCTTAGAAATTTAACTCTCATTCGAACAATAACAAAAACTTACGGTTGGTGTACCAATTTTTTTTTTAAATGTCTTAAAAATTTTGTGCATAAAGCTTATTTTTTTAAGGAACCACTACAATGACTTATAATTTTTGCTCTTGCATAAATTCATATTTGCATAGCATTCTGTCTTTATCTCTTTTGTACTACTAAAAGAATTTAAAAAATTCATTTTATCCATATCCACAGTTTTCTTTAATAACATTCGTTTTAAAATTCCTAGTCTATTACATGGGAGCAAGTTCGTGCGACCCAGTCGTGCATTTGATTTTTGTTGCCTGCATTTTTTCGTTTTGTCTGATTTTGGTCAGAATTTTAAAATTTGTATCTGCTTTAATTTTCTCTTTCAATACATCTCTCCACATTAAATCAAGAGTCCTTTTTCTGCATGAAGCTCAGCGTTTTTGTCAAGTTTTTGTCAATTTTCTGTAAAGCAGTCTCTTTTCCTTGTTTGATTTCCACTTAACCATATATTTTTATATAAAAAAGAACAAATTTTATTATATTACATAATTAAAAAAATAACTTGAACAGTAGAAATTATTATTCAAACCATATTTTATTAATGAAATATAATAAATCCTGTGGCGGATTTACCAGCAGGCTGAGTAGGCTTGAGCCTAGGGCGGCAGATTTTAGGGGCGGCAAATTTGAAAAGCGATATTTTTTTCTTAGCCGTCTTACAGAAATCGAAAAGATTTATAATATCTCTCTAGAAGTCCACAAGACACCTTTCCCATGACGTTTCCCTCTTTTCTTTCATTGTACATTCAACGGTACCGCAAACTTCTATATATTCTACGGTAAGACACCCAGTTCACGGCCGCAACCAGAAATCGGTCGTTGCCCACACTTTCTATGAGTGAAATGAGAGCGAAATTGCGGAAAATATATTTCACGCTCTTCCCACTCCCACTACGTACTCATACAAGTCCGTACGTATTGGTGATTGCGGTATTGGTGTGGTAGATCTGAATAAAAAATTGTTGCAAAGAAAAATGTTTTGTTGGAGATATTCTTCGGTTTGAATGGATCAAAAGATTTAAAAATAATAATCGAATTTTATCAATTTTAATCTTATGTGTTGACTATACTGTTTGTTGAACAGGTGCTAACTTCAGAAAATTTTATTTGACTGCTAAAAAAACTCAAATACTTTTCAGATTAAAAACTAGGTACAATCGACGACGCGACGTTGAATATTCGTACGTGTGAGTTCATCTGGAATCTCGTTGTTATTTTTTCAATTTGTTTTGATATGGAAATTACAAATAGTATAATTATCAATATTGATTATATTCAATTATGATGGTGCGTGATACAACGATAGGCTTTCTTTTCAGCACAACAAATGTTTTTACCCCGAACGCGGTATTTTTTTTTACGCTACAATTTAATCAATGTTTCACGTGCAGTTTGCCGGGCACATTCCCATTCCAAGAAAGGTTTGGGTTCCTTTTTTTTATTTTTTTATTGAATATACTATTTACAATTTGGCTTACAACTAATAAGAAATACTACATTACTACATACATATGTATACAAAAATTTACACTTGTTGGCTCATAGGGGGCCTAACCATGACAGTGACCTAAGTTTAATTATTTTTATATAAAATTTACATGACAAAAAAAAAATAAATTTAAGAAGTCGGTTGACTGTATTTTCCTCAGGGTGTTCATTCCCGGTTATCAGTGGTGATTTTTGTGGGTTGTCTGCAGGGATGGCGTTTTAGCCGCTTGTTCGGGTGAGAGAAGCTTTTCTTATCTAAAAAGGGTAACAAATTATCTGAGATCGACCTTAATTCAAGAAAAATTAAGGCTTTAGCTCTTTTGTGTATAGAGTCAGAATTAATGAACAAGATCACTTAGGCTGAAAACACACCGGATAAAGCAAAACGTGTTTTTTTGTTTCGTGAAACAAGGAACATTGTTTCTTATGAGACTAAACACAACAAAGAAAACGAAACAAAACACACGTTTTTGTTTTGAAATGTTTCGATGGTGGTTGTCGAAAATACATGCTATTGTATACGAGCAACACACACCGAATGCAACAAAACTGTTTCGAACAAGGGTCGTTGACGATAATTGTATACTTTCTTATGGCGCAACGCACACCAAATGAAACAAAACATAGAAACAAAAGCAAAACAGAAAAACATGTTTCGTTGCCGATAGCTGACCTATTGTTTTTTGCAAAACGAAATTTTGATTCCGTTCTTTTTATTTTCTTTTTTCGTTGCACTTCACAGATTTATTTGCTTCTATGTTTACTCTGCGCAAATTTTTAAATAAATATGGACGTAGATGGAGAAAAATTGATGTTTTTAATTGAGGCAAAAAGCCCTATCTACGAGTATAGTTATAAAAATAAGGAATATAAACTTACTATTGATAAGCTGTGGATTGCTACTTCCTACTATGACATTTTTGAAGATGGGCAAGATGAAAAGCTTTTCTCTTTTCTTATAAATAAACAACGAAAAAACAAATTGAAAAAATAACAACGAGATTCCAGATGAACTCACACGTACGAATATTCAACGTCGCGTCGTCGATTGTATCTAGTTTTTAATCTGAAAAGTATTTTGTAAACACAAAATTGTTATTTGTGTTTACTTGCCGTAGAGTTGTAATTTTTCAGCCGGAGTTAAGCTTTTACGATAGTTCGTATTTTGTTTCATTTCAACGCACACCAAACGAAACAACAAAAAAACAAAACATTTTGTTTTGTTTTTTTTGTTTAATTCTATTTTGCTTGGTGTGTGTTCAAATAAAAAATGTTTTTTTGACTATCGAATCAAAAACGTTTTGCTTTATCCGGTGTGTTTTCAACCTTACGACGACATTATCGATGATTTTGCCAACACAAAATCGCGCAAAAAGGTATTGTAAGAAACTTTGATAAGTTAATTGAAATTATTATTTTTAACTGTTTTTAAGCGCAATAAAGATTATTTAACTACGTTTACCGAATGTACATTATTGTGTGAGTGAGTGGCATACTCCGCCTTATTAGTCGTACATCATTGTACTTTGATTACCTCAAAAATAAACTCAAAAACTATTTCTTGTACAATTTGAACCGAATTGTTGGATTGTAAAGATAATCTAGGAACTGACAATTCAGAATTGTAGAGGTAAGGGCGGCAAAAATTCAACAGCCTATACTTGGGAAATGTGTAAATCCGCCACTGAATAAATCACATTGTAATGTTAGTAGTCAATAAGTTGCACCCGCGATCTTAATATAGCGATCGCGGGTGCAACCAATTTAAATCAACGTTTTCTGTCGTTCAACGTACGAGTACAATATATTCCTAATAACGTCTGATTTTATTTTAGTTTTGCTTTCTTCTTACTTATTGAAAGTTGCAAAACGCTAGCACTTTATTTCTGCCAAAAAAGTAAACTTTTATATCTTTTATATCGCGGGTGAAACAAACTTACAATGGCTATTTGCAATCAATAATGCTAAAAATATAATAACAAATTCGTACATGTTTTTATGCAAACGATTAAATTGCATGTTGCTTTATACGTCTATTGAGTAAAGCATAACTTAAAACTCTCGGAAATAGCTATTTTGAGCTTATGTTACCAGTTATAATAATTGCAGTTCGTACCGACTCTTCGTATGATAATGTTGCCAAGCGCAAACAAAAATGTTCTCTAGAAGTTAGGTCTCAGTTTTTGTTTTTATTATTAAATATAGTATTTCTACTTTGAATATTTATCAAAAAAAGTAAAAAATATTGTAATTCAAAAATTGGTGTCAAAAATCGTCTATAGCGGAATCGCCCACTTGATGCATCGTAAGGATATCTTTGCGTTGACCCGTTGACCATCCCCGTGTGTCGGACTCACTACATACCGACTAAAACTGCTCAAAAAAATTTATTTGCGTCTGACCTACCCCCCCGGGGTTGTCATATTTCCCTTGCGGGATGTTCTTCTCTTTTTTTTTCTTCTGAGAATATACTCTGTAAAGCTACAAATGTTTGCCAGTTTTCATTTTCATAACTTTGTAGCATCTTCTGAACAATGTTCTCTAGGCTGATGGCACCAGTACTTCTTTGCAAATCTTAATGGAGGGATTCCCATCTTTTGCAAGCGACGAAGGTATGGTTTGCATCGTCTTCTTGTGAATCCCCGTACTGGCAGGCTGGACTGTTTCCTTTTTTGAGCTTGTGGAGGAAGGCGTTGAAATAACTGTGTCCTGTGAGTAACTGGGTGACGTAGTAGTTAACCTCACCGTGTTTCCGGTCGTTCCACTCAGCCACGTTCCTGAACAGCCTCGCTGTGCATATTCCTCGCTTTCTTAGCTCCACCGCCCTTGCCACTTCTGAAATGTAAGTTGCTTGGCTCTTCCGGAATCCGGGTCTCCTTTGCCTTTGCTGATCAGCACCAAGCGTTGTTTTTTTTCAGCTCTTGGGAAAGATGCCTTCCTCGAGTCAGCTGTTGAACATGTTAAGTAGTAAGTGGGGACATGTTCGGGCTGTCACTTTAACACTAAACCTACCACGATGGGTCAAATGACCCATTTTAAACTTTTTGTCAGAATTTCTTTGAAATATTCATGTTTTTTTAAATTTAATAGGTATATAAAGCATTTTGAATACATAGATATTTAAAAAAAAAAAAACCAGTTTTAGTCATGTACCAAATTGAGATAATTGATATATTTTTCGCTAGATATAGTTATATTATGTAACATTTTAAAGACTGGTCATATGATTCGCTTTGGTAGGAACACATGAAGTATCGGTAGGTTTAGTGTTAAGTACTTCTGTAGGAATTCCGTCGGGGCCGGGAGCTTTTTTGCTTTGCAGCGACTGTATAGCTATACTCAACTCTTCTTCACTAAAAGCGGGAAAATCCTGTCGTTGTGCCAGTGTGGTGTCGGGTAGCCTGACAGGATGAGTTGGGAAGAGAGTATCCACAATTAAGCATACAGTGCCACTGATATTATTTAAAATAGTTTGTTGTAAAATTGCTTGACAATTTTTTTAAAACAATACCAACCCCACTTAGGCTTCTAAGAATCTGATTCCAAGAAGATGGTGCAAGCTCATTTTCTTTATTGTATATAAACTCATTCATACAATGCTTATCGTTGTTAACTTGAGAGTTTTCACCTACTTACCCTGATAAGTATACTACTAAGGTAACCTCTCTCAGTAAATTACTCATGTTTTATTCATTCAGTTAAAGAAAAACATCCCAAAAGGACCGTTTGGCAATACGAGAAGGCCAACTGGGACGGACTTTTTTTATCTGCCCATTACGTTCAATCGATACTAAAATTGATACTAGTGCCGATATGATCACGTAAGTGATCTTTCTTAGGATACGCACTTTTATTCATAAGACCTAAAGATAAATCTAGGTTCGATATCAGCTAGAAGAAGAAAAGTTAGTTTCATCTATTACAAAGCTTACCCAACTGAGGAAAATCAGAAAAATCATAAGTAGGTCAGAAACCGTTACCACGCTGAACCAAATTCTTAAAGGACCAGAAATTAAGACAAACAGTTCTGCAATATCCCAAGGGCAGTACCAGCACAAATGTGTGATCATTTGGCAAAAACGTAAAAAAATAAACTTCATCTTCGGTCCCAATGCTCATCTACAATGACAACCTAATAACTAGCTCCTCAGATCGGATAAATGTACGCTCATTTTATTCTGCTCCTGGCTCCACGTTGCCTCATAGCAATATTGAACCTTCTTCTCTTTTGAGTACGTATGTCATTCACTTAAATATCTCTCTTATCGAAAATGCGTGCATTTTGTATCAATGTGACCCCTTTTCATTGGATTATATATTGTATTAGACGGTTTCAAGTCTGATCTTCACAAAATAAATGCTGGTAGTCCCCAGTCCGTTTTGTCTCCGACACTCTTCCTAGTTTTTATAAATGATTTCTTGTCTGAAACTTCTAATCTACTTCATTGTTTTGCCGACGACTCTACTTCCAGCTTCTCATACTCTTCTCAAATTCTCGTCTGTCTCCTTCGAAAGTGGAATTCTATCGGTACTCTAAGATTAGCTCATTAAACCCCGATTTGCACAGCATTGTTAAATGGGATATAGTAGAAGGTGTGTAGTTTAATGTTTCAAAAACACAATGTTGTATAATGACGTTGAAGCACAATGTACGCCCTATGACATTGTCGTTGAACGGTTGTATGAAATTTTTCACACACTCAGAAAGAATTTGCAACAAAGCATTTACACTGATAGTGCATAATCGCGAACCTGTAATCCATAGGGTTTTAATAAATGAAACACGGATTTGCTTAGAGTCGGGAAAATATGTAAAACCCGACTATTAATATCTTTTATTAACTATCTCTCGAATGCTGTACGTCTGTACTGTGAGACGTTTCCTTAACGACTGACTTCAATACAAGGACTGAGCATGTATCTCAGGATATACTACTCATACTGACATAGTTATTTTACTCACACATGAAGGTGTAGTGTAATAATATAAATGTGATATTTGATGGTGTTAATATAGTGAGGCATTCGATACAGATAGGATACAGAATTATCACGGAATCATTGAATCATTCCCATTTCTTGAACACCGTCTGAATGTTTCATGTATTTCCCTGCTTTTTCGCTTCTTTCGCATGCAATGCACACTCGAAGTAGCCTGTTGCATTCCTCCCCTCAATCAGTTCACCCGTGATACCCGTTTGGCTAGTAATGCTCAACAGTTCACCCTCGAGCCAAAGTTTGGACGTAGCGTTAATTACAAAATTCTTTTTTTAGTCGCACAACGCGATTGTGGAATAATTTACCCGGCACTATTTCCACTTGCCATTTCAATTTGGAAACTTTAAAAATTAAGTTCATTGATACCTCCTTTCTCTCCCGCCCTAATTTTTGCGATCGTTCACGCTGTGTTTATGAGGATCTCAATAAACCCTTGAGCGCTTGTGAATTATACACAAAAAAACTCATATCTGAAAATTCGATGAATTCAAGTAAGCGTTTATTTCATCACCTGTTGATCGGACAGTGCTGTCAAACTGAACGACAATTCACGAAAACATGTGACAGCAGAACTGTTAAACTGATAGTTATATTTTCAAGCGAAAATATTATCCTTATTTTCGAATTTTCCGGTAGATCTTACAAACATTTTAATTCTAATTAATTATGAATATAACAAAAAAGAAATAAACAAAATCGGTCGAGCCGTTATCAAGTGATGATCTTCCATAGGTGCGGAATACAAAAAAAAAGGAAAAATTATAATAAGCTTGTTTGCTTTATTTAAATATCTATTAACCAAAAAAATTAGAATATTATAATCGTTATTCGTATGAAATTTTTATTCAACCATTAAACGCTTCTTTTTTTTTAAATAGCCAAAGTTTCAGTATAAATCCAAATTAGAATTAAAAGTTGGTACATATTGGCTACAAAATTAATTTATATCCCTTAGACAAAAATGCAGGTTGGTTTTGAATTCCTGTCAGTCAAACTCTGGGGTTTAATTTATTACACCGCTAGTAACATGCCATCTGCTATTTATGTTCAACATTTTACAAAACGAAATTCAGGCAATGATACTCAGCAGCAGAAGCACTGTACTAATGGACATGAGTGCGGTACACGTTTTATAGATATTAATTAATGCGGACTGTTTCTGATTCGTCTAAAGAGGGTGTGTTTAGAGTAAGGGATTGAAATTATTTAAAATTCTTTGAATCCCTTTTCACAATTTATGGCACGGCTAATTAATTCGTTACACATTGAACCGCGTTTTTTTTATGTATGTGGCTTGGGGCAACAAAAGTTATTCTTTAGAAGTACGGAATCCATTGCGCTAATAAAAATTTAAAAAAATAATATATAATCCATGTTAACGAACTAAAGCAATGGGTGGGATGGAAAAAAATCTAAAACAGTAAAAATTGAGTTATTGTTTCGTGAAAAATTTGGCAACAATCAGGTAAAAGGAGCACAATTCAAAGAAGTACCGCCTTTAACCTACCTTGGGTAATTAGTTGCAGCTGATAACAAAAACATGGAAGAAGCAAGTGGGTACTTCAATCACTCTACCGCATAGACTAGACTAATTTTAAGCGATGTTTTGTTCACTTTAGGAGCATCGATTGAAAGTGGTTTATTTGCATAGACCTGCGACTTCAGAAAACCCAACAAGGAAAAGTTAAGAGGGGTCAAATTACATGACCAAAGTCATATAGGTTCATATGGTTCAATATGGGCCATGAACGCCATCAGTACTGCTTAATACAAGCATTTGTAACAATATTTCTTTTCTCTTCGGGTTTTTTCATCTTTAGATACTGGGAAACATCAGCTTGTCACAGTCATCATTTAGCGTGGTGTTAGTTGTTAGTAAATAAATATACATACATATAGCCTAACACTCTACTAAAAAACGAACAAATATGACAAACAAAGAAATAATAAATATTAATCTACTATCTGTAGCTACAAAAATAACTAAAAGTCAAATACTACTTGCTATAAAAACATTAACGTTACGAGTAGTTTCCAATACTTAATGAGAACGCCCATACAACCTGTGCTTAAGTGTAAGCTTTGAGTAACTTAAATCGAAAACATCATGGTTTATATTAGCCTCATGTTTCATACGTGTCAAAGGCTCATTGAGACCATAATTGGTACGGTGGAAGTCTATATGAAAAATTCCAGAGTTCCGAGAACTGTGGCTTCTAGCTTTAAAATGAATTTGTTCTAGAAGAACCGTTGAATCTATGGAACCAACCAAGAGCTGGTGTAAAAACATAACATCGCTGACTTTCCGGCGTTTTTCTAGAGAATTCATGTTTAAAAGAAGAAAGCGACTGCTGTATGGAGGAAGATGATTTGGGTCACTCCAATTAAGATGACTTAATGCGAAGCGTACATATTTACGTTGGACAGATTCGATTCGATCAATGTGTATTGAGTAAAGTGGCGACCATACAGAACTAGCATATTCTAATTGTGGACGAACAAAAGTGTTGTACAACGAAAATGTTACAAGACTACAAGAAAATTCCTTACTCCAACGCTTAATAAATCCAAGCATTGAGTTTGCTTTACTGACAATTTTCTCAATGTGGAGTGAAAAATCTAGATTTTGCGAGAAGTGAACGCCCAGGTCGCATGTTGTTTCTACCTTACTTAGAATGGCTTGATTTATGCTGTAATTGTAACATGTTGGGTTTTTTCTTATAAAGAAGGACATTGATTGGCACTTTGAAACATTTAGAAAAAGATTGTTATATGAGCACCATTCAGAAAACATATTTATGTCATTTTGAAGAGAAACACAATCGGATTGGCTTCTGATGATTTTAAATAATTTAATATCATCTGCGTAGATAAGAACCCTACATGATTTTACAATTGAAATAACATCATTGATCATTGATTGATACTATGAAAAGAAGTGGACCAAGGTGACTACCTTGCGGAACACCAGAGTCAGCATTAATTGGATCAGAAACGATTCCTCTAAAAAGAACTTGGTATGTCCTGCCCTTCAAATAAGACCTGATCCATTGAACGAATGCAGAAGGGAATCCAAGAGATGAAAGCTTAAATAAAATTAGATTATGAGACAACTTGTCGAAGGCCTTACTGAAATCTGTATAAATACAGTCAACTTGATGACCATCCTCGATAGTTTTATTTGTAAACGACGTGAATTCAACGAGATTAGTAACAGTAGATTTCTTTTTCATAAACCCATGTTGTTCGCTCGCGAGAAAAGGTTTGCAGCTGAAATAAAAACTCATAAATATGATAGTTTCGGTAAGCAAGAAAGTCTGGCTATTGGTCTATAATTAGAAATATCACCGCGATTTCCTTTTTTGTGAATTGGTATAATGAATGAATTTTTCCAAATTTTAGGGAAAACAGCTTGTTTTAGGGAGTTTTGAAATAAAAACGTTACGGGTCTTGCCAGAGGTTTGCAACAATTTTTTAAAATATACGCCGGAATTCCATCAGGTCCACTGGACGTGTCGTGGTCTAAGCCCGAAAGATGGTCTAATACATCCTCAACTGTGATAACAATATCACTCATTGAGCTTTGAGAAAAGCTATTCAAATGAGCAATATTACTCTCACAAGGTTCAAAATCATCATCACAAAACGAAAGTTTAAAGAAGGAAGAAAACATATTGCAAATAACAAGAGGGTTGTTGTTGGTTTCATCCAAGTACTTCATAGTAGATGGATATCCGTCAGATTTTTTCTTGCTACTAACAAATTTCCAAAAAAGTTTGGGGTCAATAAGAAGTGAAGACCGCATTTTTAACATATAACAATCATAGAGGATTCTGCATAATGATTGGAATTCTTCATATAACGATAAATAACTGTTGTAATCATCCAATTTATTAGATATTAGGTACTTTTTCCATGTTCTATTTCTTAAGTTACGTAGACTACGAAGCTAATGAGTGTACCAGGGGGGTGTTGTTAGGGCCGAGTGTCTCGATTTTCTTACAGGTACAGATGCAATGAAACATTCAAAGATACTTAAGTAGAAATTGGAAACCATCACATCAATGCTCCCATTCAAAAGTAAGTCAAAGTCAATGTTTGTAATTACTCGTAGTTCATTGAGTAAAGGGAAGTTCGTTTTCTTGAAGTCAAATTCAAGAGAGCCACTATCAAAGTCATAATCAGTTTTGTGAGCATGGGAAATCAAAACAGAAAGTGGGGGATGGTAGCTATCAACTTTCGTCATGGGAATTGGACATAGTTCAACAACACAATTACAAGGGTTAGTAACGAATATCAGATCTAACTGTCGAGAAATACTATTTTTTATACAGCTCACTTGCTGTAAGTCACAAGATCTCACATTGTCAACAAACGCTTCCTGCGGATAAGAGACGTTAGTGGGTATTAAACATATTTCGTCATCAGAAAGAGTCCATTCTAGGTCGGGAAGATTAAAGTCTCCTGCAAGAAGAACGTCGTCAAGAGGATCGCAAGTATCAGAAATATAGTTAATGGCATTTGAAGCAATATTATATATTTCTAATGGGCTTTTTGGAAGGATGTACATATCGATACCTTCCCGTAAGAATGTATTAAGCGACATTTTTAAAATTGTTCAGGAAACGAAAAAAACGTCTCATTTAGTTATTTTTTTGTGTATTTTATTGGAAGAAACAGATTTGGAGAGGGATTTTTACAATACAAAACTTGACATCATTGCAAAATCGAAATTTTAATCAGATAAGAAGTTTTTGTCGCTTAGTACATTTTCGTGGTCAAAGCATTGGCGCTTGATACAATGTCAAATGGGCTTATGATGACAACAACAAAAAAACACTAAATAAATGGAAAAAAAGTAGTAGCCTACTTGATAGACAATAATTGAAAAGCAAAGACAACCATATCTGGAGTATTATAAGCGACAAAAATGGATCAAGTTCTATTTGGATGAGTGTGCTAAGCGAAAATTTCGGTTAAACTAAGCGACATATAACAATTTTTTTTCATGGACGTTTGGTTGCTTAAGACAATAATATTTTTAAAAATGTCGCTTAGCATAATTTTACTGGCGGATAATACAAATTTCAGGGAGCAACATTATTCCAGTGAGAAAACTTGGCGGTTACTACAATTTTATTTTCTCTCTAGTTTCTTTTGCAAACATGATTGGGCAGTGAAACCCAGGCCAAAATGTGGCGTTTAACTTCTAGTATAGTTCCACATCAAAAAGTCATTTTCGAAAAAATTGTCGCTTAATACATTCTTACGGGAAGGTATCGATATTTATTATGTAAATGAATTTATTTCCGATACATACTTTAACACAAATAATATCAACTAAGTCAGTATTAGGGATTGGGAATACAGCTATGAAAAACGCTTCGCACAGCAATGATAATTCCACCACCCACGGAAGCTAAGGGATCAGAATATCTATCTTTACGGTACACCACAAAATCGGTGGAAAATAGTTCATTATTTAGAAATGTTGAGTTCAGCCAAGTTTCTGTTAACACAATTACATCGAAATCAGATGCATGAGATGCTAAAAGAAATTTTTGAGTTTTCGACCGAAGTCCCCTCACATTTTGGTAGTAAAGGGACAGGCGATCTAGTTTTTTGAAGGTTTTAGTACATTTTTAACTTGCGAGGTCTTAGGTTTAAATTCTCTTACAATGACATTTTCAGGCCAGAATTCAGAACACATTATCTTTTCATACAAACAAAATTCCGTTGTTAGTTTGAAGGACGCAAACGGACTACATTCTTTATTAATCTTTTGGCATTTAAGTTTTTTAACATCAATGTCGAAGTCTTTTAAATGGTCGATTATGTCTTTGATTGAAGTTTCCGGCTGAAGACGTGAGACGTAGATTTCTTTCGGTTTAGGCAAAGCAGAGAGGCGGTTTTTGATAATAGGAGGTTCGATGTTAACTATGGGAGCATTTGAAATGATAATAGATGGTTCGATGTCAATTATGGGGACATTTTAAACAATAATAGGAGGCTCATTATTATCTATGGGAGCATTTGAGATGGTTCTTGGACTATCAATAGTACTAGAAGCAGACGTAGATGGCAATTCATTCAGTAATTCAGATCTTGGTGATTTTATAGATGTAGGTTTCTTTTTGGATGGATTTTCTTTGAAAGGACTAACTGACCTAGAGCGTTTTTTGTTTTTTGGTTTTTTATTACCAGAAGAAGGGGCTGGTTTATTAATAAGCAATTGATCATCATTACTTTCAAGGGCAATAGCTGGCAAGGAAACGGAGTCATTATAATTCGTTATCTTACTATCGGTAGAGGTAGAAGCATCAGAGTAGTAAACAGACTATCAAAACTGTTGGATAGCTTTAGTATGTCAGCTTTATAAGCCGACATTTTGAAAGCTAATGAAGAGATTGAAATTTTTCGGCAGGTCTTACAAAACCAATAAACACCTTCGCACTTATTATCTTTCTCAATGGTCAAGATGGGAATTCCAACACACTTTGCGTGGAAAAATTTACCGCAAGAACCAAAACATGGGAAAGTTTGCGCACCAATCTTGGTGTCGATACACTTTTCAGAATAGCAATCCATTATAATAAAAGTGAAAAAAGAGTTTAAACACAAAAATAAAATTAGGATTTTTTTAAATTAAAAATTAAGAAAAAAAATTAGGGAATAAAAATTAGAAAACAAATTTAATACAAAGTTTTTACAGATTTTTAAACAAAATAGATAATAAAATAATAAATAAAAGAAAAAAAAAAATATAAGTATATGTTCTTGGTGAGATTCGAACCCACGTATGACGCCATCGCCCGCCGGCCCAAAATCCATATCAAACGATAACTTTTGGAGGATGCATTGTGACCTGTGATCCTCGTGTGGGTCGATTTCGTCTTGTTCACACAGACATTCATCGAAAAATGCTCCTCGTCGCTAAAGACGATTTTTCGACCAAAATTGGGGTCGTCTTGCAAACGCTCCGCATCCCAGTCAACGAACAAAGGTATATGTATATGGTCATTAGCTTTAAACTCTTGTACGGGTGTGGGCTCAAGTTCTGACACAAAATCCTCTAAGTCAAAATATGCAAAAGGCTGAGTTCTTGTGCACGGTTATGAATCGACTGCTGGGGGTTCTGGTGTACGCTTTGCAGGACCGTGGAAATGTTCTCTGCCGATCTTGCGTTCCTTTGACGTACAAATGTTTGCTGATTAGTTACCGAACTGGTCATCTCGAATTTGGCCACCAAACGTTGAAGAGTCGGCTGTGAAGGGACACCATGTCTACCGTAAAATAGGTGCAATGCAGGAAACGTTCGCACTAACAAACACTCATTTTGATAATAAAGTCCTATCATTTGGGCTCGTTCTTCAATCATTTTGCTTGCCATGGTGATTTGACATCAGTAAATTAATAATAAACAACAGATTTGACAGATGTCACCAAAGCAACATGGCCCACATAGGACGCCAAAATAGCCGCGTTTATTGAAAAACCCGTTACTAGATCTCTCCTAGATAAAGCCTATCTTTAATAAAGACCGGCATATGTACACAGATTTTTCCATTCTTCCTCTTCACTGCAAAAATATAAGACAGTTCCCGGTTATGACACCTATTATGGACCTTATGTGTAATCTGTTTAGAGATAACAAACACTTTTTTTTCCTAAGGTCGACTCAAAATAAATGATCACCATGAGTTTAATAAAATGAAAGACAAGCAATCAGAGAGACACAATTGCTGAACCTTCTTCACGAATGTAATTTCAAATCGACACAGGTTTGAGAAATTGTCGTAACCTATAGCGCAAGCTCAAATTAACACCAAAATATAAACATGCAGCGTCCCAATCTTACAGATACTGATTTTTTGGCCTTCACCTATTTCAATTTTAACAGTGAAAACTCCAATTTTCATTTCCACTTCGATTGACCGGATGGAAAATAGAAACTTTCAATTTCCGGATCCGCATCTTTTCACTTTTTTCACACCATCTTCCGCTTTGTTTCATTTTCAATTTTCTTTTTCATACCTGCCAGCAAAACCAATTCTAAAGAATCAATAATATACTTTACTTCACTTAGAATGGATGGTTCGTCTTTTGAAAACCTTCCAAGTGATTAAACTTTATTCAACTCATCCTGAAAAAATCTTTCTCTATTGCAATGTCACTTTGTTTTTTGCTATTGCTTACCCTTTGTTTGAGTAAGCGAACTGATTTGATTATTGGACTCTTATTTGCCTTTGCTCCTGTTGTATCATTCCAGTGTGAAAAAATAATAATAACGTTATCGATTGACTGTTCTTTGGCATAAAACGTGATTTTTAACTTCCCATAGGCAGTTATTGTAATCGGTCCGATTTGTCAAATTGGAATTTTTGACAATTCTCGACGTTTCAAGGTACCTAGAGGCTATATCAATCATTTTTAGAGGGATGTCTGTGTGTGTGTGTGTACGTACGTTCGTACGTGCGTACGTTCTGGTACCATTTTTCGTCGTCGATATCTCAAGAACGAATAGAGATATCGACTTCAAATAAATTTTGTTTAATAGATAATAACTTCGAAAGAGGCTGAAAGGGGGTTTATTAAAATTCAGTGAGTAGTTATTTCACTATAACGGTTCAAAAAAAAGTAAAAATGTTGGTTAGTTTCAAATATCTCACGAAAAAATAATGCTATTGATTTCAAATAAAATTTAATGTACTCATTATAAGGTCATACAGAAATGGTATGAATTTGGAAAAAAATTAACATACCGTTATTTTTTTAAATAAAAAAAAAACTGAAAAAAAAATTTCATAACCCAGATATTCTAAGAACGGAAAACAATTTGAAACTCAAAATAATTTTATTTTACGAACAATAATGTGTTTGATAACTGGTGAAAGTTTCAAAAAAAAATCAGTTTACAGTTTTTTTACAAAAAATAAAAAACTATATAAAATTCTATTGAAAATTGGTAAAAATTGTTTTCGACTCAAATTTCTCGAGAACTAGTAGTGATATTGACTGCTAATTTGGTTTATTTTATTTATAGTATAATATTGTACAATTGGTAAAACGTTGACAAATATTGAAAATTTTTAAATAAAAAACCTATTAAAAATTCTAGTGAAAACTAGTTAAAATTGTATTTCAAGTCGAATTTCTTGGGAATGAACACCGATAGTGCCTTCTAAAGTATGTTGTTTTATACATCGATACCTTCCCGTAAGAATGTATACTAAGCGACATTTCTAATATTGTTCAGGAAACGAAAAAAACGAAGAAAGTTCTAGTTGAATCATAGTGCGCTAAGAAACAATTTTGGTTAAACTAAGTGACATCTAACAAAATTTTTTGTTGCTCACGACAATGAGATCTTTATTAATGTCGCTTAGCATAATTTCTTTGGCGGATAATACAAATTTCAGGTGGCAACATTATTTTAATGAGAAAACATGGCAGTTGATAAATTTTTTTATTTGTACTCTAGTTTCCTTTTCATGCATAATAGGTTAGCGAAACTCAGGCAAAAACGTGGCCCTTAACATATAGTATATTTCCTCATCAAAAAGTCATTTTCGAAAAAAAGTGTCGCTTAGTACATTCTTACGGGAAGGAATCGACATAATACAATTATTAACATATGGTTTATATTTGACATATGTCTAGTTTTAGAGCGGATATATTTTGTAAGTACCCTTCCATCAATAGCCAAACCATATCTTTTATATTTGAATTTTTCTTTTTTAAATTTTTTCAATTAAAATGTTTGGAACCGAAATAATAAAGTAATTTCTATAATATAATACATTTTGAAACAACTTATACATCAACAATCTCAATTTCAATTTTTTTAAATAATTAAAATGCTTTTCAATCTTAAAATAATGTTTGTTTGAATTTTACAGCTAAAGTTTGTTTCGCTGAAAATTTGGTTATTTGAAAAAAAAAACTAAATATAAAGTTTTCAAGACCACAAATGGGAAGTTATCAGTGTGGGTCGCACCCAGCCTCTTTTTTTTTCCTATAGAAGACAATTCTTCAGATTTCAGACTCATTGCAGCACGTGTTAATACAACCCGATTTTCTCAAAAAAATTTTTGTGCACGTTTTGAATATAGGAGAACAAAAAAATTGGTACTCAATAAAAAAAAATCAATTTTTTTTTCTTCCATACAAATAAGGACCACCCTAATTTTGTTGTATGTAGTGCGCTGGGCATAGTTATAAACGCTAATTCTTTTATTTCATCCTTGTTCGATTTGCAACAGAATATTACACAGATCCTGAAGAGTTCGGAAACAACTAATAACATCAATAGTACAATTCCGTGATCCATACCTATTCTTCATTAAAAGGCCCAACCATACTTTGTCGACGATAATTCTTCCCATTTGGTAAGTTAAGTTCTCAAATCTAGGGGCGGGCTCCTCAAAATTAACTCCAAAGATTTCAAAAAAGATACGGTCGGTATTTGAATAATTTGCAATCTAAATGAAGTGGAAAATACGTACATACCGTTTTATTTGGCAAATGTCCCATTTTCAAGAGCTCTAGACATATGTACGTTATGTAAGAACTCTATGAAATTTTAAACGGCAAAAACTTTCCATCTCTTTTCAATTTTTTCAGTTATAAATATAGAAGACCTTCATTATTTTCCGTTCAAGTTGACGATTTTGTAAAAGCTCTCTGATCGCGACTTTAATTCTATTAAAGAAAGAAGAAGAAGAAGTCCGCTACCCTGATTTGGCTCATTGAGATTTGTTAGAGGGTGTATGTTTTTAAACCGTCCAAGGACCCTACAAAACCTGATGGCCAACATCCGGACAAAATTGTTAAACATACTTTTTGCTACACTGGTAATGGTCAAATCATAACATACGCCAGGAAAAGAATACTTTGTACAGGGTAGGCCAAATAAGACCTACCGCTACCAATGTTAAACATGTATAACTCTTGTAAATACGAGTATCATTTGTTTGAAGTAATTTTGGGTACATATTAAAAGCGTTTTATTGAAATTACGGCTTACTATACTAGGTATATGAAATATGGCATTAGACAAATGATCACCATTTTTCCCGATACAGACAGTGCGTTTGCCATTACACCACGTAATGTTTCTGGTTGCAGCCTCTGTATTTCGTACCAAATATTCAGCTTCTGTTGTCACTAGGTAATTAACATACACTTTTTCTTTTAAATATCCGCATAAAAATAAGTCAAGTGTCAAGGTCTTACGCCAGTGCCTTGACAACAATTTATATACTTAAGGAACACATAACAGAGCTGTTCGGGAGAAAACAACCCTAATAATGCGAAGACATGAGGCAAAATTTAATCAATAGAATTACAACTTCTAATCGAAGCCAAAGCTATCATTCGGAATTTATTGTACTCAATTATAAGCTGCAGAGTTTTAAAAAAAACCACTAATAAAATTGCGTTCTTGAATGATTTAAAATTAAATCTCTTGTTAGTTCATTCTTTAATTGGCAACCCCCAAAATTCTATTTTTCCACAACTTTATAGACCATTAGTGTTTTTTCTTTTTTCTTTGATCAAAATAAACTAACTTTACATTTAAATCTTCAAAATCGCAAATGCCATCATCCAAATAGCGCAACCAAGGTTAGTTCGATTAATAGTGCATGGGTACTAAAAGGTTTTATGATAAAGTGTGTATCTACGAGTATACACTGTTTTTCCTATCTATTCGTAATTATTATCTGCATAGCAAGAACGTCAAAGAAAGTTTCAAGAACAGAGCTTTTAATTTTTTTCTTAAACAAATTACTCCTAAATCAAGAATGCGAAAACAATGCTAAAACTCACTGAAGGTCAGACGCCAAACCAAATTTCACCAACCGCCCCATTCTACATACATAAAAAATGAACTAAGAGATTCTCATATGTTTCTCCCATTGCTGCGTTTCAATTTCAAGGTAAATCCGGATAAAAAAGCGTTCCAAACAAAGCCGCACCTATTATAGTCTATTCTAAGGATATTTGTTACTAAAATCGATATTTAGGTTGAAAGGATTTATTTATTTTTTTTGTTTACAATGAACTTACTGAATGCAAAAAAAGTTATCTTCTATAAATCAAATGCTTTTATGGCTGCATGGATGCAGGTAGAAGGGCATATCATTTTATATGAGTCAATGAATGAGTCAATGATTCTATTGTTTTTCGCTTGCTATACTATTGCAATGCAAGTCGTGATTTCAATTGAAAATAGCATTACGATGATAGAGAAGAGAAAGACTGAATTTTTGTAAGTTCATATTTTTTTATATCCTAAACCATTAAAACTATTTTCTTACAAAAAAAAACTGGTATCTGGCAAAACTTTGAAAAGAACAAGAATTTCAAGCCATAAATCAGTCATAAATCTCAAAGCCACCGCAAAGACGGCACTGGCATGTCACAGTGTAGAAAAGGGTCATACACCAGATTTTGAAGGCATTGAAATTTTTGAAACAAAGAGACATGTTTCTTAGCGTTACACTTTGAAAATGCTAAATAATTATAATTAACAACAACAAAAACAATATGAAAAGAAAAAAAGACTCTCAAAACATTTCATCGGTCTTCTGTTTTCTGAAATCGACGACTTATCTTCTTTTGAAATGTAGAAAATAAAACCAAACGTAATTTCTTAATTTTTATTTGAATCATATTCTTAATATAAGAACAAAAATGTTTTTGTTTATTTTGACAGTTTTTTAAAGTACCTGCATTTTTACTTGCGACTTATAGGTTCTATAAGGCAAGTTATGCATTCGCAATTATGCAATGCAATCGAACTCGAGATTTTGATCAAAGTTGACATTACGATGATAGCGAAGACTAAAAACGTCTGTCTGTCTGTCGGTTCAACTACAGCCTAAGCGGCTTGGCCGATTTTCTTTAAACTTGGTAGATATCATTTTTAATTTTTCCCCCCACACGTTTTTTTCTTTTTTTTTTTTTAAGACCAAAAATAACAATGCCTGCCAAACGATTTTTTTCGAAATTTTATAAATATTTTTTTTCTCAAAAACTGTTCGACAGATAATGGTTGAAAAAAATTTCCGAAAAATGGTTATTGAGGGTACCCCCCAAAGAACCATTTTTTTGTTGATTTTCTCAAAAACGGTACAACCGATTTTGATCATATTTTTTTGCAAAAGCTCCCCAAAACCTTGAATAGGATTGTGTACGCAAATTAAAAAAAATTGGATTTTCAAAAAAAATTTCAATTTTTTTTTTTCAAAACTCAATATTTTGAAAACCCCATTCTAGATTTTTTTTAAACTTAATAAATGAAATTTTCTCAATATAATCTACAAAATGTGAGAAAAAAAATGTATTTTATCTAAAACTAAAGGTACCCACCATACAAATATTAACAAATGGTTTTCAAAATTTGTATTTTTCTCGAAAACGGCGCGGCGCCTAGAATTTTAATAAAATTTTTTTTCTTTCAATTAATTCTTACGATCTTTAATTTAATAAAAATAAAATGCACGACTGGATCGCACGAACTTGCTCTTATGTAAAAGTACTTTGGAATTTAAGATACATTTTATAAATATGAAACATGGATTTAATGAGATAATAATGTTCAAATGCATAAAATTGCCGTCTGGTTTCCGGAAAAGTATGAATTTATGCAAATAAACTTTAAAAAATCGTTTTATTATTAAATACATTTTTTATATAAAAAATTTCTCTAAAATTTTTCAAAAAAAAAATGTGGGATGCGAATTTTAAGTATTAAATAATATTGATTTTAGGAAATAATTTCAAAAAAATAATCGTTCATAGGTTTTGAAGATATTGATTAAAATTATTTTTTTTCTTAAACCCAACAAATATTTTTTCGAATATTTTTATATACAATATTATTTTAAACTTAAGGGGACTCCTGCTGAAAATTTTGGGTTAAAATCATTAGAGCCGTTAATGAGAAACTCGAAAATAAAAAAAAAACGGGTCTATGGCAGGTACACCTAATAACATTTTGCCCCAAAATTTTTATTGACCAAAATGTAGCCTATGTTCATAATATCACACCTAATTTTTTTTATCAAAATCGTTAGAGCCGTTTTCGAGATAAATAAGATTTTGCATTACGGGTGTATGGGGGGTACCCTTAGTTTTGGAGCTAAAAAAAAATTTCAATTTCTCCTCTAGGGAATCACCGAAAACCCTTAACTACCGAGATTGAAAGAAATAGGTCCAGTGGTTTAGGCTATAGTGAGAGGTACAGACATACAGACACACTGAAACATGTTTTTTGTGTACTAAATTTTCCTTAAAATTTTTATAAAAAAAATTGATATGCAAATTGTTAGTATTTAATAAAATACATTTTAAAACGTAATTTAAAAATTTAATCGTGTATAGGTTTTCAAGATATCGAATTTTCAAAAAAAAAAATGTATTATTTTTTTGAAAATCCAAAAACTATTTGTTCGAAAAAATTTTCAGTTTGTATATTTCAAATGCAAAGCAGCTCCTGCATAAAAATTTTGGTTAAAATCGTTGGAGCCGTTGGTGAGAAATTCGAAAATCAAAAAAACCGTTCTATGACAGGTACCCCTAATAACATTTCCCCCCAATTTTTTTTTTCACCAAAATATACGAGTAGTCCATGTCCATAATATCACACAAGTAAAAATTGAAATAAAGATATTACAGCTTGTACCTACCATAGAACCATTTTTTTCAAATTTTGAATTACTCATTATTGACATAAAGGATTTTAATGAATTTTTCTTATAGAGATGCTTCTAAAAAGTTAAAAGTTAAAAAAAATATTTTTTGAATTTTTGATATTTCAAAAACGGCTTAACATTTTTTTTGAAAATTTAATTTTCATTCATAAAATAATAAAAACTTAAAGTTGGCGTACCAATTTTTTTTTAAATATTTTAAAAATTTTGTGTATGTAAAAGCTATTATTTTAAGAAACCACTACTACGACTTATAATTTTTGTTCTTGCATAAATTCATATTTGTATAGCATTCTGTTTTTATCTTTTACTACTAAATGAATTTAAAAAATTAATTATATCTTTATGAACAGTTTTCACTAATAACAATCGTTTTTAAAATTCCTATTCCTAATCTATTACATAGGAGCAAGTTCGTGCGACCCAGTCGTGCATTTTATTTATTAATATATGTATGCATACGTATGTACATACATTCCCCTAAAATGTATATTTAAAGTACACAAACTTTAACTGACTGTTAGTCTACTTATATGGTCTGCTTTGATGTTCATAATTTTTTTTAATTGTTCATTTCATTTGGTAAAAGCTCCCCTGAGGAAGATGGCAGCCATCAAAATGTCGCGTCAGGAAATAAAATGTTATTTATAAGATGAGTCGAATCGATTTGATTTCAATGTAATTTTGGCAATGCAAGAACTAGGTTATATTGGCTTTCACTACATTTCGCAGGCTTTGCTACCTTCTTCAGGGGAACTTTATTAATTAAAAAAATACAATGTTTTTTCAAGAGTTTAATTCAAGAGTATAATAACAATTAAAACAACAAAATATATACCCATTTGCTTACAAACTATTTGTTTTTTATAAACATAAAATATAAATGATTGTTAAATCATAAAAATACAAAGAAAAGAAAATACACGACTTGATCGCACAAACTATCAATTTTCTCCAGCACTTGTACGTCCATTGGAAGGCGAAAGTTCTGATTGTTTCTTAATATAAATGGTTGAACATCTCCAACATAGTTTATTAAACGAGACAGATATGCAGGCACAAGATTATTTTTTATTTTAAAGACAAAAAGTAAAACATTCATCAAAATTCTTTGTTTAACCCTCAGCCACATTAACATATCTAACATAAAACTTATAGGAGTATAAATGGGTGATTCTACAAACGATGGAATTTTCGGCGGCCCCAGAAATATTTTGAAATCCGTTGAATTATTTGATCTGATGTTTTTTTATAAAATTAAATCTGACTGATATCTATCTGGCCTAACAATATTATTAGGGTGACCTTATTTTATATTGCTCAAAAAATTCTTCAAAGTGTCCGATTCTCAGTCCCCTGACGTGTCCCCAGTGCGTTTTCGCAAAGAAAAATTATTACCGTTCTCTTATTTCAGGTCTCATACTAAAATGAATCCCACCGAAGTTACGCCAAATAATACGTCTTTGCTACGAAATAGATAAATATTTTTTAGTAATTTATTTTATTACAAAAAAAATGCATTAAACTTTGTCCCCCGCTTTTTGTATCAGTCCCCTGACATATTGAAACAGTCGAAAATATCAATAACTAGGATGTGGATCAGATTTCCAGCACTGGCAATTTGAAGTACCAAGTCTCCTTACAATAAAATCATGGTGCAACTCGATTCTGTTTCTTATGTTAGTATTGTGAAAAAGACATTTGTGCATGAAGTCGTGGAATGTCCGTTTAGTTTATCAGTCCTCTGGTGAGTTTTTACGAAACAAATTTATATGTAAGTAGGCATCTTTTTTAGCAGTATAGTATAGGTTTGATAAAACTGTAATATTATATATATTTTTTTGATTTTTTAAGTAAAACCTTAATATCTTTTTTGCGCAAAAACCATGAAAAACCTCAGTCCCCTGGTCTCAGTCCCCTGGCTAATAAATAAACAAATGATATTTTATTCCGAAACCTGAGGATTTTTAAGTTATGTTGAACTTCGAACTTCATTGCGAAATATTTTTAAAATTTTTAAAAAGAATATAATTTATTTTAAATTGATTCTAAGTAGAAAAAAAAATTTATTATAATATATTATTTTCTTTTAATAAAATGCTAAGTTATTATGTATTAACCATGAATTTGTATGTTTATGAAGGCTAATTAAATTTAATTTCTATATTTCAGTGTGTACCCAAGAGAAAATACAAAAAAACTTAAGATTTATTCAGTCCCCTTAAAAAAAAAACTCAGTCCCCTGAACATCCTTTTTCAAAAAATGTCCTTAAAATCATCATTTTTAATTTTTTTTACTGGCCGCTTTCAACAACGCAAAGAGACGTTCTAAGGATCAACTAGAACAATTCTTACGACTTTTGGCTTCCAAAAATGTCGTGCCGAAATTTGTATCATTTTATTCCATTGTTTGTAGAATCACCCAAATATTGATCATTTCTTGATTGCTCAAAAACAGAATTGATGGACAGTATTCAAAATGTGGTTTTATTATAGCATTTTCATATAATAAAACGGCAAACATATTTTTTGTGGTGCATAAATTACATATGAAACGAAAGCATTTTTTGCATACATGTGCACAATGCCAAAATTATTTAAATATACAAAACAGAAATTGTTTAAAACAACAAATAAAAATTGCGAAAAAAATTCCCGGACATCTGTTGCTGAATAGAGCAAACAGTTTTAGCACGAATAATTATTGACTAGCGACATCTGTTGCTGAATAGAGCATACATTTAAACTATACTGTCATACAGTTACTGTCATACATTATAGATATAATTATCTGTGGTTTAAGTTTAGGAAAAGTTAGAACCATTTTAACTTTTGCTTTTGTTGTTGTTTGGAAAAATACAGCACATTTTGTTCACTTTTCACTCTTTGGGTGTTTTTCTTTTTTAGTTCAGAGTAGAATCTGAACCGTCAAACAAAAAATCGTGTTTCTTTTTTAGCTCAGAGTGTATAACAGTTCAAATTTGTGTTTCTTTTTTCGTTTAGAGCGTGTTCAGAGATTGTTCAGAGCGCACTCTATGAGCTCGGTATAAAATAGCTGAGCAGAGAGAGTTAAATGCTGAAATCATTCTGACAGACAGGAAAAAAACTCGCGTGTGTTGTGTTTATAAAATAATTGACATTCAATTTTAGTTGCACAACTGTTTCGTTGCTTATAGAAAACAGATGAACTATTTGGTTGGATGTCCGCGCAGGTGCATATAATTATATGTTACACAAAATAGCGAACTCTTTTTGGGCAAAACACAAACTTCCTAGTTGCTCGAACCAAGCAGTTGCGAAACTAAAAATTTAATGTGCGCGCCTAGCCTTAGTGTTTTCAAAAAGTGAAAAAGTGAAATTTAGAACCATTTCAACTTTTACTTTTTGGAAGATAGAAATTTGAAATGAGTTGGAAAAAGAGAGCATGTAGTTCTAGCTTTATTCTATGCGTTACTGTTTTCAAATCTTCCCTGAAAATAAAATATCCCCCTGGTTTGACACGAATGCGTTAATATTCTCAAATACGTTAACAAACAAACAAAATATCAAATTCGAATTAGAGCTGATTAAATCGTTTATTTCAAATGATTGAATCGTTCAACAATCGATTACGAAAATGATCCGATTATTTCAACCAACCAATCATTCGATCATTTTCACTGAAATGATTCAATACTGTTCCTATTCGATTTTAAATTCGATTTCGATGATAAGATTGACTTATGGCTTTGATAGTTCTCATAAAATATTCTATTATTGTAAGCCATAAATTGCCAAATAACATCGAATGATGCCTAATACTTTGTACATGGATTAAAAAGTCTCAAAAAAGTTTTCGGCTGACATTTTGTACGAAATACACTTTGACGTACAAAGTACAAAGCTGAATTATCTATTTTTCAAATCATAAACTGTCAAATTCCATCAAAGGATGGCTAAGATTTCGATGGATTAAAAAACGTCTATCCAAAAAAAGGTATTTTATTTGTTAGTCCGGAAAAGAGCAATTTTAGGGCTTTAGACTAACATTTGGTACGAAATACTTTTTGTACGTCATAACTGAATTCGTCCTCTATTCGTCAAGTCATAAACTGTCAAATTCCATCAAAGAATGGCTAAGATTTCGAATTCGTCCTCTATTCGTCAAGCCATAAACTGTCAAATTCCATCAAAGGATAGCTACGATGTCGATGGATTAAGAAACGTCCAAAAATCCACATTAAACATACCGGATTCTGATACATCAAATAACATCAGTTCAACCCAACAGTTGTTTTTGCGGCCTACAACATCAACAACCAATCTGCAACGTGTCAAAAATCTGCAATGTGTCAAAAATCTGCAATGTGTCAGAAATGTGTATAGGTTTGAAATTTTGTTTACCATTAACTGTTTTCCTTTGGACTCCAGGATTGAGTGCTTAGTAGCTACTTCTCATTGCATTCAATAATTTAAAAAAATCATGAATTCTCTGTCTTTTATTGAATTGAAATTCATTATCAATTAAATAAATAAATTGACACTCGAATTTCGAGAGCTGGGTCGGCTAGTAAATGTTTATTGCACTAACAGTTGAAATATTTTTACGAATTCTTCTTAGAAGATTTGTCTTTTTTGATATTTTCTTCCCTATATAGTCAATATGTTTATTAAATGTTAATTTATTGTCTATGACAACAGCTAGGTATTTAACTTCAGAAATTATTTCCAGATCTTCATTGTCTACTTTAATATTTATCACACTATCGTTTATAACATTGTTACCAATAATCATCATTTTTGTTTTAGAGACATTCAGTTTAAGTTTATTTGATTTAAGCCAAACACTAAGATTATTTTAATCGAATTGCATTTTTGAGATACCCTCCTCTAAACTAGCAACATACAACAAACCATCATCAGCAAACAATGCATATTCACTATTTGTTATCGAATTGCCGATGTCATTGGTATAAACGTTAAATAGAAACGTGCCTAGAATGGACCCTTGTTGTACACCAATGTCAATTAATATTTCGTCTTATAAGACGTTGTTCACTTTTGTTTTCTGTTTTCGACCTGATAGATATGAAATCATCCACGCTAGTGATTTTTCGCGAACTCCATAACTTTCAAGTTTTTCAAATAAAATACCTCTATCAACTGTCTCAAATGCCCGTTTCAAATCAAGAAAAACACATATTATTTTTGTTGCTTCCAATTTGCAATGACCATATTAAGTGCACCTTCACATGAATGCTGTTTTCTAAATACCGACTGGTTTTCAATTATTAACTTATGAAAGTCGAAAAATGATTCCAGTTGAATATGAACAACTTTTTCAAGTACCTTCTCATAGAGAGGGAATGCATTAATGGGCCTAAAATCTTCACATTTTATTGAGTTTTTTACTTTTGGGATCGGAGAAATTTGGGACACTTTCCATGAATTGGAAACGATTGATTTATAATTTTAATCATGGGGGTGTAATGATATCAATCATGTCTGAAAATTTCGATATTCAGATGGTTAGGATCACGTTTATATTCTATACTATCAAACACTTTCTTTATATCAGAGTGCACTATTTCTCGAAAGTTAAAAGAAGCATTGTATTGAATTTATTTGCCAAAGTGAGATTGTCACTGTATGCTATATTTTCGTAAACAACTTTGCTTATTTCGGATTGCTTTTGCTTCAGTACAAATTGTTTAATATTTCTCCACATTGATTTCTGATCAACTGAATTTTCTATTTTATTTTTTATAAAATCTCTTTTAGCGTTGTCAATTTCTTTTTTGAAGTAGTTTCTTAAGAATTTATAGTTATCCCAGTCACTTGTACTATTTGAAAATCTAGCTGTATTATATGCAACAATTTTTTGATATTGTTGTGAACAGAGCTTTATACTACTACAGCGCCATCTGTTGGAAAACTAAAGCTTTCTGAAACATTAGCGTTTGCCTTGACAATGGAAGCAGCAGAGCAAGCTTCTCACGGAGTACATCGACTTAGAGAAGCCATCGTCGAAGAATGCTCATGCCGAAGAACACCTTCTCGCGCGAACAAATGCCTCAACTGCAAACTGGTTACGGATTTCTTCTCCAACATCTGGATATGCAAGATGAACAAGCCTTTCAATGTCCGCTTGTAGCTGTTGTAGAGTTTCGCCCCTCTTCTGAACTCTGGAATAGACTTCTGAAGACTTCTTTCATATGGGTACTACCAAAGCGTTTGTCTATAGCCTCAACCAAGTAATTAAAGTAGCCGCTCTTATCTGCTGGTATGGTTAGCAATAACTCAGCAGCTGCTCCTCTAAGAGCAAGGGTTAGAGCTAAACACTTGTCAGCCTCATCCGAGCCATTTGCTGTAGAAGCTGCATCGAATTGCTTCTTGTATATAGACCAAGAAGTTTGTCCATCAAAGGTTGGAGGTTGCATCTCCTTTTTCCTCAAGGTTTCTCCAGAACTTTCCCGAATCTTTATGTTTCGAACACGGTCTAACTCTTTTGAAAACGTCTCCATTTTGCTGTCGACTTGATTCCCTAGCAATGAAACACGTTCATCTAACTCTTTTGAAAACGTCTCCATTTTGTTGTCGACTTTATTCTCCAGCAATGAAACACGTCCATCAAGTGCAGATACATTATTCTCGATGTTAACAAGCTTGCCTTCTAGCATGTTTCTCTGCTCTTCTTTTTGTTCGCTATGCTGTTTCTCAAGGCGTTCGAGAATATTCTTTTGTTCATTTTTCTGCTCATTGAAACGTTCGTTTTGTTCATTTCGTTGCTCTTCGAGACGTTCGAGAACATTCTTTTGTTCTTTCTTTTGTTCAATTCAAAACAGTAAATCTCAATTTATAAACAACTCAAATACTTTTATTCAAATTTAAATCACACTTGTTTAATAACACAATCCAATAAGCAATACTTTTGCACACTTTCATAATCCAAAATCAACTGTATCCTGCTCACCGCGAACACTTCCTTATATACTCATGTTAGTTGTTCTCGAAGGTTCTCATCTTGGAATGTTCTAGATGGTTGGAATTAGGGGAAATACATTTGACATTGGAAAAGAGCTTTTTGTTTCTTCCATAAATTAGATATCCAAATTTCCAACAGCTGGCGCTGTAGTAGTATAAAGCTCTGTTCACAACAGTATTTTAAAATTCGGATCGTTTTCTTTGTTATTATTTTTTTTACTTTTACATTTATCTCGGCTAAAATAGTCTCATGATCACAAATTTTTAAATTAGGGACTGGTTCAGCTTTGATTCTTTTCGCATTTCTTGTGACTGCCAGTCAATATTAAAATCTCCAATAACCAAAATTTCATATGGAAACTCGATCCACTCAATAAACTTATCACAAAAAATTCTTTTAGAACATCGTGGGGATTTGTATACGGCAACTAATCTAAAGTAAAAGAATCACAAAAAACTTTATGTGCAAGCCACCAAATATCTCTATCGATTGCGTGTATTTTTATTGTCTCAGCTTGCCACATTTCTTTCAAATATATTATAACACCACCAGTATGCCTTGATTCACTATTACACCTGTATATATTATAACTAGCTGACCCGGCCACGCATTGCTGTGGCTAAAGTTTTTGTTATATTACATTATAGTAAACAATCTAAGAGGAACAATAAGAGAACATCAGTCACGGAGTCCACTATGCTTTTTCACACAGATGGTATTTGTAAAAAAATATGGTGATCTCCTTATTTGACTTTCTACTACTATAACCCTTTAGTACAATGAAATTATTTACGAACAAAGACGAAAATGTTGATGTTGGTATACAAATTCACTGGATTGAGATTTGAAGGGGAAGTACGTTGAACACAATTAATTAAAATGTTCTTACACTTGATATTAAGCATAAATCAGTAGGTACGAAATAAAAATTTATTAGATTTATTATTTCCATTTAATTTTATAACAAATATAAGTATATTACAGTATAATACAATAAATAACATGTGACGCTTAAACTCATGAATGACGTAGGCAAGGCAGACAGTCTTAAACTTTTAAACATTAATATCTATTTTTTTTGAATTATAAATACTTTCAATTTCAATTTAATTTAACACCAATCGGTGCACAATGTTTTTGGTTAACCTGTCTTTAGCTAACACAAATAGATTCGACGGTTTACCAACACGTGAACACGCAACATATAGTTGCCCATGAGAAAAACATGGATTTTCCAAATCTAAACCACAAATGGACATTGTTTGACCTTTAGATTTATTTATAGACATGGCGAAAGCTAAACGAATTGGAAACTGTAGCCTTTTGAAGGGTATGGTAGAATCTGATGGTATCATCGGAATACGTGGCAGCAGGACCACTTTTCCATTAAACTTCCCAGCCAAAATGGTTGCTTCAAGAATGTTTCCGGTGATCTTTTTGATGACCAAACGCGTACCGTTACATAATTGAGGTGGATTCAAATTACGGAGGAGAATAATAGGGGAACCAATCTATAATCGAAGATTATGTGGTGGCATTCCAGGGATATCTAATGAATTTAAAAATTCAATCGGAAAATTTACACTTTCATTTTCATCAACAACATTATCGATTGATTTAAAAGACATCAGATCGCCTGGTAACAACTGTTGTATCTGGAAGTTAATTTCGTCAACATCAACGTTTTTGGCTGCCAAAATCGCCCGTTGACTAAGCCATTCATGATTCAAATAACTATTCTGTATATCCGGGAAAATATATTAATTAACTTTTATAAAACTATGTGATATTACTTACATGTATAAATTGAAATTATTGTTCCTGTGCTCCTACTATGGCTATGTCTCGTTCTCCTGCTGCTCTTGTTCTTATGATATTCTCTTGAAGACGTTCGTTTTTTATAATTATGTGATAATACTTACATATGTACATATATTCAAATTAAATTATAAAGTTTTGATCAATGAAGCACAAATAAGTAAAAAACAGGTTTAATTTCACTGTATTTTCTTCATTATAATATGAATGCAATAAATTGCGACTATAATTTGAGATTTAAACTATCCTATCTCTCAAGTTGGATCGAACTGCACATGGTGTGCGAATTTTATTATAATCGGTTAAGTGGTTTAGGAGTCCATTGAGGACAAACATCGTGACACGAGATTTATATATATTAAGATTATTAACTTCCCATAGGGAGTTATTGTAATCGGTCCGATTTGTCAAATTGGAATTTTTGACATTTCTCGACGTTTCAAGGTCCCTAGAGGCTATATCAATCATTTTTAGAGAGATGTCTGTGTGTGTGTACGTACGAGTACGTACGAACGTACAATCGTACGAACGTTCTGGTACCATTTTTCGTCGTCGATATCTCAAGAACGAGTAAAGATATCGGCTTCAAATAAATTTTGTTTAATAGATAATAACTTCGAAAGAGGCTGAAAGGGCGTTTATTAAAATTCAGTGAGTAGTGTTTTCACTATAACGGTTTAAAAAAAAGTAAAAATGTTGGTTAGTTTCAAATATCTCACGAAAAAATAATGCTATTGATTTCAAATAAAATTTAATGTACTCATTATAAGGTCATACAGATTTGGTATGAATTTGGAAAAAAATGAACATACCGTTATTTTTTTAAATAAAAAAAATGAAAAAAAAAATAACCCAGATATTTTAAGAACGGAAAACAATTTGAAACTCAAAATAATTTTATTTTACGAAAAATAATGTGTTTGATAACTGGTGAAAATTTCAAAAAAAATCAGTTTACGGTTTTTTTACAAAAAAATAAAAAACTATATAAAATTCTATTGAAAATTGGTAAAAATTGTTTTTCGACTCAAATTTCTCGAGAACTAGTAGTGATATTGACTTCCAATTTAGTCTATTTTATACATAGTATAATTTTGTACAATTGGTAAAATGTTGACAAATTGAATCAATCACCCATGTTCTGCATTTCACTTATTGTGAATTCGAGCAACAAAAGTGAATTTTGATGTTCTGCATTCCGCATAAAATGACTTTTGTGATTTGTTCATTCCGAATGTGAAATGTTGATGTTCTGAATTCCACCCGAAATGAAGTTTGTGAATTGACTTTTCGGAGATGAAAATTCGTGTTCTACATTTCGAATACATAGCATTTTACGGTGAATTCAATTCACTTAGTTTTATTTGGTGAAATTGATAAACGTGTAAATAAAGATTTGAAATTTTGATTGATTGATTTTGATTTGATTGATTGATAAATTGTTGTTTACAAGAAAATACAAAAGAGCTCCCGACAAGAAAAAGTTGGGTTGCAATTTGTGAAATAAGAAGGAAGAAATTTTGTGTTAAGGGAATTGAAGTCGATTTTATTAAGGGATTTATTTCTTTAATGTAAACAAATGTCTCTTCGCTTAGTCTGAAGCTTCTTTTGAAACTACAAATAATTCAAATATGACCATGTTAATTCATTCCCCATTTTTTACTTACGCTGCTTCTGGAAGATCTAAAATTATGGATTTACTACGTAAAACTTTTCCACAAACTCTCTATCATTGATTTTCGTCCCTTCTACCATTTATTAATAATAATAGTGAATCTATTTTCGTTATGCACAAGAAACAATGTTTTAATAAATGATGCAAATTGTCTTTCAGCTGATTTTGACATTTCACAAATAAATTCGGAGTGAATTGAATTCACTCGGAATGTAGAACATGCCTTTTCATTTTAAGTGAAATTGAAATTCGTTTTCAATTCACTTTCACTCGGAATACAGAACATTTGTGAATAGCTTTTTTTTTAAATAAAAAAACTAAAAATTCTAGTGAAAACTAGTTAAAATTGTATTTCAAGTCGAATTTCTTGGGAATGAACACCGATAGTGCCTTCTAAAGTATTGTTGTGAACAGAGCTTTATACTACTACAGCGCCATCTGTTGGAAAACTGCATATCTAATTTATGGAAGAAACAAAAAGCTCTTTTCCAATGTCAAATGTATTTCCCCTTATTCCAAACATCTAGAACATTCCAAGACAAGAAGTTTCGAGAACAACTAATTTGAGTATATAAGGGAGTGTTCACGGTCAGCGAGACAGTTGAGTTTTGATTACGGAAGTGTGCAAAACTCTGCTTATTGGATTGTGGAAAATGTAAAACAAGTGTGAATTTAATTTGAATAAAGTATTTGCGTTGATTATAAATTAAGATTTATTGTTGTGATTTGGAAAGTAAAAATAAAGAACAAATACTAGAAAGAGTAATAAGTTTTATTTAACGAACCTTGGAAAAACATTACAGTATGTTGTTTTATACATCGATACCTTCCCGTAAGAATGTATACTAAGCGACATTATTTCTAAAACGAAGAAAGTTCTAGTTGAATCATAGTGTGCTAAGAGACAATTTTGGTTAAACTAAGTGACATCTAACAAGATTTTTTGTTGCTCACGACAATGAGATCTTTATTAATATCGCTTAGCATAATTTTTTTGGCGGATAATACAAATTTCAGGGGCAACATTATTTTAATGAGAAAACATGGCAGTTGATAAATTTTTTTATTTGTACTCTAGTTTCCTTTTCATGCATAATAGGTTGGCGAAACCCAGGCCAAGTAGGCTAGTTTTCCCGAATTTTTGTTCAGTTTTAAAATAGTTATTTTCGTATGTTATTGATGGAAAAATGAAAAGGAAATCAAAAAAAACATTATTCACTTACAAAGAATAACATTTACAAGAGCATTGACACTTAGTTTATTGCAGAGTAGTTAGTAAGTTTGTTGTTGATTAGGAAAATTGTGTAGTTCTACTGTAATTGCAGCAAAGTGGTAACGCTGGTCATGAACTCTACGAGCAGGAGAGGGGAAAAATATACACACACAAAGGAATATCAAGGAAGGAATGAAGTTCGGGAGTTTACGAATTGTAAAATAAATTCAGATTTAAAGTGTGATTTTATGCCTTGTATGGTACGAGGGCAGTTTGAAAAGTTCTCGGCCTGACCAATAAAACGCAATAAATTTTAAAACTTTTTTTTAATCTTTTTCTACATATTCTCCTCTTATATCAATGCACTTATTCCATCTGTGATCCAGTGTTTCTATACCGTTTTTATAGGCCGATTCCTCCAACTCTTCGAAAAACCGCTCCGTCTCAGCAATCACCTCCTCGTTGGTGAAGAATTTGCGTCCAGCCAAATATTTTCTTAAGTTAGGAAAGAGGTAATAGTCTGATGGTGCCAAATCAGGTGAATATGGGGGATGGTTCAGTACACAAAATCGAAGTTCATGGAGTTTAGCCATGACAACAACCGACTTGTGTGCTGGAGCATTATCCTGATGAAAAAGGATCTTCTTTTTGGCTAATCCTGGTCTTTTTTCGGCAAACTTTTTAAACCAATTTGTCCAACAGGTTTGCATAGTATTGACCAGTGATAATTTGGCCCTTGGGAAGGTAATCAATAAAAATAATTCCCTTGTAATCCCAAAAGACTGACGCCATCACTTTCCCAGCTGAAGCACACGACTTGGCTTTCTTCGGTGGAGGAGAACCGCTATGCTTCCATTGTTTTGATTGTTCTTTTGTCTCAGGAATATAGTGACGAATCCATGTTTCGTCGGTGGTAATGAATCTTCTCAAGAAATCGCTGGTATTCTTCCGAAATAACGCTAGATTTCAGTCTGTTTGTTGCTCTCAACGAGTTAAGAGGTAAATAAAAGTGCTCCGAACAATAAGTGTTTTTGTTTTGCTCATAATGGGTGAACCGTTGCAGTCTCACGTGCTAACTAATAAACTTTTTTTCGATCAGAAGAGAAAATTATTAAAAGATTCACCAGGTCCAAAATTTCTTGTTATGGAAAGATGTGATCAAAACATGAATATGGAAAAAGTGTCGCCATTCTTGTTAAAAAAAAGTTATTTCTCTTGTTTGCGGTGATGTTCTTAAGTGCGCCAAAATAAAAAATGGAACTGTTCTCATAAACACTAAAGATAGTGAACAAGCAAATAAACTTATAAAACTTAGTAACTTAGATTCAAATATAAACATTAAAATCTCTGAACATCCTACTCTTAACAACGCTAAGGGTGTAGTTTACTGCTCCGATTTTAACTACATGGAAAAAGAATACATCCTAGAAAATTTGAGTGATCAGAATGTTATTGATATAAAACGAATGAAGTTAAAAAATAAATCTACAGGTGCTTTAGAAGACAGTAATTTATACATTATGATTTTCTCTACGTCCAATATTCCGGATACAATTAATATTGGTTATTCAAGAGTAAAAGTAAGACCATATTATATACCTTTACCGCTAAGATGTATGAACTGTTTGCGCTTTGGACATATTGCGGTACTTTGCAAAGCTACCAAATCGTGTTCTAACTGCGGTGAAAAATTTCATCTTGCCGACAACGAAGAGACGTGCAAAAAACTAAGTAAATGCTGTAACTGTCTTGGCTGTCATAACACATTCTCAAGTTTATGCCCAGTATTTAAAAAGGAGAAAGAAATACAGAGCATAAAAGTTCTTGAGAAAGTTGATATGAGAGGAGCGATCAAACGGTATCGTGAGAGAAACCCACTTATGCTGTCCCGTTCATCAGAGGTAGTTTCAACTCTACATATAGAAAACAAACAACCAAGCCCCGAAGAGAAAGATTCCAACCGACAAGAATTAATGACATCACAAGAAAATGAATCAGTTATACAACAGGCAACTTCCATAGACATTTGTACTAACCCTCCAACACCCGTAAAGCGTGCGATAAAGTCTTCGGATGAGAATTCAATTGATCCACCTCCAAAAAAAATAATAACGACAGAGAAAGGTACACTGCAAATTTTTTCTACAAAACTTTCAAATAGAGCAAAACGTAATATTAAAAATAAGAACAAAAAATATAATATAAACGATAATAACAGTCTATCTAGTGACTTACACTCCGAATCAGAGCTATTATGAGTAACTTAAATATAATTCAATGGAATTGTGATGGCTTCTATAGTCATTTCAATGAATTCCAACTTCTAACAAGTAAATACAAACCTTTATTATGTAGTATTCAAGAAACTAAATTTAAATTTGAACACACTCCAAAACTTAAAAACTACAAAATATTTGTTAAAAATGTTCAGTCAAATACAATTTCATATGGTGGTGTTGCCCTATTAGTGAATGATTCTTTTTGTTGTGAAGAATTAATTTTGCAAACAAATCTTCAAGCCGTAGCAATACGAATGTTTTTTCCCAGAAAATTCATTGTTTGCAGCATATATTTGCCTGGTTCTGAAAATATTACGAATTCTGATATTGAAAATATTATTGACCAATTTGATTGTCCCTTTTTGTTTTTGGGGGACTTTAATTCCCACAATTGTTTATGGGGTTCTGATAAAATTGACAAAAGAGGAAAAATTGTAGAAGATATCATAAATAAGTACCAATTAAATCTATTGAATAATGGTGATTCGACACATTTCAGTCTAGCTTATAAAACATATAGTTGTATCGACTTAACAATTGTATCACCTACATTAGAAAACTATTTCGACTGGTTTGTTTGTAATGATTTGCATAGTAGCGATCATTTCCCTATTATTATCCCTATCTTACATAGCAACAACCAAAATTCAAAACGTAAGCAATTTTTAGTTAACAAAGCAGACTGGAACGTTTTTCGAGAAAGTTTGTCATTGAATTCACAAAATATTGAGTTTGAAGACATTGACCAACATGAAAATTTTATACGTACTAGAATCCTCGAAGCAGCTAAAAGGTCTATCCCAATAACACCTTCTTATAGTTTCATAAATAAGAAAGTCCCTTGGTGGAATAATGAAATCAAAACCCTTTTAAAAAACAGAAAGAAACTTCTTAGAATATACAATAGAACACTTAGATTAACTGATTTCGGGAATTTTATCTCAGCTAAATATAAAGCAAGAAAAATGATCCGTATCTATAAAAAAAAGTCTTGGGAGGAATATATAGGTACAATATCTAGTCGAACAACATCGTCGGAAGTTTTTAGAAAAATAAGAAATTTAAACGGAAAAACTAAAAGTACAAATATTACATCAATTTTATCGAACAATCATTTACTTACAAATAAGACAGATATTGTAGAAGAATTTTCCAAAATATTTTCAAAAACATCTAGCTCACAAAATTACAACTCGAAATTTCAAACCCATAAAACAGTTGTAGAATCAACCAGGCTCAGTATTCCATCAAACCAGACAGATTTTTGTAACCACCCTTTTACTTTTCAAGAGCTTCAGAACGCTATTTATGAATGCAAGGGGTCATCTGCAGGACCTGATATGATTCATTACGACATGATAAGAAATATTAAGATTAGTGATCTATCCTGTTTACTTAATTTTTACAATAAAATTTTTTGTACCGGCAACTTTCCAAAAATGTGGAGAAAGGCTTTGCTAATACCCATTCTTAAGGTGGGAAAAGATCCTCTTAATACAAATAATTACCGGCCTATTTCCTTAACTAATTGCCTTTGCAAAGTTATGGAGAGAATTATAAATAAAAGGCTTCAGTGGTTCCTTGAAAGTAATTATTTAATTAATAACTTTCAATCTGGATTCCGTAAGCATAGAAGTACTGTTGACAACCTTCTGTATTTAGAATCTGAAATTATGGAAGCTTTCTCTGCTAGGAAATTTTTCATAGCTGTTTTCTTTGATATGAAAAAAGCTTATGATACAGTATGGAGAAGAAATGTAGTCGAAGAGCTATTAAAATTGGGACTAAAAGGGAACATAGTTAATTTTATTAATAATTTTCTTACAGAAAGATCCTTTCAGGTAGTTATAGGTGATACGTTTGCAGCACAAAATACTCTCGAAAACGGCATACCTCAAGGTTCGGTTATAAGCGTAACTTTGTTTCTAATTGCTGTTAATAGTATCCTTTCGCTAGTAAAAGAACCTATAAGACTGGCCATGTATGCAGATGACTTAGTGGTTTTTGGCGCCTCTAATAACATTAATACATTGCAAATGAAATTGCAAACATCCCTAAACAAATTAATAGACCGAAAAAGAAATATTATAATTCCTCCTGATTTGTTTCTTAATGAATATAAGTTAAAGTTTGTCGATACCTATAAATTCCTAGGAATGACTTTTGATAAAAAGCTAAAATGGACCGAACACATAAAAGGAATTAAAGCAAAGGCATCTAAAAATTTAAATCTTTTGAAACTTCTAGCAAACACAGATTATGGATCTGATAGAAAACTTTTACTCAGGATACATAATATGATAGTTCTACCAATCATAGATTACGGCAGCATTATTTACCTTTCTGCAAGAAAATCATTGCTGAAATCACTTGACTCTGTTCATAATGCCGGTGTAAGAATAAGCACAGGAGCTTTTCGAACCAGTCCAGTTGAAAGTATAATGGTAGATGCAGGACAGCACCCATTAGAATATAGAAGACAAGAGCAAAAATTATCTGCTTATACTAAAATATGCTCTTTTAATTCACATCCTTTGTCTAGCAAAATTTTAAACGAACGAATCTATTCTAAACTTAAGACCCGAGCATTTAATTACCAGCCAGCATATATTCGACTTAAATCTACCTTTCAACAAAATTTTACTCAAAATATTATTTTCAATAAACAAAAAATTCAGATTTCTCCCCCTTGGCTTTCAAGTTCCTTCAAAATAGACACATCCCTTTCAAAATTCAAAAAACAAGAAACTCACCCTCAACAATTTATTTCCTATTTTCGTGAAAAATGCTCTTCTATATATCCTGGTTTTGAACAAATATTTACAGACGGTTCCGTATTAAAGTCTGAGACAGGCTGTGCATTCAAACACCGCTCAGTTGAAAGAAAATTTCACTTAAGCAAGTTTTCTAATATCTGTACAGCGGAACTGTATGCGATTCAAAAAGCTATAGATTACGCTAATGCAACCAACCATTTGAACTTTTTAATTTGTACAGATTCCTTGAGTTCTGTTAAAATTTTAAAGAAAATGTATAGCAGTCACCCAATTGCTTACAAAATAAAAGAACTTATTTACCAATCTCCCAAAAACTTTGTACTATTTTGGATTCCCAGTCATATGGGTATTGGATTTAACCAAAGAGCCGATGAACTAGCCAAAAATTCAATTCTTCAACAACATGATAAATCTTTTCTTTTCTTCTATAAAGATTTAAAGGAGAGAATAAAATTTACTGTGAACGATAAATGGAAAGACAAATGGGAACAGGTACCACTTTCAAATAAACTTCGATCTCTAAAAGGGACAATTGGAGCATGGTCTAGTATTGATTATTTATAGACAAAAGATTCAATCGTTTTGACAAGATCAAGAATAGGGCACACCAACCTCACCCATAAGTTTTTAATTGAAAAATCTGATCCAATAGATTGTTTATGTGGTAACTTACTCTCTATTAAACACATTTTTTCGGATTGTCCAAACTACATTAATTCAAGAAAACTGCATAAAATAAACAATTTCGATATTATCGGTTCTGATAACAGTCATGATATTAATAACGTTTTAAATTTTGTGAAATCAATTAAGCTATATGAAAAAATATAGACATAAGACACATTTACATTTATATACATATATATCTTTAAAATATTATAGTTATGTATTATGTATTATATTATTAACATTACCCCTACAAATTTATATGAATTTCAATTGTTATAATAATTTATTGTTTTCTTACATTAAATCAAACATTTTTTTAAACAACCCAATTTATGGAACTAAAATATTATAATTTCATTAAATTTGTTTTTGTTCAAAATAAATATGAATACACTTTCATAATTAAGTTGAATTTATGCAGTATGTTGCTTTATATTAACCTAAACAAAAAAAAAAAAAAAAAAAATTATTAACTATGAAATATTATTTTATAAGTTATATGTATGTATTTTGTATATAAAAGAATAAGGGCCTGAAAACCTTTTGAGTTGAAGGCCTAATAAAAACTCCTTAAATCTAAATTTAACGCTAGATTATCTCTAGAGATTTCAACTCGACTGAATTTTTGTTCTTCGCTCAGCAAACGCGGCAACCACCTTGCGGACAATTTTTTCAACCCCAATTCTTCGGTCAAAATGTGGTAAACCTGCTCAGAAGAGATCCCTATGGTGTTGCTGATTTTTCGCACTTTTAACCTTCGGTCGTCTAAAACCATTTTATGAACTTTATCAACGTTTTCTGAAGAGGTGGATGTTGTTGGCCTTCCTCTTCTGCGATCATCTTCGACGCTCTATCTGCCATGTTTAAATAAGGCTGCCCACTTTTTGAACGTGGAATACGAAGGTGCAGATTCCCCCAATGTCTCATCGAAGTCATCTTTAATTTGATTTGGTGTCATATTCTTTTTGACCAAATATTTAATGACGGCTGTAATTTCATTTTTTTCCCATTTTCGTTGTTAGCAATAGGTTCGTTCAAACAAAAAATTGCACTGATATAAGTACGCGACCAATTTTAATGAAACTTCACATACAATTATTATATATATAAGGCTGTTTGAGGAATTAAAAGTTATTTATTAAAACAACGGCTTCTATGTTAGGCCGAGAACTTTTCAAACAGCCTCCGTATATGCGAACTTGTAGTTAACTTGATCTGATATATAAAAAGGATCTTTCAATATGACAGATAGCATTCATAGTCAGGAGCTCTTTTTGTGATGTTCGAACTTATGATTGTGGAAAAACTGTTCCAGAAACAAAAGGTAAAATGAGCAACTGAGGGAAAGCTATTTCGGACTATTCCAAACATGTACACTGTGCAGCAAGTAGAGCCATGTGACTTCTATAATCTCGTTCTGAAACAGATAGTGTGTAGGACAGGAGTTAATACTTATGCAATCCAATAGCAACCTTACAAACAAAATCTTGCTCGAAACAAATAAAATTAAGACACTTAAGTTGAAAGAACTTTTTTATTTCATTGCTTTATTTTAACATCCTGGTCAACCGTCAAGGTCACCAGGTCCAATCACCAGGTCCGTCAAAGACATTATCCGGGAAAGTTAGGAGATGCACCACCTGCTTCATCATCACGACCATCATTTTGAGCTGCAGCACTTGTTACAAGGGCAGTGATTGCCATTAGAGCAAGACACATCAACCTGACTGCGAACATTTTTTAATTATTTTAGAACTGAACTTTTAAACGGAAAGTAGGAACTAATGACTTCGAAGAAATTTCACGAGCTTTTATACCGAAAAATGAACGAATTATCAACTTGAAAATACGCACAAACGCCAACAGCTGCCGTGGTAAGCAAACAAAGTATGGTTTTTGTTTGTTAAGAGAAAGCAAAAATGAGTAAACAATAAATGGGAACTAAATCTACTAAATCCACTATTATCTGAAAAAAATATGTTTATTAACGTACTCGAAAAAAACAAAATTCCATTTGGGTTTATCCCAGATTTACAGACCTTTAATAAATAAGATTTTTCTAACTTTTTTAAGAAAGTACCGACTTAAGTTATTTCTTGATATACTCCTCAAAGATTTTTTTGACAGAATTTCAAAATATATATTGATTTTTGAAATTGAATTTCTTAAATACGTCGAAGTTGCTGGTTTCAAAAGTGACGTTTAACCCGCTACAGAACTTTAAGAATGATCTATAATGTCGACATCCTTCAACCACCCATATTGTGCAGAAATTTGTTAAAAAGTGCCCTTGGTATTATCACTTGTTTTACCCACCATCTGCTCTAGAACGATTTTGAAAAAATTACATGAAACCCTGTGAATGTTTGGCATAGCTTTGCCTTGGAAACCTATTCCTACTTAGCACCATTTTAAGGTATATTGGCCGAAAGCTTGTCATTTCGTAGAGGCGATTCATACCAGCTGATCTGCCGAAATGTCTTCCTTTCCGACTTTATAAATGAAGTTAGTGAGCACAACTTTGACATGTTACTCCATGACGGGCTCTGTAGACTCCGTCCGCAGGTCATAAAACTCCTTCTTGATAAATTCTTCAGATTTATCGGTGGACGTGGACACATATAAAGCTTTCACATCCAGGCCATCACTTATAGACTTAAAGTATATATGTGTTTAGTATTTCAAACTATTTAATTACAAAGAACAAAGGTTAATAACAATAATGTACACTTTTCTTTGTTTGCGTTTTTAAAAGAACATCATCTTAATATAATAATTAAATTTATTTTAAAAATAAATAAATAATTTAACAACATTATCAAAATAAATAACAAATAATTTTATACAATTAATTTTGGAGTTTAACAAAATTTACAATTTGTCGTTTGAATCTTCTTAAGTTGTTTTCAGTCTTTAAATCGTTTGGCAAGGTGTTGAAAAATCGAAGTCCCTTGTAGAATAGGCAATTGTCTCCAGCACTTGTACGTCCATTGGAAGGCGAAAGTTCTGATTGTTTCTTAATATAAATGGTTGAACATCTCCAACACAGTTTATTAAACGAGACAGATATTCAGGCACAAGATTATTTTTTATTTTAAAGACAAAAAGTAAAACATTCATCAAAATTCTTTGTTTAACGCTTAGCCACATTAACATATCTAACATAAAACTTATAGGAGTATAAATATTGCACTTTAAAATTGTTCACATTGCTTTATTTTGGAGAATTTGAATTGATGGACAGTATTCAAAATGTGGTTTTATTATAGCATTATCATATAATAAAACGGCAAACATGTTTTTTTGTGGTACACTTACGCGGCACAAAAACCGAAGGGGCATAAATTACCATAGCTGGGCACCGTTAATCAAATAGTTAACTTCGTTAATCGCTAATCCGCTACTAAAAAAGTTAGCTTCGTTAAACGTTAAAGCGTTAAATTTCGGAAGAATTAACGCAAGTTAACGTTAATCGTTAATCCGTTAACATGTGATAAAAATTGCATTTTTTATATTTTTTTACTCTGAGCACCGGCGCTAAGTAATGCCGGTCGTCCACTAGGCGATCAACGCACAAATTTCGAATTCAACGTATTCAACTCTAATGTACAGTGCCTTCAATTCTGTTCAACCAACGGGTTGGATCTAGTTGTTGACCGTTGCTCAACGAACTGCGCAACAAGTGTACGGGTAGTGTACGAGCTCGTGTTGCTCCTTGAAAATGTTCGATCAACACGTTGAGCACCATTTTCAAGATAATGTGTTGCACATTATTTGTTCAACGTGTTGATCAACTTTTTAATTTTCTTTGGGATTTCTTGACGTAATATTGTGTTGCGTTTCGTTGGCTGCAGTGAAATGTGTCTACGTGGTTGAACTATTGCGTTGCCATGAACTTGCAGTTGTTGCAACTTGCAAACTGTAGTTTATTTTGGTTTTTTGTCATGGAAGATGATAAAAAATCAGAGTGGACCACGGAATTAATTTTGCAAATGATTTTAGCAATTGAGGAAAAGCTCAATATATGGGACATTAAGAGCCCCTCTTATAAAAATCGAGATGGCAGGCAATTGGCTTGGTCTCAAATTTCCTCGAAAATGCAGTTGATCAACTCGAAAAACTTTTTTTTCTGTCAAAATCGAACAAGTTTATCAACTAGTGTACGAGGTTATTCAACATTTGAGTAAGTTGGTCAACTAGGTGTACGGAGCTATTCAACACTGGAATAAGTTTTAAGAGTTGATCAACTAGGTGTGCGGGGTTAATCAACATATGGGAAAGTTGGTCAATTATGTGTACGAGGTTCCAAACGCATTTTGTTCAACTTTAGTTGCTCAACGTGAATTACGTAAATTGCTGCACTAGTGTAAGAGGTTGTAAATTTCGTTTATCCAACGAAAGAGTTAAATAAAAAGTTGAACGAAGTTGGTTGAACTTATCGCGCACATAGTGGACAACCGACATAATGAAATGATCAAACGAAACGAATCTCTTCGCAGTTTTCTCACTCGCATGCGCCGTCAAAATATAATACGTACCCAGCTGTTTTTGTTTCACCAGCGGCACGCGCCGCACGGCACTTGTCTCATATTTCTCTGAACTTGTTTTTCGCGCCGCGCGGTAAATAGTAGGCATTGGATTAACGGATATAACGTGGATTAACGGATTTAACGTGTCCGTTAACATTTTTAAAAGTTAACTTAAAAGTTAATCTGTTAATCGAAATTTTAACTTCGTTAATTAACGATTAACGGATTAACGAGTTAATGCCCAGCTATGTAAATTACATATTAAACGAAAGCATTTTTTGCATAGATGTGCACAATGCCAAAATTATTAAAATATACTATACAGAAATTGTTTAAAACAACAAATAAAAATTGCAAAAAAATGCCCGGACATCTGTTGCTGAATAGAGCAGACATTTACACTATACTGTCACACAGTTACTGTCATACATTATATATATAATTATCTGTGGTTTAAGTATAGAAAAAGTTAGAACCATTTTAACTTTTGCTTTTGTTGTTGTTTGGAAAAATACAGCACATTTTGTTCACTTTTCACTCTTTGGGTGTTTTTCTTTTTTAGTTCAGAGTAGAACCTGAACCGTCAAACAAAAAATCGTGTTTCTTTTTTAGCTCAGAGTGTATAACAGTTCAAATTTGTGTTTCTTTTTTCGTTTAGAGCGTGTTCAGAGATTGTTCAGAGCGCACTCTATGAGCTCGGTATAAAATAGCTGAGCAGAGAGAGTTAAATGCTGAAATCATTCTGACAGACAGGAAAAAAACTCGCGTGTGTTGTGTTTATAAAATAATTCACATTCAATTTTAGTTGCACAACTGTTTCGTTGCTTATAGAAAACAGATGAACTATTTGGTTGGATGTCCGCGCAGGTGCATATAATTATATGTTACACAAAATAGCGAACTCTTTTTGGGCAAAACACAAACTTCTTAGTTGCTCGAACCAAGCAGTTGCGAAACTAAAAATTTAATGTGCGCGCCTAGCCTTAGTGTTTTCAAAAAGTGAAAAAGTGAAATTTAGAACCATTTCAACTTTTACTTTTTGGAAGATAGAAATTTGAAATGAGTTGGAAAAAGAGAGCATGTAGTTCTAGCTTTATTCTATGCGTTACTGTTTTCAAATCTTCCCTGAAAATAAAATATCCCCCTGGTTTGACACGAATGCGTTAATATTCTCAAATACATTAACAAACAAACAAAATATCAAATTCGAATTAGAGCTGATTAAATCGTTTATTTCAAATGATTGAATCGTTCAACAATCGATTACGAAAATGATCCGATTATTTCAACCAACCAATCATTCGATCATTTTCACTGAAATGATTCAATATTGTTCCTATTCGATTTTAAATTCGATTTCGATGATAAGATTGACTTATGGTTTTGATAGTTCTCATAAAATATTCTATTATTGTAAGCCATAAATTGCCAAATAACATCGAATGATGCCTAATACTTTGTACATGGATTAAAAAGTGTCAAAAAAGTTTTCGGCTGACATTTTGTACGAAATACACTTTGACGTACAAAGTACAAAGCTGAATTATCTATTTTTCAAATCATAAACTGTCAAATTCCATCAAAGGATGGCTAAGATTTCGATGGATTAAAAAACGTCTATCCAAAAAAAGGTATTTTATTTGTTAGTCCGGAAAAGAGCAATTTTAGGGCTTTAGACTAACATTTGGTACGAAATACTTTTTGTACGTCATAACTGAATTCGTCCTCTATTCGTCAAGTCATAAACTGTCAAATTCCATCAAAGAATGGCTAAGATTTCGAATTCGTCCTCTATTCGTCAAGCCATAAACTGTCAAATTCCATCAAAGGATAGCTACGATGTCGATGGATTAAGAAACGTCCAAAAATCCACATTAAACATACCGGATTCTGATACATCAAATAACATCAGTTCAACCCAACAGTTGTTTTTGCGGCCTACAACATCAACAACCAATCTGCAACGTGTCAAAAATCTGCAATGTGTCAGAAATGTGTATAGGTTTGAAATTTTGTTTACCATTAACTGTTTTCCTTTGGACTCCAGGATTGAGTGCTTAGTAGCTACTTCTCATTGCATTCAATAATTTAAAAAAATCATGAATTCTCTGTCTTTTATTGAATTGAAATTCATTATCAATTAAATAAATAAATTGACACTCGAATTTCGAGAGCTGGGTCGGCTAGTAAATGTTTATTGCACTAACAGTTGAAATATTTTTACGAATTCTTCTTAGAAGATTTGTCTTTTTTGATATTTTCTTCCCTATATAGTCAATATGTTTATTAAATGTTAATTTATTGTCTATGACAACAGCTAGGTATTTAACTTCAGAAATTATTTCCAGATCTTCATTGTCTACTTTAATATTTATCACACTATCGTTTATAACATTGTTACCAATAATCATCATTTTTGTTTTAGAGACATTCAGTTTAAGTTTATTTGATTTAAGCCAAACACTAAGATTATTTTAATCGAATTGCATTTTTGAGATACCCTCCTCTAAACTAGCAACATACAACAAACCATCATCAGCAAACAATGCATATTCACTATTTGTTATCGAATTGCCGATGTCATTGGTATAAACGTTAAATAGAAACGTGCCTAGAATGGACCCTTGTTGTACACCAATGTCAATTAATATTTCGTCTTATAAGACGTTGTTCACTTTTGTTTTCTGTTTTCGACCTGATAGATATGAAATCATCCACGCTAGTGATTTTTCGCGAACTCCATAACTTTCAAGTTTTTCAAATAAAATACCTCTATCAACTGTCTCAAATGCCCGTTTCAAATCAAGAAAAACACATATTATTTTTGTTGCTTCCAATTTGCAATGACCATATTAAGTGCACCTTCACATGAATGCTGTTTTCTAAATACCGACTGGTTTTCAATTATTAACTTATGAAAGTCGAAAAATGATTCCAGTTGAATATGAACAACTTTTTCAAGTACCTTCTCATAGAGAGGGAGGGCATTAATGGGCCTAAAATCTTCACATTGAGTTTTTTACTTTTGGGATCGGAGAAATTTGGGACACTTTCCATGAATTGGAAACGATTGATTTATAATTTTAATCATGGGGGTGTAATGATATCAATCATGTCTGAAAATTTCGATATTCAGATGGTTAGGATCACGTTTATATTCTATAGGTACTATCAAACACTTTCTTTATATCAGAGTGCACTATTTCTCGAAAGTTAAAAGAAGCATTGTATTGAATTTATTTGCCAAAGTGAGATTGTCACTGTATGCTATATTTTCGTAAACAACTTTGCTTATTTCGGATTGCTTTTGCTTCAGTACAAATTGTTTAATATTTCTCCACATTGATTTCTGATCAACTGAATTTTCTATTTTATTTTTTATAAAATCTCTTTTAGCGTTGTCAATTTCTTTTTTGAAGTAGTTTCTTAAGAATTTATAGTTATCCCAGTCACTTGTACTATTTGAAAATCTAGCTGTATTATATGCAACAATTTTTTGATATTGTTGTGAACAGAGCTTTATACTACTACAGCGCCATCTGTTGGAAAACTAAAGCTTTCTGAAACATTAGCGTTTGCCTTGACAATGGAAGCAGCAGAGCAAGCTTCTCACGGAGTACATCGACTTAGAGAAGCCATCGTCGAAGAATGCTCATGCCGAAGAACACCTTCTCGCGCGAACAAATGCCTCAACTGCAAACTGGTTACGGATTTCTTCTCCAACATCTGGATATGCAAGATGAACAAGCCTTTCAATGTCCGCTTGTAGCTGTTGTAGAGTTTCGCCCCTCTTCTGAACTCTGGAATAGAGTCGTACTTTGAAGACTTCTTTCATATGGGTACTACCAAAGCGTTTGTCTATAGCCTCAACCAAGTAATTAAAGTAGCCGCTCTTATCTGCTGGTATGGTTAGCAATAACTCAGCAGCTGCTCCTCTAAGAGCAAGGGTTAGAGCTAAACACTTGTCAGCCTCATCCGAGCCATTTGCTGTAGAAGCTGCATCGAATTGCTTCTTGTATATAGACCAAGAAGTTTGTCCATCAAAGGTTGGAGGTTGCATCTCCTTTTTCCTCAAGGTTTCTCCAGAACTTTCCCGAATCTTTATGTTTCGAACACGGTCTAACTCTTTTGAAAACGTCTCCATTTTGCTGTCGACTTGATTCCCTAGCAATGAAACACGTTCATCTAACTCTTTTGAAAACGTCTCCATTTTGTTGTCGACTTTATTCTCCAGCAATGAAACACGTCCATCAAGTGCAGATACATTATTCTCGATGTTAACAAGCTTGCCTTCTAGCATGTTTCTCTGCTCTTCTTTTTGTTCGCTATGCTGTTTCTCAAGGCGTTCGAGAATATTCTTTTGTTCATTTTTCTGCTCATTGAAACGTTCGTTTTGTTCATTTCGTTGCTCTTCGAGACGTTCGAGAACATTCTTTTGTTCTTTCTTTTGTTCAATTCAAAACAGTAAATCTCAATTTATAAACAACTCAAATACTTTTATTCAAATTTAAATCACACTTGTTTAATAACACAATCCAATAAGCAATACTTTTGCACACTTTCATAATCCAAAATCAACTGTATCCTGCTCACCGCGAACACTTCCTTATATACTCATGTTAGTTGTTCTCGAAGGTTCTCATCTTGGAATGTTCTAGATGGTTGGAATTAGGGGAAATACATTTGACATTGGAAAAGAGCTTTTTGTTCCAACAGCTGGCGCTGTAGTAGTATAAAGCTCTGTTCACAACAGTATTTTAAAATTCGGATCGTTTTCTTTGTTATTATTTTTTTTACTTTTACATTTATCTCGGCTAAAATAGTCTCATGATCACAAATTTTTAAATTAGGGACTGGTTCAGCTTTGATTCTTTTCGCATTTCTTGTGACTGCCAGTCAATATTAAAATCTCCAATAACCAAAATTTCATATGGAAACTCGATCCACTCAATAAACTTATCACAAAAAATTCTTTTAGAACATCGTGGGGATTTGTATACGGCAACTAATCTAAAGTAAAAGAATCACAAAAAACTTTATGTGCAAGCCACCAAATATCTCTATCGATTGCGTGTATTTTTATTGTCTCAGCTTGCCACATTTCTTTCAAATATATTATAACACCACCAGTATGCCTTGATTCACTATTACACCTGTATATATTATAACTAGCTGACCCGGCCACGCATTGCTGTGGCTAAAGTTTTTGTTATATTACATTATAGTAAACAATCTAAGAGGAACAATAAGAGAACATCAGTCACGGAGTCCACTATGCTTTTTCACACAGATGGTATTTGTAAAAAAATATGGTGATCTCCTTATTTGACTTTCTACTACTATAACCCTTTAGTACAATGAAATTATTTACGAACAAAGACGAAAATGTTGATGTTGGTATACAAATTCACTGGATTGAGATTTGAAGGGGAAGTACGTTGAACACAATTAATTAAAATGTTCTTACACTTGATATTAAGCATAAATCAGTAGGTACGAAATAAAAATTTATTAGATTTATTATTTCCATTTAATTTTATAACAAATATAAGTATATTACAGTATAATACAATAAATAACATGTGACGCTTAAACTCATGAATGACGTAGGCAAGGCAGACAGTCTTAAACTTTTAAACATTAATATCTATTTTTTTTGAATTATAAATACTTTCAATTTCAATTTAATTTAACACCAATCGGTGCACAATGTTTTTGGTTAACCTGTCTTTAGCTAACACAAATAGATTCGACGGTTTACCAACACGTGAACACGCAACATATAGTTGCCCATGAGAAAAACATGGATTTTCCAAATCTAAACCACAAATGGACATTGTTTGACCTTTAGATTTATTTATAGACATGGCGAAAGCTAAACGAATTGGAAACTGTAGCCTTTTGAAGGGTATGGTAGAATCTGATGGTATCATCGGAATACGTGGCAGCAGGACCACTTTTCCTTTAAACTTCCCAGCCAAAATGGTTGCTTCAAGAATGTTTCCGGTGATCTTTTTGATGACCAAACGCGTACCGTTACATAATTGAGGTGGATTCAAATTACGGAGGAGAATAATAGGGGAACCAATCTATAATCGAAGATTATGTGGTGGCATTCCAGGGATATCTAATGAATTTAAAAATTCAATCGGAAAATTTACACTTTCATTTTCATCAACAACATTATCGATTGATTTAAAAGACATCAGATCGCCTGGTAACAACTGTTGTATCTGGAAGTTAATTTCGTCAACATCAACGTTTTTGGCTGCCAAAATCGCCCGTTGACTAAGCCATTCATGATTCAAATAACTATTCTGTATATCCGGGAAAATATATTAATTAACTTTTATAAAACTATGTGATATTACTTACATGTATAAATTGAAATTATTGTTCCTGTGCTCCTACTATGGCTATGTCTCGTTCTCCTGCTGCTCTTGTTCTTATGATATTCTCTTGAAGACGTTCGTTTTTTATAATTATGTGATAATACTTACATATGTACATATATTCAAATTAAATTATAAAGTTTTGATCAATGAAGCACAAATAAGTAAAAAACAGGTTTAATTTCACTGTATTTTCTTCATTATAATATGAATGCAATAAATTGCGACTATAATTTGAGATTTAAACTATCCTATCTCTCAAGTTGGATCGAACTGCACATGGTGTGCGAATTTTATTATAATCGGTTAAGTGGTTTAGGAGTCCATTGAGGACAAACATCGTGACACGAGATTTATATATATTAAGATTATTAACTTCCCATAGGGAGTTATTGTAATCGGTCCGATTTGTCAAATTGGAATTTTTGACATTTCTCGACGTTTCAAGGTCCCTAGAGGCTATATCAATCATTTTTAGAGAGATGTCTGTGTGTGTGTACGTACGAGTACGTACGAACGTACAATCGTACGAACGTTCTGGTACCATTTTTCGTCGTCGATATCTCAAGAACGAGTAAAGATATCGGCTTCAAATAAATTTTGTTTAATAGATAATAACTTCGAAAGAGGCTGAAAGGGCGTTTATTAAAATTCAGGGAGTAGTGTTTTCACTATAACGGTTTAAAAAAAAAGTAAAAATGTTGGTTAGTTTCAAATATCTCACGAAAAAATAATGCTATTGATTTCAAATAAAATTTAATGTACTCATTATAAGGTCATACAGATTTGGTATGAATTTGGAAAAAAATGAACATACCGTTATTTTTTTAAATAAAAAAAATGAAAAAAAAAATAACCCAAAATAATTTTATTTTACGAAAAATAATGTGTTTGATAACTGGTGAAAATTTCAAAAAAAATCAGTTTACGGTTTTTTTACAAAAAAATAAAAAACTATATAAAATTCTATTGAAAATTGGTAAAAATTGTTTTTCGACTCAAATTTCTCGAGAACTAGTAGTGATATTGACTTACAATTTAGTCTATTTTATACATAGTATAATTTTGTACAATTGGTAAAATGTTGACAAATTGAATCAATAGCTTTTTTTTTAAATAAAAAAACTAAAAATTCTAGTGAAAACTAGTTAAAATTGTATTTCAAGTCGAATTTCTTGGGAATGAACACCGATAGTGCCTTCTAAAGTATTGTTGTGAACAGAGCTTTATACTACTACAGCGCCATCTGTTGGAAAACTGCATATCTAATTTATGGAAGAAACAAAAAGCTCTTTTCCAATGTCAAATGTATTTCCCCTTATTCCAAACATCTAGAACATTCCAAGACAAGAAGTTTCGAGAACAACTAATTTGAGTATATAAGGGAGTGTTCACGGTCAGCGAGACAGTTGAGTTTTGATTACGGAAGTGTGCAAAACTCTGCTTATTGGATTGTGGAAAATGTAAAACAAGTGTGAATTTAATTTGAATAAAGTATTTGCGTTGATTATAAATTAAGATTTATTGTTGTGATTTGGAAAGTAAAAATAAAGAACAAATACTAGAAAGAGTAATAAGTTTTATTTAACGAACCTTGGAAAAACATTACAGTATGTTGTTTTATACATCGATACCTTCCCGTAAGAATGTATACTAAGCGACATTATTTCTAAAACGAAGAAAGTTCTAGTTGAATCATAGTGTGCTAAGAGACAATTTTGGTTAAACTAAGTGACATCTAACAAGATTTTTTGTTGCTCACGACAATGAGATCTTTATTAATATCGCTTAGCATAATTTTTTTGGCGGATAATACAAATTTCAGGGGCAACATTATTTTAATGAGAAAACATGGCAGTTGATAAATTTTTTTATTTGTACTCTAGTTTCCTTTTCATGCATAATAGGTTGGCGAAACCCAGGCCAAGTAGGCTAGTTTTCCCGAATTTTTGTTCAGTTTTAAAATAGTTATTTTCGTATGTTATTGATGGAAAAATGAAAAGGAAATCAAAAAAAACATTATTCACTTACAAAGAATAACATTTACAAGAGCATTGACACTTAGTTTATTGCAGAGTAGTTAGTAAGTTTGTTGTTGATTAGGAAAATTGTGTAGTTCTACTGTAATTGCAGCAAAGTGGTAACGCTGGTCATGAACTCTACGAGCAGGAGAGGGGAAAAATATACACACACAAAGGAATATCAAGGAAGGAATGAAGTTCGGGAGTTTACGAATTGTAAAATAAATTCAGATTTAAAGTGTGATTTTATGCCTTGTATGGTACGAGGGCAGTTTGAAAAGTTCTCGGCCTGACCAATAAAACGCAATAAATTTTAAAACTTTTTTTTAATCTTTTTCTACATATTCTCCTCTTATATCAATGCACTTATTCCATCTGTGATCCAGTGTTTCTATACCGTTTTTATAGGCCGATTCCTCCAACTCTTCGAAAAACCGCTCCGTCTCAGCAATCACCTCCTCGTTGGTGAAGAATTTGCGTCCAGCCAAATATTTTCTTAAGTTAGGAAAGAGGTAATAGTCTGATGGTGCCAAATCAGGTGAATATGGGGGATGGTTCAGTACACAAAATCGAAGTTCATGGAGTTTAGCCATGACAACAACTGACTTGTGTGCTGGAGCATTATCCTGATGAAAAAGGATCTTCTTTTTGGCTAATCCTGGTCTTTTTTCGGCAAACTTTTTAAACCAATTTGTCCAACAGGTTTGCATAGTATTGACCAGTGATAATTTGGCCCTTGGGAAGGTAATCAATAAAAATAATTCCCTTGTAATCCCAAAAGACTGACGCCATCACTTTCCCAGCTGAAGCACACGACTTGGCTTTCTTCGGTGGAGGAGAACCGCTATGCTTCCATTGTTTTGATTGTTCTTTTGTCTCAGGAATATAGTGACGAATCCATGTTTCGTCGGTGGTAATGAATCTTCTCAAGAAATCGCTGGTATTCCTCCGAAATAACGCTAGATTTCAGTCTGTTTGTTGCTCTCAACGAGTTAAGAGGTAAATAAAAGTGCTCCGAACAATAAGTGTTTTTGTTTTGCTCATAATGGGTGAACCGTTGCAGTCTCACGTGCTAACTAATAAACTTTTTTTCGATCAGAAGAGAAAATTATTAAAAGATTCACCAGGTCCAAAATTTCTTGTTATGGAAAGATGTGATCAAAACATGAATATGGAAAAAGTGTCGCCATTCTTGTTAAAAAAAAGTTATTTCTCTTGTTTGCGGTGATGTTCTTAAGTGCGCCAAAATAAAAAATGGAACTGTTCTCATAAACACTAAAGATAGTGAACAAGCAAATAAACTTATAAAACTTAGTAACTTAGATTCAAATATAAACATTAAAATCTCTGAACATCCTACTCTTAACAACGCTAAGGGTGTAGTTTACTGCTCCGATTTTAACTACATGGAAAAAGAATACATCCTAGAAAATTTGAGTGATCAGAATGTTATTGATATAAAACGAATGAAGTTAAAAAATAAATCTACAGGTGCTTTAGAAGACAGTAATTTATACATTATGATTTTCTCTACGTCCAATATTCCGGATACAATTAATATTGGTTATTCAAGAGTAAAAGTAAGACCATATATACCTTTACCGCTAAGATGTATGAACTGTTTGCGCTTTGGACATATTGCGGTACTTTGCAAAGCTACCAAATCGTGTTCTAACTGCGGTGAAAAATTTCATCTTGCCGACAACGAAGAGACGTGCAAAAAACTAAGTAAATGCTGTAACTGTCTTGGCTGTCATAACACATTCTCAAGTTTATGCCCAGTATTTAAAAAGGAGAAAGAAATACAGAGCATAAAAGTTCTTGAGAAAGTTGATATGAGAGGAGCGATCAAACGGTATCGTGAGAGAAACCCACTTATGCTGTCCCGTTCATCAGAGGTAGTTTCAACTCTACATATAGAAAACAAACAACCAAGCCCCGAAGAGAAAGATTCCAACCGACAAGAATTAATGACATCACAAGAAAATGAATCAGTTATACAACAGGCAACTTCCATAGACATTTGTACTAACCCTCCAACACCCGTAAAGCGTGCGATAAAGTCTTCGGATGAGAATTCAATTGATCCACCTCCAAAAAAAATAATAACGACAGAGAAAGGTACACTGCAAATTTTTTCTACAAAACTTTCAAATAGAGCAAAACGTAATATTAAAAATAAGAACAAAAAATATAATATAAACGATAATAACAGTCTATCTAGTGACTTACACTCCGAATCAGAGCTATTATGAGTAACTTAAATATAATTCAATGGAATTGTGATGGCTTCTATAGTCATTTCAATGAATTCCAACTTCTAACAAGTAAATACAAACCTTTATTATGTAGTATTCAAGAAACTAAATTTAAATTTGAACACACTCCAAAACTTAAAAACTACAAAATATTTGTTAAAAATGTTCAGTCAAATACAATTTCATATGGTGGTGTTGCCCTATTAGTGAATGATTCTTTTTGTTGTGAAGAATTAATTTTGCAAACAAATCTTCAAGCCGTAGCAATACGAATGTTTTTTCCCAGAAAATTCATTGTTTGCAGCATATATTTGCCTGGTTCTGAAAATATTACGAATTCTGATATTGAAAATATTATTGACCAATTTGATTGTCCCTTTTTGTTTTTGGGGGACTTTAATTCCCACAATTGTTTATGGGGTTCTGATAAAATTGACAAAAGAGGAAAAATTGTAGAAGATATCATAAATAAGTACCAATTAAATCTATTGAATAATGGTGATTCGACACATTTCAGTCTAGCTTATAAAACATATAGTTGTATCGACTTAACAATTGTATCACCTACATTAGAAAACTATTTCGACTGGTTTGTTTGTAATGATTTGCATAGTAGCGATCATTTCCCTATTATTATCCCTATCTTACATAGCAACAACCAAAATTCAAAACGTAAGCAATTTTTAGTTAACAAAGCAGACTGGAACGTTTTTCGAGAAAGTTTGTCATTGAATTCACAAAATATTGAGTTTGAAGACATTGACCAACATGAAAATTTTATACGTACTAGAATCCTCGAAGCAGCTAAAAGGTCTATCCCAATAACACCTTCTTATAGTTTCATAAATAAGAAAGTCCCTTGGTGGAATAATGAAATCAAAACCCTTTTAAAAAACAGAAAGAAACTTCTTAGAATATACAATAGAACACTTAGATTAACTGATTTCGGGAATTTTATCTCAGCTAAATATAAAGCAAGAAAAATGATCCGTATCTATAAAAAAAAGTCTTGGGAGGAATATATAGGTACAATATCTAGTCGAACAACATCGTCGGAAGTTTTTAGAAAAATAAGAAATTTAAACGGAAAAACTAAAAGTACAAATATTACATCAATTTTATCGAACAATCATTTACTTACAAATAAGACAGATATTGTAGAAGAATTTTCCAAAATATTTTCAAAAACATCTAGCTCACAAAATTACAACTCGAAATTTCAAACCCATAAAACAGTTGTAGAATCAACCAGGCTCAGTATTCCATCAAACCAGACAGATTTTTGTAACCACCCTTTTACTTTTCAAGAGCTTCAGAACGCTATTTATGAATGCAAGGGGTCATCTGCAGGACCTGATATGATTCATTACGACATGATAAGAAATATTAAGATTAGTGATCTATCCTGTTTACTTAATTTTTACAATAAAATTTTTTGTACCGGCAACTTTCCAAAAATGTGGAGAAAGGCTTTGCTAATACCCATTCTTAAGGTGGGAAAAGATCCTCTTAATACAAATAATTACCGGCCTATTTCCTTAACTAATTGCCTTTGCAAAGTTATGGAGAGAATTATAAATAAAAGGCTTCAGTGGTTCCTTGAAAGTAATTATTTAATTAATAACTTTCAATCTGGATTCCGTAAGCATAGAAGTACTGTTGACAACCTTCTGTATTTAGAATCTGAAATTATGGAAGCTTTCTCTGCTAGGAAATTTTTCATAGCTGTTTTCTTTGATATGAAAAAAGCTTATGATACAGTATGGAGAAGAAATGTAGTCGAAGAGCTATTAAAATTGGGACTAAAAGGGAACATAGTTAATTTTATTAATAATTTTCTTACAGAAAGATCCTTTCAGGTAGTTATAGGTGATACGTTTGCAGCACAAAATACTCTCGAAAACGGCATACCTCAAGGTTCGGTTATAAGCGTAACTTTGTTTCTAATTGCTGTTAATAGTATCCTTTCGCTAGTAAAAGAACCTATAAGACTGGCCATGTATGCAGATGACTTAGTGGTTTTTGGCGCCTCTAATAACATTAATACATTGCAAATGAAATTGCAAACATCCCTAAACAAATTAATAGACCGAAAAAGAAATATTATAATTCCTCCTGATTTGTTTCTTAATGAATATAAGTTAAAGTTTGTCGATACCTATAAATTCCTAGGAATGACTTTTGATAAAAAGCTAAAATGGACCGAACACATAAAAGGAATTAAAGCAAAGGCATCTAAAAATCTAAATCTTTTGAAACTTCTAGCAAACACAGATTATGGATCTGATAGAAAACTTTTACTCAGGATACATAATATGATAGTTCTACCAATCATAGATTACGGCAGCATTATTTACCTTTCTGCAAGAAAATCATTGCTGAAATCACTTGACTCTGTTCATAATGCCGGTGTAAGAATAAGCACAGGAGCTTTTCGAACCAGTCCAGTTGAAAGTATAATGGTAGATGCAGGACAGCACCCATTAGAATATAGAAGACAAGAGCAAAAATTATCTGCTTATACTAAAATATGCTCTTTTAATTCACATCCTTTGTCTAGCAAAATTTTAAACGAACGAATCTATTCTAAACTTAAGACCCGAGCATTTAATTACCAGCCAGCATATATTCGACTTAAATCTACCTTTCAACAAAATTTTACTCAAAATATTATTTTCAATAAACAAAAAATTCAGATTTCTCCCCCTTGGCTTTCAAGTTCCTTCAAAATAGACACATCCCTTTCAAAATTCAAAAAACAAGAAACTCACCCTCAACAATTTATTTCCTATTTTCGTGAAAAATGCTCTTCTATATATCCTGGTTTTGAACAAATATTTACAGACGGTTCCGTATTAAAGTCTGAGACAGGCTGTGCATTCAAACACCGCTCAGTTGAAAGAAAATTTCACTTAAGCAAGTTTTCTAATATCTGTACAGCGGAACTGTATGCGATTCAAAAAGCTATAGATTACGCTAATGCAACCAACCATTTGAACTTTTTAATTTGTACAGATTCCTTGAGTTCTGTTAAAATTTTAAAGAAAATGTATAGCAGTCACCCAATTGCTTACAAAATAAAAGAACTTATTTACCAATCTCCCAAAAACTTTGTACTATTTTGGATTCCCAGTCATATGGGTATTGGATTTAACCAAAGAGCCGATGAACTAGCCAAAAATTCAATTCTTCAACAACATGATAAATCTTTTCTTTTCTTCTATAAAGATTTAAAGGAGAGAATAAAATTTACTGTGAACGATAAATGGAAAGACAAATGGGAACAGGTACCACTTTCAAATAAACTTCGATCTCTAAAAGGGACAATTGGAGCATGGTCTAGTATTGATTATTTATAGACAAAAGATTCAATCGTTTTGACAAGATTAAGAATAGGGCACACCAACCTCACCCATAAGTTTTTAATTGAAAAATCTGATCCAATAGATTGTTTATGTGGTAACTTACTCTCTATTAAACACATTTTTTCGGATTGTCCAAACTACATTAATTCAAGAAAACTGCATAAAATAAACAATTTCGATATTATCGGTTCTGATAACAGTCATGATATTAATAACGTTTTAAATTTTGTGAAATCAATTAAGCTATATGAAAAAATATAAAGACATAAGACACATTTACATTTATATACATATATATCTTTTAAATATTATAGTTATGTATTATGTATTATATTATTAACATTACCCCTACAAATTTATATGAATTTCAATTGTTATAATAATTTATTGTTTTCTTACATTAAATCAAACATTTTTTTAAACAACCCAATTTATGGAACTAAAATATTATAATTTCATTAAATTTGTTTTTGTTCAAAATAAATATGAATACACTTTCATAATTAAGTTGAATTTATGCAGTATGTTGCTTTATATTAACCTAAACAAAAAAAAAAAAAAAAAAAATTATTAACTATGAAATATTATTTTATAAGTTATATGTATGTATTTTGTATATAAAAGAATAAGGGCCTGAAAACCTTTTGAGTTGAAGGCCTAATAAAAACTCCTTAAATCTAAATTTAACGCTAGATTATCTCTAGAGATTTCAACTCGACTGAATTTTTGTTCTTCGCTCAGCAAACGCGGCAACCACCTTGCGGACAATTTTTTCAACCCCAATTCTTCGGTCAAAATGTGGTAAACCTGCTCAGAAGAGATCCCTATGGTGTTGCTGATTTTTCGCACTTTTAACCTTCGGTCGTCTAAAACCATTTTATGAACTTTATCAACGTTTTCTGAAGAGGTGGATGTTGTTGGCCTTCCTCTTCTGCGATCATCTTCGACGCTCTATCTGCCATGTTTAAATAAGGCTGCCCACTTTTTGAACGTGGAATACGAAGGTGCAGATTCCCCCAATGTCTCATCGAAGTCATCTTTAATTTGATTTGGTGTCATATTCTTTTTGACCAAATATTTAATGACGGCTGTAATTTCATTTTTTTCCCATTTTCGTTGTTAGCAATAGGTTCGTTCAAACAAAAAATTGCACTGATATAAGTACGCGACCAATTTTAATGAAACTTCACATACAATTATTATATATATAAGGCTGTTTGAGGAATTAAAAGTTATTTATTAAAACAACGGCTTCTATGTTAGGCCGAGAACTTTTCAAACAGCCTCCGTATATGCGAACTTGTAGTTAACTTGATCTGATATATAAAAAGGATCTTTCAATATGACAGATAGCATTCATAGTCAGGAGCTCTTTTTGTGATGTTCGAACTTATGATTGTGGAAAAACTGTTCCAGAAACAAAAGGTAAAATGAGCAACTGAGGGAAAGCTATTTCGGACTATTCCAAACATGTACACTGTGCAGCAAGTAGAGCCATGTGACTTCTATAATCTCGTTCTGAAACAGATAGTGTGTAGGACAGGAGTTAATACTTATGCAATCCAATAGCAACCTTACAAACAAAATCTTGCTCGAAACAAATAAAATTAAGACACTTAAGTTGAAAGAACTTTTTTATTTCATTGCTTTATTTTAACATCCTGGTCAACCGTCAAGGTCACCAGGTCCAATCACCAGGTCCGTCAAAGACATTATCCGGGAAAGTTAGGAGATGCACCACCTGCTTCATCATCACGACCATCATTTTGAGCTGCAGCACTTGTTACAAGGGCAGTGATTGCCATTAGAGCAAGACACATCAACCTGACTGCGAACATTTTTTAATTATTTTAGAACTGAACTTTTAAACGGAAAGTAGGAACTAATGACTTCGAAGAAATTTCACGAGCTTTTATACCGAAAAATGAACGAATTATCAACTTGAAAATACGCACAAACGCCAACAGCTGCCGTGGTAAGCAAACAAAGTATGGTTTTTGTTTGTTAAGAGAAAGCAAAAATGAGTAAACAATAAATGGGAACTAAATCTACTAAATCCACTATTATCTGAAAAAAATATGTTTATTAACGTACTCGAAAAAAACAAAATTCCATTTGGGTTTATCCCAGATTTACAGACCTTTAATAAATAAGATTTTTCTAACTTTTTTAAGAAAGTACCGACTTAAGTTATTTCTTGATATACTCCTCAAAGATTTTTTTGACAGAATTTCAAAATATATATTGATTTTTGAAATTGAATTTCTTAAATACGTCGAAGTTGCTGGTTTCAAAAGTGACGTTTAACCCGCTACAGAACTTTAAGAATGATATATAATGTCGACATCCTTCAACCACCCATATTGTGCAGAAATTTGTTAAAAAGTGCCCTTGGTATTATCACTTGTTTTACCCACCATCTGCTCTAGAACGATTTTGAAAAAATTACATGAAACCCTGTGAATGTTTGGCATAGCTTTGCCTTGGAAACCTATTCCTACTTAGCACCATTTTAAGGTATATTGGCCGAAAGCTTGTCATTTCGTAGAGGCGATTCATACCAGCTGATCTGCCGAAATGTCTTCCTTTCCGACTTTATAAATGAAGTTAGTGAGCACAACTTTGACATGTTACTCCATGACGGGCTCTGTAGACTCCGTCCGCAGGTCATAAAACTCCCTCTTGATAAATTCTTCAGATTTATCGGTGGACGTGGACACATATAAAGCTTTCACATCCAGGCCATCACTTATAGACTTAAAGTATATATGTGTTTAGTATTTCAAACTATTTAATTACAAAGAACAAAGGTTAATAACAATAATGTACACTTTTCTTTGTTTGCGTTTTTAAAAGAACATCATCTTAATATAATAATTAAATTTATTTTAAAAATAAATAAATAATTTAACAACATTATCAAAATAAATAACAAATAATTTTATACAATTAATTTTGGAGTTTAACAAAATTTACAATTTGTCGTTTGAATCTTCTTAAGTTGTTTTCAGTCTTTAAATCGTTTGGCAAGGTGTTGAAAAATCGAAGTCCCTTGTAGAATAGGCAATTGTCTCCAGCACTTGTACGTCCATTGGAAGGCGAAAGTTCTGATTGTTTCTTAATATAAATGGTTGAACATCTCCAACACAGTTTATTAAACGAGACAGATATTCAGGCACAAGATTATTTTTTATTTTAAAGACAAAAAGTAAAACATTCATCAAAATTCTTTGTTTAACGCTTAGCCACATTAACATATCTAACATAAAACTTATAGGAGTATAAATATTGCACTTTAAAATTGTTCACATTGCTTTATTTTGGAGAATTTGAATTGATGGACAGTATTCAAAATGTGGTTTTATTATAGCATTATCATATAATAAAACGGCAAACATGTTTTTTTGTGGTACACTTACGCGGCACAAAAACCGAAGGGGCATAAATTACCATAGCTGGGCACCGTTAATCAAATAGTTAACTTCGTTAATCGCTAATCCGCTACTAAAAAAGTTAGCTTCGTTAAACGTTAAAGCGTTAAATTTCGGAAGAATTAACGCAAGTTAACGTTAATCGTTAATCCGTTAACATGTGATAAAAATTGCATTTTTTATATTTTTTTACTCTGAGCACCGGCGCTAAGTAATGCCGGTCGTCCACTAGGCGATCAACGCACAAATTTCGAATTCAACGTATTCAACTCTAATGTACAGTGCCTTCAATTCTGTTCAACCAACGGGTTGGATCTAGTTGTTGACCGTTGCTCAACGAACTGCGCAACAAGTGTACGGGTAGTGTACGAGCTCGTGTTGCTCCTTGAAAATGTTCGATCAACACGTTGAGCACCATTTTCAAGATAATGTGTTGCACATTATTTGTTCAACGTGTTGATCAACTTTTTAATTTTCTTTGGGATTTCTTGACGTAATATTGTGTTGCGTTTCGTTGGCTGCAGTGAAATGTGTCTACGTGGTTGAACTATTGCGTTGCCATGAACTTGCAGTTGTTGCAACTTGCAAACTGTAGTTTATTTTGGTTTTTTGTCATGGAAGATGATAAAAAATCAGAGTGGACCACGGAATTAATTTTGCAAATGATTTTAGCAATTGAGGAAAAGCTCAATATATGGGACATTAAGAGCCCCTCTTATAAAAATCGAGATGGCAGGCAATTGGCTTGGTCTCAAATTTCCTCGAAAATGCAGTTGATCAACTCGAAAAACTTTTTTTTCTGTCAAAATCGAACAAGTTTATCAACTAGTGTACGAGGTTATTCAACATTTGAGTAAGTTGGTCAACTAGGTGTACGGAGCTATTCAACACTGGAATAAGTTTTAAGAGTTGATCAACTAGGTGTGCGGGGTTAATCAACATATGGGAAAGTTGGTCAATTATGTGTACGAGGTTCCAAACGCATTTTGTTCAACTTTAGTTGCTCAACGTGAATTACGTAAATTGCTGCACTAGTGTAAGAGGTTGTAAATTTCGTTTATCCAACGAAAGAGTTAAATAAAAAGTTGAACGAAGTTGGTTGAACTTATCGCGCACATAGTGGACAACCGACATAATGAAATGATCAAACGAAACGAATCTCTTCGCAGTTTTCTCACTCGCATGCGCCGTCAAAATATAATACGTACCCAGCTGTTTTTGTTTCACCAGCGGCACGCGCCGCACGGCACTTGTCTCATATTTCTCTGAACTTGTTTTTCGCGCCGCGCGGTAAATAGTAGGCATTGGATTAACGGATATAACGTGGATTAACGGATTTAACGTGTCCGTTAACATTTTTAAAAGTTAACTTAAAAGTTAATCTGTTAATCAAAATTTTAACTTCGTTAATTAACGATTAACGGATTAACGAGTTAATGCCCAGCTATGTAAATTACATATTAAACGAAAGCATTTTTTGCATAGATGTGCACAATGCCAAAATTATTAAAATATACTATACAGAAATTGTTTAAAACAACAAATAAAAATTGCAAAAAAATGCCCGGACATCTGTTGCTGAATAGAGCAGACATTTACACTATACTGTCACACAGTTACTGTCATACATTATATATATAATTATCTGTGGTTTAAGTATAGAAAAAGTTAGAACCATTTTAACTTTTGCTTTTGTTGTTGTTTGGAAAAATACAGCACATTTTGTTCACTTTTCACTCTTTGGGTGTTTTTCTTTTTTAGTTCAGAGTAGAACCTGAACCGTCAAACAAAAAATCGTGTTTCTTTTTTAGCTCAGAGTGTATAACAGTTCAAATTTGTGTTTCTTTTTTCGTTTAGAGCGTGTTCAGAGATTGTTCAGAGCGCACTCTATGAGCTCGGTATAAAATAGCTGAGCAGAGAGAGTTAAATGCTGAAATCATTCTGACAGACAGGAAAAAAACTCGCGTGTGTTGTGTTTATAAAATAATTGACATTCAATTTTAGTTGCACAACTGTTTCGTTGCTTATAGAAAACAGATGAACTATTTGGTTGGATGTCCGCGCAGGTGCATATAATTATATGTTACACAAAATAGCGAACTCTTTTTGGGCAAAACACAAACTTCTTAGTTGCTCGAACCAAGCAGTTGCGAAACTAAAAATTTAATGTGCGCGCCTAGCCTTAGTGTTTTCAAAAAGTGAAAAAGTGAAATTTAGAACCATTTCAACTTTTACTTTTTGGAAGATAGAAATTTGAAATGAGTTGGAAAAAGAGAGCATGTAGTTCTAGCTTTATTCTATGCGTTACTGTTTTCAAATCTTCCCTGAAAATAAAATATCCCCCTGGTTTGACACGAATGCGTTAATATTCTCAAATACATTAACAAACAAACAAAATATCAAATTCGAATTAGAGCTGATTAAATCGTTTATTTCAAATGATTGAATCGTTCAACAATCGATTACGAAAATGATCCGATTATTTCAACCAACCAATCATTCGATCATTTTCACTGAAATGATTCAATACTGTTCCTATTCGATTTTAAATTCGATTTCGATGATAAGATTGACTTATGGTTTTGATAGTTCTCATAAAATATTCTATTATTGTAAGCCATAAATTGCCAAATAACATCGAATGATGCCTAATACTTTGTACATGGATTAAAAAGTGTCAAAAAAGTTTTCGTCTGACATTTTGTACGAAATACACTTTGACGTACAAAGTACAAAGCTGAATTATCTATTTTTCAAATCATAAACTGTCAAATTCCATCAAAGGATGGCTAAGATTTCGATGGATTAAAAAACGTCTATCCAAAAAAAGGTATTTTATTTGTTAGTCCGGAAAAGAGCAATTTTAGGGCTTTAGACTAACATTTGGTACGAAATACTTTTTGTACGTCATAACTGAATTCGTCCTCTATTCGTCAAGTCATAAACTGTCAAATTCCATCAAAGAATGGCTAAGATTTCGAATTCGTCCTCTATTCGTCAAGCCATAAACTGTCAAATTCCATCAAAGGATAGCTACGATGTCGATGGATTAAGAAACGTCCAAAAATCCACATTAAACATACCGGATTCTGATACATCAAATAACATCAGTTCAACCCAACAGTTGTTTTTGCGGCCTACAACATCAACAACCAATCTGCAACGTGTCAAAAATCTGCAATGTGTCAGAAATGTGTATAGGTTTGAAATTTTGTTTACCATTAACTGTTTTCCTTTGGACTCCAGGATTGAGTGCTTAGTAGCTACTTCTCATTGCATTCAATAATTTAAAAAAATCATGAATTCTCTGTCTTTTATTGAATTGAAATTCATTATCAATTAAATAAATAAATTGACACTCGAATTTCGAGAGCTGGGTCGGCTAGTAAATGTTTATTGCACTAACAGTTGAAATATTTTTACGAATTCTTCTTAGAAGATTTGTCTTTTTTGATATTTTCTTCCCTATATAGTCAATATGTTTATTAAATGTTAATTTATTGTCTATGACAACAGCTAGGTATTTAACTTCAGAAATTATTTCCAGATCTTCATTGTCTACTTTAATATTTATCACACTATCGTTTATAACATTGTTACCAATAATCATCATTTTTGTTTTAGAGACATTCAGTTTAAGTTTATTTGATTTAAGCCAAACACTAAGATTATTTTAATCGAATTGCATTTTTGAGATACCTTCCTCTAAACTAGCAACATACAACAAACCATCATCAGCAAACAATGCATATTCACTATTTGTTATCGAATTGCCGATGTCATTGGTATAAACGTTAAATAGAAACGTGCCTAGAATGGACCCTTGTTGTACACCAATGTCAATTAATATTTCGTCTGATAAGACGTTGTTCACTTTTGTTTTCTGTTTTCGACCTGATAGATATGAAATCATCCACGCTAGTGATTTTTCGCGAACTCCATAACTTTCAAGTTTTTCAAATAAAATACCTCTATCAACTGTCTCAAATGCCCGTTTCAAATCAAGAAAAACACATATTATTTTTGTTGCTTCCAATTTGCAATGACCATATTAAGTGCACCTTCACATGAATGCTGTTTTCTAAATACCGACTGGTTTTCAATTATTAACTTATGAAAGTCGAAAAATGATTCCAGTTGAATATGAACAACTTTTTCAAGTACCTTCTCATAGAGAGGGAGGGCATTAATGGGCCTAAAATCTTCACATTGAGTTTTTTACTTTTGGGATCGGAGAAATTTGGGACACTTTCCATGAATTGGAAACGATTGATTTATAATTTTAATCATGGGGGTGTAATGATATCAATCATGTCTGAAAATTTCGATATTCAGATGGTTAGGATCACGTTTATATTCTATACTATCAAACACTTTCTTTATATCAGAGTGCACTATTTCTCGAAAGTTAAAAGAAGCATTGTATTGAATTTATTTGCCAAAGTGAGATTGTCACTGTATGCTATATTTTCGTAAACAACTTTGCTTATTTCGGATTGCTTTTGCTTCAGTACAAATTGTTTAATATTTCTCCACATTGATTTCTGATCAACTGAATTTTCTATTTTATTTTTTATAAAATCTCTTTAAGCGTTGTCAATTTCTTTTTTGAAGTAGTTTCTTAAGAATTTATAGTTATCCCAGTCACTTGTACTATTTGAAAATCTAGCTGTATTATATGCAACAATTTTTTGATATTGTTGTGAACAGAGCTTTATACTACTACAGCGCCATCTGTTGGAAAACTAAAGCTTTCTGAAACATTAGCGTTTGCCTTGACAATGGAAGCAGCAGAGCAAGCTTCTGACGGAGTACATCGACTTAGAGAAGCCATCGTCGAAGAATGCTCATGCCGAAGAACACCTTCTCGCGCGAACAAATGCCTCAACTGCAAACTGGTTACGGATTTCTTCTCCAACATCTGGATATGCAAGATGAACAAGCCTTTCAATGTCCGCTTGTAGCTGTTGTAGAGTTTCGCCCCTCTTCTGAACTCTGGAATAGACTTCTGAAGACTTCTTTCATATGGGTACTACCAAAGCGTTTGTCTATAGCCTCAACCAAGTAATTAAAGTAGCCGCTCTTATCTGCTGGTATGGTTAGCAATAACTCAGCAGCTGCTCCTCTAAGAGCAAGGGTTAGAGCTAAACACTTGTCAGCCTCATCCGAGCCATTTGCTGTAGAAGCTGCATCGAATTGCTTCTTGTATATAGACCAAGAAGTTTGTCCATCAAAGGTTGGAGGTTGCATCTCCTTTTTCCTCAAGGTTTCTCCAGAACTTTCCCGAATCTTTATGTTTCGAACACGGTCTAACTCTTTTGAAAACGTCTCCATTTTGCTGTCGACTTGATTCCCTAGCAATGAAACACGTTCATCTAACTCTTTTGAAAACGTCTCCATTTTGTTGTCGACTTTATTCTCCAGCAATGAAACACGTCCATCAAGTGCAGATACATTATTCTCGATGTTAACAAGCTTGCCTTCTAGCATGTTTCTCTGCTCTTCTTTTTGTTCGCTATGCTGTTTCTCAAGGCGTTCGAGAATATTCTTTTGTTCATTTTTCTGCTCATTGAAACGTTCGTTTTGTTCATTTCGTTGCTCTTCGAGACGTTCGAGAACATTCTTTTGTTCTTTCTTTTGTTAATTTCGTTGCTGTTCGAGACGTTCCAGAACATTCTTTTGTTGTTGGTTTTACTCTTTTTAGTATTTCTTCTTTATTCACACTTTCCAATTCAAAACAGTAAATCTCAATTTATAAACAACTCAAATACTTTTATTCAAATTTAAATCACACTTGTTTAATAACACAATCCAATAAGCAATACTTTTGCACACTTTCATAATCCAAAATCAACTGTATCCTGCTCACCGCGAACACTTCCTTATATACTCATGTTAGTTGTTCTCGAAGGTTCTCATCTTGGAATGTTCTAGATGGTTGGAATTAGGGGAAATACATTTGACATTGGAAAAGAGCTTTTTGTTTCTTCCATAAATTAGATATCCAAATTTCCAACAGCTGGCGCTGTAGTAGTATAAAGCTCTGTTCACAACAGTATTTTAAAATTCGGATCGTTTTCTTTGTTATTATTTTTTTTACTTTTACATTTATCTCGGCTAAAATAGTCTCATGATCACAAATTTTTAAATTAGGGACTGGTTCAGCTTTGATTCTTTTCGCATTTCTTGTGACTGCCAGTCAATATTAAAATCTCCAATAACCAAAATTTCATATGGAAACTCGATCCACTCAATAAACTTATCACAAAAAATTCTTTTAGAACATCGTGGGGATTTGTATACGGCAACTAATCTAAAGTAAAAGAATCACAAAAAACTTTATGTGCAAGCCACCAAATATCTCTATCGATTGCGTGTATTTTTATTGTCTCAGCTTGCCACATTTCTTTCAAATATATTATAACACCACCAGTATGCCTTGATTCACTATTACACCTGTATATATTATAACTAGCTGACCCGGCCACGCATTGCTGTGGCTAAAGTTTTTGTTATATTACATTATAGTAAACAATCTAAGAGGAACAATAAGAGAACATCAGTCACGGAGTCCACTATGCTTTTTCACACAGATGGTATTTGTAAAAAAATATGGTGATCTCCTTATTTGACTTTCTACTACTATAACCCTTTAGTACAATGAAATTATTTACGAACAAAGACGAAAATGTTGATGTTGGTATACAAATTCACTGGATTGAGATTTGAAGGGGAAGTACGTTGAACACAATTAATTAAAATGTTCTTACACTTGATATTAAGCATAAATCAGTAGGTACGAAATAAAAATTTATTAGATTTATTATTTCCATTTAATTTTATAACAAATATAAGTATATTACAGTATAATACAATAAATAACATGTGACGCTTAAACTCATGAATGACGTAGGCAAGGCAGACAGTCTTAAACTTTTAAACATTAATATCTATTTTTTTTGAATTATAAATACTTTCAATTTCAATTTAATTTAACACCAATCGGTGCACAATGTTTTTGGTTAACCTGTCTTTAGCTAACACAAATAGATTCGACGGTTTACCAACACGTGAACACGCAACATATAGTTGCCCATGAGAAAAACATGGATTTTCCAAATCTAAACCACAAATGGACATTGTTTGACCTTTAGATTTATTTATAGACATGGCGAAAGCTAAACGAATTGGAAACTGTAGCCTTTTGAAGGGTATGGTAGAATCTGATGGTATCATCGGAATACGTGGCAGCAGGACCACTTTTCCTTTAAACTTCCCAGCCAAAATGGTTGCTTCAAGAATGTTTCCGGTGATCTTTTTGATGACCAAACGCGTACGGTTACATAATTGAGGTGGATTCAAATTACGGAGGAGAATAATAGGGGAACCAATCTATAATCGAAGATTATGTGGTGGCATTCCAGGGATATCTAATGAATTTAAAAATTCAATCGGAAAATTTACACTTTCATTTTCATCAACAACATTATCGATTGATTTAAAAGACATCAGATCGCCTGGTAACAACTGTTGTATCTGGAAGTTAATTTCGTCAACATCAACGTTTTTGGCTGCCAAAATCGCCCGTTGACTAAGCCATTCATGATTCAAATAACTATTCTGTATATCCGGGAAAATACTCTTGTGCCATTTTCTCATTGATATATTAATTAACTTTTATAAAACTATGTGATATTACTTACATGTATAAATTGAAATTATTGTTCCTGTGCTCCTACTATGGCTATGTCTCGTTCTCCTGCTGCTCTTGTTCTTATGATATTCTCTTGAAGACGTTCGTTTTTTATAATTATGTGATAATACTTACATATGTACATATATTCAAATTAAATTATAAAGTTTTGATCAATGAAGCAAAAATAAGTAAAAAACAGGTTTAATTTCACTGTATTTTCTTCATTATAATATGAATGCAATAAATTGCGACTATAATTTGAGATTTAAACTATCCTATCTCTCAAGTTGGATCGAACTGCACATGGTGTGCGAATTTTATTATAATCGGTTAAGTGGTTTAGGAGTCCATTGAGGACAAACATCGTGACACGAGATTTATATATATTAAGATTATTAACTTCCCATAGGGAGTTATTGTAATCGGTCCGATTTGTCAAATTGGAATTTTTGACATTTCTCGACGTTTCAAGGTCCCTAGAGGCTATATCAATCATTTTTAGAGAGATGTCTGTGTGTGTGTACGTACGAGTACGTACGAACGTACAATCGTACGAACGTTCTGGTACCATTTTTCGTCGTCGATATCTCAAGAACGAGTAAAGATATCGGCTTCAAATAAATTTTGTTTAATAGATAATAACTTCGAAAGAGGCTGAAAGGGCGTTTATTAAAATTCAGTGAGTAGTGTTTTCACTATAACGGTTTAAAAAAAAAGTAAAAATGTTGGTTAGTTTCAAATATCTCACGAAAAAATAATGCTATTGATTTCAAATAAAATTTAAGGTACTCATTATAAGGTCATACAGATTTGGTATGAATTTGGAAAAAAATGAACATACCGTTATTTTTTTAAATAAAAAAAATGAAAAAAAAAATAACCCAGATATTTTAAGAACGGAAAACAATTTGAAACTCAAAATAATTTTATTTTACGAAAAATAATGTGTTTGATAACTGGTGAAAATTTCAAAAAAAATCAGTTTACGGTTTTTTTACAAAAAAATAAAAAACTGTATAAAATTCTATTGAAAATTGGTAAAAATTGTTTTTCGACTCAAATTTCTCGAGAACTAGTAGTGATATTGACTTCCAATTTAGTCTATTTTATACATAGTATAATTCTGTACAATTGGTAAAATGTTGACAAATTGAATCAATAGCTTTTTTTTTAAATAAAAAAACTAAAAATTCTAGTGAAAACTAGTTAAAATTGTATTTCAAGTCGAATTTCTTGGGAATGAACACCGATAGTGCCTTCTAAAGTATTGTTGTGAACAGAGCTTTATACTACTACAGCGCAATCTGTTGGAAAACTGCATATCTAATTTATGGAAGAAACAAAAAGCTCTTTTCCAATGTCAAATGTATTTCCCCTTATTCCAAACATCTAGAACATTCCAAGACAAGAAGTTTCGAGAACAACTAATTTGAGTATATAAGGGAGTGTTCACGGTCAGCGAGACAGTTGAGTTTTGATTACGGAAGTGTGCAAAACTCTGCTTATTGGATTGTGGAAAATGTAAAACAAGTGTGAATTTAATTTGAATAAAGTATTTGCGTTGATTATAAATTAAGATTTATTGTTGTGATTTGGAAAGTAAAAATAAAGAACAAATACTAGAAAGAGTAATAAGTTTTATTTAACGAACCTTGGAAAAACATTACAGTATGTTGTTTTATACATCGATACCTTCCCGTAAGAATGTATACTAAGCGACATTATTTCTAAAACGAAGAAAGTTCTAGTTGAATCATAGTGTGCTAAGAGACAATTTTGGTTAAACTAAGTGACATCTAACAAGATTTTTTGTTGCTCACGACAATGAGATCTTTATTAATATCGCTTAGCATAATTTTTTTGGCGGATAATACAAATTTCAGGGGCAACATTATTTTAATGAGAAAACATGGCAGTTGATAAATTTTTTTATTTGTACTCTAGTTTCCTTTTCATGCATAATAGGTTGGCGAAACCCAGGCCAAGTAGGCTAGTTTTCCCGAATTTTTGTTCAGTTTTAAAATAGTTATTTTCGTATGTTATTGATGGAAAAATGAAAAGGAAATCAAAAAAAACATTATTCACTTACAAAGAATAACATTTACAAGAGCATTGACACTTAGTTTATTGCAGAGTAGTTAGTAAGTTTGTTGTTGATTAGGAAAATTGTGTAGTTCTACTGTAATTGCAGCAAAGTGGTAACGCTGGTCATGAACTCTACGAGCAGGAGAGGGGAAAAATATACACACACAAAGGAATATCAAGGAAGGAATGAAGTTCGGGAGTTTACGAATTGTAAAATAAATTCAGATTTAAAGTGTGATTTTATGCCTTGTATGGTACGAGGGCAGTTTGAAAAGTTCTCGGCCTGACCAATAAAACGCAATAAATTTTAAAACTTTTTTTTAATCTTTTTCTACATATTCTCCTCTTATATCAATGCACTTATTCCATCTGTGATCCAGTGTTTCTATACCGTTTTTATAGGCCGATTCCTCCAACTCTTCGAAAAACCGCTCCGTCTCAGCAATCACCTCCTCGTTGGTGAAGAATTTGCGTCCAGCCAAATATTTTCTTAAGTTAGGAAAGAGGTAATAGTCTGATGGTGCCAAATCAGGTGAATATGGGGGATGGTTCAGTACACAAAATCGAAGTTCATGGAGTTTAGCCATGACAACAACCGACTTGTGTGCTGGAGCATTATCCTGATGAAAAAGGATCTTCTTTTTGGCTAATCCTGGTCTTTTTTCGGCAAACTTTTTAAACCAATTTGTCCAACAGGTTTGCATAGTATTGACCAGTGATAATTTGGCCCTTGGGAAGGTAATCAATAAAAATAATTCCCTTGTAATCCCAAAAGACTGACGCCATCACTTTCCCAGCTGAAGCACACGACTTGGCTTTCTTCGGTGGAGGAGAACCGCTATGCTTCCATTGTTTTGATTGTTCTTTTGTCTCAGGAATATAGTGACGAATCCATGTTTCGTCGGTGGTAATGAATCTTCTCAAGAAATCGCTGGTATTCTTCCGAAATAACGCTAGATTTCAGTCTGTTTGTTGCTCTCAACGAGTTAAGAGGTAAATAAAAGTGCTCCGAACAATAAGTGTTTTTGTTTTGCTCATAATGGGTGAACCGTTGCAGTCTCACGTGCTAACTAATAAACTTTTTTTCGATCAGAAGAGAAAATTATTAAAAGATTCACCAGGTCCAAAATTTCTTGTTATGGAAAGATGTGATCAAAACATGAATATGGAAAAAGTGTCGCCATTCTTGTTAAAAAAAAGTTATTTCTCTTGTTTGCGGTGATGTTCTTAAGTGCGCCAAAATAAAAAAATGGAACTGTTCTCATAAACACTAAAGATAGTGAACAAGCAAATAAACTTATAAAACTTAGTAACTTAGATTCAAATATAAACATTAAAATCTCTGAACATCCTACTCTTAACAACGCTAAGGGTGTAGTTTACTGCTCCGATTTTAACTACATGGAAAAAGAATACATCCTAGAAAATTTGAGTGATCAGAATGTTATTGATATAAAACGAATGAAGTTAAAAAATAAATCTACAGGTGCTTTAGAAGACAGTAATTTATACATTATGATTTTCTCTACGTCCAATATTCCGGATACAATTAATATTGGTTATTCAAGAGTAAAAGTAAGACCATATATACCTTTACCGCTAAGATGTATGAACTGTTTGCGCTTTGGACATATTGCGGTACTTTGCAAAGCTACCAAATCGTGTTCTAACTGCTGTGAAAAATTTCATCTTGCCGACAACGAAGAGACGTGCAAAAAACTAAGTAAATGCTGTAACTGTCTTGGCTGTCATAACACATTCTCAAGTTTATGCCCAGTATTTAAAAAGGAGAAAGAAATACAGAGCATAAAAGTTCTTGAGAAAGTTGATATGAGAGGAGCGATCAAACGGTATCGTGAGAGAAACCCACTTATGCTGTCCCGTTCATCAGAGGTAGTTTCAACTCTACATATAGAAAACAAACAACCAAGCCCCGAAGAGAAAGATTCCAACCGACAAGAATTAATGACATCACAAGAAAATGAATCAGTTATACAACAGGCAACTTCCATAGACATTTGTACTAACCCTCCAACACCCGTAAAGCGTGCGATAAAGTCTTCGGATGAGAATTCAATTGATCCACCTCCAAAAAAAATAATAACGACAGAGAAAGGTACACTGCAAATTTTTTCTACAAAACTTTCAAATAGAGCAAAACGTAATATTAAAAATAAGAACAAAAAATATAATATAAACGATAATAACAGTCTATCTAGTGACTTACACTCCGAATCAGAGCTATTATGAGTAACTTAAATATAATTCAATGGAATTGTGAATTCCAACTTCTAACAAGTAAATACAAACCTTTATTATGTAGTATTCAAGAAACTAAATTTAAATTTGAACACACTCCAAAACTTAAAAACTACAAAATATTTGTTAAAAATGTTCAGTCAAATACAATTTCATATGGTGGTGTTGCCCTATTAGTGAATGATTCTTTTTGTTGTGAAGAATTAATTTTGCAAACAAATCTTCAAGCCGTAGCAATACGAATGTTTTTTCCCAGAAAATTCATTGTTTGCAGCATATATTTGCCTGGTTCTGAAAATATTACGAATTCTGATATTGAAAATATTATTGACCAATTTGATTGTCCCTTTTTGTTTTTGGGGGACTTTAATTCCCACAATTGTTTATGGGGTTCTGATAAAATTGACAAAAGAGGAAAAATTGTAGAAGATATCATAAATAAGTACCAATTAAATCTATTGAATAATGGTGATTCGACACATTTCAGTCTAGCTTATAAAACATATAGTTGTATCGACTTAACAATTGTATCACCTACATTAGAAAACTATTTCGACTGGTTTGTTTGTAATGATTTGCATAGTAGCGATCATTTCCCTATTATTATCCCTATCTTACATAGCAACAACCAAAATTCAAAACGTAAGCAATTTTTAGTTAACAAAGCAGACTGGAACGTTTTTCGAGAAAGTTTGTCATTGAATTCACAAAATATTGAGTTTGAAGACATTGACCAACATGAAAATTTTATACGTACTAGAATCCTCGAAGCAGCTAAAAGGTCTATCCCAATAACACCTTCTTATAGTTTCATAAATAAGAAAGTCCCTTGGTGGAATAATGAAATCAAAACCCTTTTAAAAAACAGAAAGAAACTTCTTAGAATATACAATAGAACACTTAGATTAACTGATTTCGGGAATTTTATCTCAGCTAAATATAAAGCAAGAAAAATGATCCGTATCTATAAAAAAAAGTCTTGGGAGGAATATATAGGTACAATATCTAGTCGAACAACATCGTCGGAAGTTTTTAGAAAAATAAGAAATTTAAACGGAAAAACTAAAAGTACAAATATTACATCAATTTTATCGAACAATCATTTACTTACAAATAAGACAGATATTGTAGAAGAATTTTCCAAAATATTTTCAAAAACATCTAGCTCACAAAATTACAACTCGAAATTTCAAACCCATAAAACAGTTGTAGAATCAACCAGGCTCAGTATTCCATCAAACCAGACAGATTTTTGTAACCACCCTTTTACTTTTCAAGAGCTTCAGAACGCTATTTATGAATGCAAGGGGTCATCTGCAGGACCTGATATGATTCATTACGACATGATAAGAAATATTAAGATTTCTGATCTATCCTGTTTACTTAATTTTTACAATAAAATTTTTTGTACCGGCAACTTTCCAAAAATGTGGAGAAAGGCTTTGCTAATACCCATTCTTAAGGTGGGAAAAGATCCTCTTAATACAAATAATTACCGGCCTATTTCCTTAACTAATTGCCTTTGCAAAGTTATGGAGAGAATTATAAATAAAAGGCTTCAGTGGTTCCTTGAAAGTAATTATTTAATTAATAACTTTCAATCTGGATTCCGTAAGCATAGAAGTACTGTTGACAACCTTCTGTATTTAGAATCTGAAATTATGGAAGCTTTCTCTGCTAGGAAATTTTTCATAGCTGTTTTCTTTGATATGAAAAAAGCTTATGATACAGTATGGAGAAGAAATGTAGTCGAAGAGCTATTAAAATTGGGACTAAAAGGGAACATAGTTAATTTTATTAATAATTTTCTTACAGAAAGATCCTTTCAGGTAGTTATAGGTGATACGTTTGCAGCACAAAATACTCTCGAAAACGGCATACCTCAAGGTTCGGTTATAAGCGTAACTTTGTTTCTAATTGCTGTTAATAGTATCCTTTCGCTAGTAAAAGAACCTATAAGACTGGCCATGTATGCAGATGACTTAGTGGTTTTTGGCGCCTCTAATAACATTAATACATTGCAAATGAAATTGCAAACATCCCTAAACAAATTAATAGACCGAAAAAGAAATATTATAATTCCTCCTGATTTGTTTCTTAATGAATATAAGTTAAAGTTTGTCGATACCTATAAATTCCTAGGAATGACTTTTGATAAAAAGCTAAAATGGACCGAACACATAAAAGGAATTAAAGCAAAGGCATCTAAAAATCTAAATCTTTTGAAACTTCTAGCAAACACAGATTATGGATCTGATAGAAAACTTTTACTCAGGATACATAATATGATAGTTCTACCAATCATAGATTACGGCAGCATTATTTACCTTTCTGCAAGAAAATCATTGCTGAAATCACTTGACTCTGTTCATAATGCCGGTGTAAGAATAAGCACAGGAGCTTTTCGAACCAGTCCAGTTGAAAGTATAATGGTAGATGCAGGACAGCACCCATTAGAATATAGAAGACAAGAGCAAAAATTATCTGCTTATACTAAAATATGCTCTTTTAATTCACATCCTTTGTCTAGCAAAATTTTAAACGAACGAATCTATTCTAAACTTAAGACCCGAGCATTTAATTACCAGCCAGCATATATTCGACTTAAATCTACCTTTCAACAAAATTTTACTCAAAATATTATTTTCAATAAACAAAAAATTCAGATTTCTCCCCCTTGGCTTTCAAGTTCCTTCAAAATAGACACATCCCTTTCAAAATTCAAAAAACAAGAAACTCACCCTCAACAATTTATTTCCTATTTTCGTGAAAAATGCTCTTCTATATATCCTGGTTTTGAACAAATATTTACAGACGGTTCCGTATTAAAGTCTGAGACAGGCTGTGCATTCAAACACCGCTCAGTTGAAAGAAAATTTCACTTAAGCAAGTTTTCTAATATCTGTACAGCGGAACTGTATGCGATTCAAAAAGCTATAGATTACGCTAATGCAACCAACCATTTGAACTTTTTAATTTGTACAGATTCCTTGAGTTCTGTTAAAATTTTAAAGAAAATGTATAGCAGTCACCCAATTGCTTACAAAATAAAAGAACTTATTTACCAATCTCCCAAAAACTTTGTACTATTTTGGATTCCCAGTCATATGGGTATTGGATTTAACCAAAGAGCCGATGAACTAGCCAAAAATTCAATTCTTCAACAACATGATAAATCTTTTCTTTTCTTCTATAAAGATTTAAAGGAGAGAATAAAATTTACTGTGAACGATAAATGGAAAGACAAATGGGAACAGGTACCACTTTCAAATAAACTTCGATCTCTAAAAGGGACAATTGGAGCATGGTCTAGTATTGATTATTTATATGTAGAGAAAAGATTCAATCGTTTTGACAAGATTAAGAATAGGGCACACCAACCTCACCCATAAGTTTTTAATTGAAAAATCTGATCCAATAGATTGTTTATGTGGTAACTTACTCTCTATTAAACACATTTTTTCGGATTGTCCAAACTACATTAATTCAAGAAAACTGCATAAAATAAACAATTTCGATATTATCGGTTCTGATAACAGTCATGATATTAATAACGTTTTAAATTTTGTGAAATCAATTAAGCTATATGAAAAAATATAGACATAAGACACATTTACATTTATATACATATATATCTTTTAAATATTATAGTTATGTATTATGTATTATATTATTAACATTACCCCTACAAATTTATATGAATTTCAATTGTTATAATAATTTATTGTTTTCTTACATTAAATCAAACATTTTTTTAAACAACCCAATTTATGGAACTAAAATATTATAATTTCATTAAATTTGTTTTTGTTCAAAATAAATATGAATACACTTTCATAATTAAGTTGAATTTATGCAGTATGTTGCTTTATATTAACCTAAACAAAAAAAAAAAAAAAAAATTATTAACTATGAAATATTATTTTATAAGTTATATGTATGTATTTTGTATATAAAAGAATAAGGGCCTGAAAACCTTTTGAGTTGAAGGCCTAATAAAAACTCCTTAAATCTAAATTTAACGCTAGATTATCTCTAGAGATTTCAACTCGACTGAATTTTTGTTCTTCGCTCAGCAAACGCGGCAACCACCTTGCGGACAATTTTTTCAACCCCAATTCTTCGGTCAAAATGTGGTAAACCTGCTCAGAAGAGATCCCTATGGTGTTGCTGATTTTTCGCACTTTTAACCTTCGGTCGTCTAAAACCATTTTATGAACTTTATCAACGTTTTCTGAAGAGGTGGATGTTGTTGGCCTTCCTCTTCTGCGATCATCTTCGACGCTCTATCTGCCATGTTTAAATAAGGCTGCCCACTTTTTGAACGTGGAATACGAAGGTGCAGATTCCCCCAATGTCTCATCGAAGTCATCTTTAATTTGATTTGGTGTCATATTCTTTTTGACCAAATATTTAATGACGGCTGTAATTTCATTTTTTTCCCATTTTCGTTGTTAGCAATAGGTTCGTTCAAACAAAAAATTGCACTGATATAAGTACGCGACCAATTTTAATGAAACTTCACATACAATTATTATATATATAAGGCTGTTTGAGGAATTAAAAGTTATTTATTAAAACAACGGCTTCTATGTTAGGCCGAGAACTTTTCAAACAGCCTCCGTATATGCGAACTTGTAGTTAACTTGATCTGATATATAAAAAGGATCTTTCAATATGACAGATAGCATTCATAGTCAGGAGCTCTTTTTGTGATGTTCGAACTTATGATTGTGGAAAAACTGTTCCAGAAACAAAAGGTAAAATGAGCAACTGAGGGAAAGCTATTTCGGACTATTCCAAACATGTACACTGTGCAGCAAGTAGAGCCATGTGACTTCTATAATCTCGTTCTGAAACAGATAGTGTGTAGGACAGGAGTTAATACTTATGCAATCCAATAGCAACCTTACAAACAAAATCTTGCTCGAAACAAATAAAATTAAGACACTTAAGTTGAAAGAACTTTTTTATTTCATTGCTTTATTTTAACATCCTGGTCAACCGTCAAGGTCACCAGGTCCAATCACCAGGTCCGTCAAAGACATTATCCGGGAAAGTTAGGAGATGCACCACCTGCTTCATCATCACGACCATCATTTTGAGCTGCAGCACTTGTTACAAGGGCAGTGATTGCCATTAGAGCAAGACACATCAACCTGACTGTGAACATTTTTTAATTATTTTAGAACTGAACTTTTAAACGGAAAGTAGGAACTAATGACTTCGAAGAAATTTCACGAGCTTTTATACCGAAAAATGAACGAATTATCAACTTGAAAATACGCACAAACGCCAACAGCTGCCGTGGTAAGCAAACAAAGTATGGTTTTTGTTTGTTAAGAGAAAGCAAAAATGAGTAAACAATAAATGGGAACTAAATCTACTAAATCCACTATTATCTGAAAAAAATATGTTTATTAACGTACTCGAAAAAAACAAAATTCCATTGTTTATTTACATTAGCACGATATTTTCCATTTGGGTTTATCCCAGATTTACAGACCTTTAATAAATAAGATTTTTCTAACTTTTTTAAGAAAGTACCGACTTAAGTTATTTCTTGATATACTCCTCAAAGATTTTTTTGACAGAATTTCAAAATATATATTGATTTTTGAAATTGAATTTCTTAAATACGTCGAAGTTGCTGGTTTCAAAAGTGACGTTTAACCCGCTACAGAACTTTAAGAATGATCTATAATGTCGACATCCTTCAACCACCCATATTGTGCAGAAATTTGTTAAAAAGTGCCCTTGGTATTATCACTTGTTTTACCCACCATCTGCTCTAGAACGATTTTGAAAAAATTACATGAAACCCTGTGAATGTTTGGCATAGCTTTGCCTTGGAAACCTATTCCTACTTAGCACCATTTTAAGGTATATTGGCCGAAAGCTTGTCATTTCGTAGAGGCGATTCATACCAGCTGATCTGCCGAAATGTCTTCCTTTCCGACTTTATAAATGAAGTTAGTGAGCACAACTTTGACATGTTACTCCATGACGGGCTCTGTAGACTCCGTCCGCAGGTCATAAAACTCCTTCTTGATAAATTCTTCAGATTTATCGGTGGACGTGGACACATATAAAGCTTTCACATCCAGGCCATCACTTATAGACTTAAAGTATATATGTGTTTAGTATTTCAAACTATTTAATTACAAAGAACAAAGGTTAATAACAATAATGTACACTTTTCTTTGTTTGCGTTTTTAAAAGAACATCATCTTAATATAATAATTAAATTTATTTTAAAAATAAATAAATAATTTAACAACATTATCAAAATAAATAACAAATAATTTTATACAATTAATTTTGGAGTTTAACAAAATTTACAATTTGTCGTTTGAATCTTCTTAAGTTGTTTTCAGTCTTTAAATCGTTTGGCAAGGTGTTGAAAAATCGAAGTCCCTTGTAGAATAGGCAATTGTCTCCAGCACTTGTACGTCCATTGGAAGGCGAAAGTTCTGATTGTTTCTTAATATAAATGGTTGAACATCTCCAACACAGTTTATTAAACGAGACAGATATTCAGGCACAAGATTATTTTTTATTTTAAAGACAAAAAGTAAAACATTCATCAAAATTCTTTGTTTAACGCTTAGCCACATTAACATATCTAACATAAAACTTATAGGAGTATAAATATTGCACTTTAAAATTGTTCACATTGCTTTATTTTGGAGAATTAGAATTGATGGACAGTATTCAAAATGTGGTTTTATTATAGCATTATCATATAATAAAACGGCAAACATGTTTTTTTGTGGTACACTTACGCGGCACAAAAACCGAAGGGGCATAAATTACCATAGCTGGGCACCGTTAATCAAATAGTTAACTTCGTTTTTTTTTTTTTTTTTTTTTTTTTAATCTACTCACGCTCAAGGGATTATGATTACCCTTTTAATGTTTCAACACAGCGTGGGCGTGAAGTTACGGAAGAGAAAGAAGGATAGGAAAGATGTGTGGCACGATGTTCTGAGACTGAAGGTGGTTGTCTCAGATTTTTTATCTCCAGGGATGGCGGCTGAACTAAAGCGGAGAATTGCCGTGTCTTATTTCTATGTCCCTTATAATTCGCATTATTTTATTTGTTTTTCATCCTTGTTGGGCATACTAGTTTAACTCAATCACATGTTGTTAGTGTTATGCCTGAACAACAAGTAATGAGTAAACCAGCAGCCCATTGATGACAATTTATAGAAGGTTTTAATGGAATTAAAGACGACATAGACGACGGCAGGGATCGAACCTGTGATACTGAGGTTGACAGGCGAGCACACAACCATCGCGCCACGGCAACCCCCGTTAATCGCTAATCCGCTACTAAAAAAGTTAGCTTCGTTAAACGTTAAAGCGTTAAATTTCGGAAGAATTAACGCAAGTTAACGTTAATCGTTAATCCGTTAACATGTGATAAAAATGATGTGATAAAAAAAAAAAAAAAAAAAATGCCGGTCGTCCACTAGGCGATCAACGCACAAATTTCGAATCCAACGTATTCAACTCTAATGTACAGTGCCTTCAATTCTGTTCAACCAACGGCAACGGGTTGGATCTAGTTGTTGACCGTTGCTCAACGAACTGCGCAACAAGTGTACGGGTAGTGTACGAGCTCGTGTTGCTCCTTGAAAATGTTCGATCAACACGTTGAGCACCATTTTCAAGATAATGTGTTGCACATTATTTGTTCAACGTGTTGATCAACTTTTTAATTTTCTTTGGGATTTCTTGACGTAATATTGTGTTGCGTTTCGTTGGCTGCAGTGAAATGTGTCTACGTGGTTGAACTATTGCGTTGCCATGAACTTGCAGTTGTTGCAACTTGCAAACTGTAGTTTATTTTGGTTTTTTGTCATGGAAAATGATAAAAGATCAGAGTGGACCACGGAATTAATTTTGCAAATGATTTTAGCAATTGAGGAAAAGCCCAATATATGGGACATTAAGAGCCCCTCTTATAAAAATCGAGATGGCAGGCAATTGACTTGGTCTCAAATTTCCTCGAAAATGCAGTTGATCAACTCGAAAAACTTTTTTTTCTGTCAAAATCGAACAAGTTTATCAACTAGTGTACGAGGTTATTCAACATTTGAGTAAGTTGGTCAACTAGGTGTACGGAGCTATTCAACACTGGAATAAGTTTTAAGAGTTGATCAACTAGGTGTGCGGGGTTAATCAACATATGGGAAAGTTGGTCAATTATGTGTACGAGGTTCCAAACGCATTTTGTTCAACTTTAGTTGCTCAACGTGAATTACGTAAATTGCTGCACTAGTGTAAGAGGTTGTAAATTTCGTTTATCCAACGAAAGAGTTAAATAAAAAGTTGAACGAAGTTGGTTGAACTTATCGCGCACATAGTGGACAACCGACATAATGAAATGATCAAACGAAACGAATCTCTTCGCAGTTTTCTCACTCGCATGCGCCGTCAAAATATAATACGTACCCAGCTGTTTTTGTTTCACCAGCGGCACGCGCCGCACGGCACTTGTCTCATATTTCTCTGAACTTGTTTTTCGCGCCGCGCGGTAAATAGTAGGCATTGGATTAACGGATATAACGTGGATTAACGGATTTAACGTGTCCGTTAACATTTTTAAAAGTTAACTTAAAAGTTAATCTGTTAATCAAAATTTTAACTTCGTTAATTAACGATTAACGGATTAACGAGTTAATGCCCAGCTATGTAAATTACATATTAAACGAAAGCATTTTTTGCATAGATGTGCACAATGCCAAAATTATTAAAATATACTATACAGAAATTGTTTAAAACAACAAATAAAAATTGCAAAAAAATGCCCGGACATCTGTTGCTGAATAGAGCAGACATTTACACTATACTGTCACACAGTTACTGTCATACATTATATATATAATTATCTGTGGTTTAAGTATAGAAAAAGTTAGAACCATTTTAACTTTTGCTTTTGTTGTTGTTTGGAAAAATACAGCACATTTTGTTCACTTTTCACTCTTTGGGTGTTTTTCTTTTTTAGTTCAGAGTAGAACCTGAACCGTCAAACAAAAAATCGTGTTTCTTTTTTAGCTCAGAGTGTATAACAGTTCAAATTTGTGTTTCTTTTTTCGTTTAGAGCGTGTTCAGAGATTGTTCAGAGCGCACTCTATGAGCTCGGTATAAAATAGCTGAGCAGAGAGAGTTAAATGCTGAAATCATTCTGACAGACAGGAAAAAAACTCGCGTGTGTTGTGTTTATAAAATAATTGACATTCAATTTTAGTTGCACAACTGTTTCGTTGCTTATAGAAAACAGATGAACTATTTGGTTGGATGTCCGCGCAGGTGCATATAATTATATGTTACACAAAATAGCGAACTCTTTTTGGGCAAAACACAAACTTCTTAGTTGCTCGAACCAAGCAGTTGCGAAACTAAAAATTTAATGTGCGCGCCTAGCCTTAGTGTTTTCAAAAAGTGAAAAAGTGAAATTTAGAACCATTTCAACTTTTACTTTTTGGAAGATAGAAATTTGAAATGAGTTGGAAAAAGAGAGCATGTAGTTCTAGCTTTATTCTATGCGTTACTGTTTTCAAATCTTCCCTGAAAATAAAATATCCCCCTGGTTTGACACGAATGCGTTAATATTCTCAAATACATTAACAAACAAACAAAATATCAAATTCGAATTAGAGCTGATTAAATCGTTTATTTCAAATGATTGAATCGTTCAACAATCGATTACGAAAATGATCCGATTATTTCAACCAACCAATCATTCGATCATTTTCACTGAAATGATTCAATATTGTTCCTATTCGATTTTAAATTCGATTTCGATGATAAGATTGACTTATGGTTTTGATAGTTCTCATAAAATATTCTATTATTGTAAGCCATAAATTGCCAAATAACATCGAATGATGCCTAATACTTTGTACATGGATTAAAAAGTGTCAAAAAAGTTTTCGGCTGACATTTTGTACGAAATACACTTTGACGTACAAAGTACAAAGCTGAATTATCTATTTTTCAAATCATAAACTGTCAAATTCCATCAAAGGATGGCTAAGATTTCGATGGATTAAAAAACGTCTATCCAAAAAAAGGTATTTTATTTGTTAGTCCGGAAAAGAGCAATTTTAGGGCTTTAGACTAACATTTGGTACGAAATACTTTTTGTACGTCATAACTGAATTCGTCCTCTATTCGTCAAGTCATAAACTGTCAAATTCCATCAAAGAATGGCTAAGATTTCGAATTCGTCCTCTATTCGTCAAGCCATAAACTGTCAAATTCCATCAAAGGATAGCTACGATGTCGATGGATTAAGAAACGTCCAAAAATCCACATTAAACATACCGGATTCTGATACATCAAATAACATCAGTTCAACCCAACAGTTGTTTTTGCGGCCTACAACATCAACAACCAATCTGCAACGTGTCAAAAATCTGCAATGTGTCAGAAATGTGTATAGGTTTGAAATTTTGTTTACCATTAACTGTTTTCCTTTGGACTCCAGGATTGAGTGCTTAGTAGCTACTTCTCATTGCATTCAATAATTTAAAAAAATCATGAATTCTCTGTCTTTTATTGAATTGAAATTCATTATCAATTAAATAAATAAATTGACACTCGAATTTCGAGAGCTGGGTCAGCTAGTAAATGTTTATTGCACTAACAGTTGAAATATTTTTACGAATTCTTCTTAGAAGATTTGTCTTTTTTGATATTTTCTTCCCTATATAGTCAATATGTTTATAAAATGTTAATTTATTGTCTATGACAACAGCTAGGTATTTAACTTCAGAAATTATTTCCAGATCTTCATTGTCTACTTTAATATTTATCACACTATCGTTTATAACATTGTTACCAATAATCATCATTTTTGTTTTAGAGACATTCAGTTTAAGTTTATTTGATTTAAGCCAAACACTAAGATTATTTTAATCGAATTGCATTTTTGAGATACCTTCCTCTAAACTAGCAACATACAACAAACCATCATCAGCAAACAATGCATATTCACTATTTGTTATCGAATTGCCGATGTCATTGGTATAAACGTTAAATAGAAACGTGCCTAGAATGGACCCTTGTTGTACACCAATGTCAATTAATATTTCGTCTGATAAGACGTTGTTCACTTTTGTTTTCTGTTTTCGACCTGATAGATATGAAATCATCCACGCTAGTGATTTTTCGCGAACTCCATAACTTTCAAGTTTTTCAAATAAAATACCTCTATCAACTGTCTCAAATGCCCGTTTCAAATCAAGAAAAACACATATTATTTTTGTTGCTTCCAATTTGCAATGACCATATTAAGTGCACCTTCACATGAATGCTGTTTTCTAAATACCGACTGGTTTTCAATTATTAACTTATGAAAGTCGAAAAATGATTCCAGTTGAATATGAACAACTTTTTCAAGTACCTTCTCATAGAGAGGGAGGGCATTAATGGGCCTAAAATCTTCACATTGAGTTTTTTACTTTTGGGATCGGAGAAATTTGGGACACTTTCCATGAATTGGAAACGATTGATTTATAATTTTAATCATGGGGGTGTAATGATATCAATCATGTCTGAAAATTTCGATATTCAGATGGTTAGGATCACGTTTATATTCTATACTATCAAACACTTTCTTTATATCAGAGTGCACTATTTCTCGAAAGTTAAAAGAAGCATTGTATTGAATTTATTTGCCAAAGTGAGATTGTCACTGTATGCTATATTTTCGTAAACAACTTTGCTTATTTCGGATTGCTTTTGCTTCAGTACAAATTGTTTAATATTTCTCCACATTGATTTCTGATCAACTGAATTTTCTATTTTATTTTTTATAAAATCTCTTTTAGCGTTGTCAATTTCTTTTTTGAAGTAGTTTCTTAAGAATTTATAGTTATCCCAGTCACTTGTACTATTTGAAAATCTAGCTGTATTATATGCAACAATTTTTTGATATTGTTGTGAACAGAGCTTTATACTACTACAGCGCCATCTGTTGGAAAACTAAAGCTTTCTGAAACATTAGCGTTTGCCTTGACAATGGAAGCAGCAGAGCAAGCTTCTGACGGAGTACATCGACTTAGAGAAGCCATCGTCGAAGAATGCTCATGCCGAAGAACACCTTCTCGCGCGAACAAATGCCTCAACTGCAAACTGGTTACGGATTTCTTCTCCAACATCTGGATATGCAAGATGAACAAGCCTTTCAATGTCCGCTTGTAGCTGTTGTAGAGTTTCGCCCCTCTTCTGAACTCTGGAATAGAGTCGTACTTTGAAGACTTCTTTCATATGGGTACTACCAAAGCGTTTGTCTATAGCCTCAACCAAGTAATTAAAGTAGCCGCTCTTATCTGCTGGTATGGTTAGCAATAACTCAGCAGCTGCTCCTCTAAGAGCAAGGGTTAGAGCTAAACACTTGTCAGCCTCATCCGAGCCATTTGCTGTAGAAGCTGCATCGAATTGCTTCTTGTATATAGACCAAGAAGTTTGTCCATCAAAGGTTGGAGGTTGCATCTCCTTTTTCCTCAAGGTTTCTCCAGAACTTTCCCGAATCTTTATGTTTCGAACACGGTCTAACTCTTTTGAAAACGTCTCCATTTTGCTGTCGACTTGATTCCCTAGCAATGAAACACGTTCATCTAACTCTTTTGAAAACGTCTCCATTTTGTTGTCGACTTTATTCTCCAGCAATGAAACACGTCCATCAAGTGCAGATACATTATTCTCGATGTTAACAAGCTTGCCTTCTAGCATGTTTCTCTGCTCTTCTTTTTGTTCGCTATGCTGTTTCTCAAGGCGTTCGAGAATATTCTTTTGTTCATTTTTCTGCTCATTGAAACGTTCGTTTTGTTCATTTCGTTGCTCTTCGAGACGTTCGAGAACATTCTTTTGTTCTTTCTTTTGTTCATTTCGTTGCTGTTCGAGACGTTCCAGAACATTCTTTTGTTGTTGGTTTTACTCTTTTTAGTATTTCTTCTTTATTCACACTTTCCAATTCAAAACAGTAAATCTCAATTTATAAACAACTCAAATACTTTTATTCAAATTTAAATCACACTTGTTTAATAACACAATCCAATAAGCAATACTTTTGCACACTTTCATAATCCAAAATCAACTGTATCCTGCTCACCGCGAACACTTCCTTATATACTCATGTTAGTTGTTCTCGAAGGTTCTCATCTTGGAATGTTCTAGATGGTTGGAATTAGGGGAAATACATTTGACATTGGAAAAGAGCTTTTTGTTTCTTCCATAAATTAGATATCCAAATTTCCAACAGCTGGCGCTGTAGTAGTATAAAGCTCTGTTCACAACAGTATTTTAAAATTCGGATCGTTTTCTTTGTTATTATTTTTTTTACTTTTACATTTATCTCGGCTAAAATAGTCTCATGATCACAAATTTTTAAATTAGGGACTGGTTCAGCTTTGATTCTTTTCGCATTTCTTGTGACTGCCAGTCAATATTAAAATCTCCAATAACCAAAATTTCATATGGAAACTCGATCCACTCAATAAACTTATCACAAAAAATTCTTTTAGAACATCGTGGGGATTTGTATACGGCAACTAATCTAAAGTAAAAGAATCACAAAAAACTTTATGTGCAAGCCACCAAATATCTCTATCGATTGCGTGTATTTTTATTGTCTCAGCTTGCCACATTTCTTTCAAATATATTATAACACCACCAGTATGCCTTGATTCACTATTACACCTGTATATATTATAACTAGCTGACCCGGCCACGCATTGCTGTGGCTAAAGTTTTTGTTATATTACATTATAGTAAACAATCTAAGAGGAACAATAAGAGAACATCAGTCACGGAGTCCACTATGCTTTTTCACACAGATGGTATTTGTAAAAAAATATGGTGATCTCCTTATTTGACTTTCTACTACTATAACCCTTTAGTACAATGAAATTATTTACGAACAAAGACGAAAATGTTGATGTTGGTATACAAATTCACTGGATTGAGATTTGAAGGGGAAGTACGTTGAACACAATTAATTAAAATGTTCTTACACTTGATATTAAGCATAAATCAGTAGGTACGAAATAAAAATTTATTAGATTTATTATTTCCATTTAATTTTATAACAAATATAAGTATATTACAGTATAATACAATAAATAACATGTGACGCTTAAACTCATGAATGACGTAGGCAAGGCAGACAGTCTTAAACTTTTAAACATTAATATCTATTTTTTTTGAATTATAAATACTTTCAATTTCAATTTAATTTAACACCAATCGGTGCACAATGTTTTTGGTTAACCTGTCTTTAGCTAACACAAATAGATTCGACGGTTTACCAACACGTGAACACGCAACATATAGTTGCCCATGAGAAAAACATGGATTTTCCAAATCTAAACCACAAATGGACATTGTTTGACCTTTAGATTTATTTATAGACATGGCGAAAGCTAAACGAATTGGAAACTGTAGCCTTTTGAAGGGTATGGTAGAATCTGATGGTATCATCGGAATACGTGGCAGCAGGACCACTTTTCCTTTAAACTTCCCAGCCAAAATGGTTGCTTCAAGAATGTTTCCGGTGATCTTTTTGATGACCAAACGCGTACGGTTACATAATTGAGGTGGATTCAAATTACGGAGGAGAATAATAGGGGAACCAATCTATAATCGAAGATTATGTGGTGGCATTCCAGGGATATCTAATGAATTTAAAAATTCAATCGGAAAATTTACACTTTCATTTTCATCAACAACATTATCGATTGATTTAAAAGACATCAGATCGCCTGGTAACAACTGTTGTATCTGGAAGTTAATTTCGTCAACATCAACGTTTTTGGCTGCCAAAATCGCCCGTTGACTAAGCCATTCATGATTCAAATAACTATTCTGTATATCCGGGAAAATACTCTTGTGCCATTTTCTCATTGATATATTAATTAACTTTTATAAAACTATGTGATATTACTTACATGTATAAATTGAAATTATTGTTCCTGTGCTCCTACTATGGCTATGTCTCGTTCTCCTGCTGCTCTTGTTCTTATGATATTCTCTTGAAGACGTTCGTTTTTTATAATTATGTGATAATACTTACATATGTACATATATTCAAATTAAATTATAAAGTTTTGATCAATGAAGCAAAAATAAGTAAAAAACAGGTTTAATTTCACTGTATTTTCTTCATTATAATATGAATGCAATAAATTGCGACTATAATTTGAGATTTAAACTATCCTATCTCTCAAGTTGGATCGAACTGCACATGGTGTGCGAATTTTATTATAATCGGTTAAGTGGTTTAGGAGTCCATTGAGGACAAACATCGTGACACGAGATTTATATATATTAAGATTATTAACTTCCCATAGGGAGTTATTGTAATCGGTCCGATTTGTCAAATTGGAATTTTTGACATTTCTCGACGTTTCAAGGTCCCTAGAGGCTATATCAATCATTTTTAGAGAGATGTCTGTGTGTGTGTACGTACGAGTACGTACGAACGTACAATCGTACGAACGTTCTGGTACCATTTTTCGTCGTCGATATCTCAAGAACGAGTAAAGATATCGGCTTCAAATAAATTTTGTTTAATAGATAATAACTTCGAAAGAGGCTGAAAGGGCGTTTATTAAAATTCAGTGAGTAGTGTTTTCACTATAACGGTTTAAAAAAAAAGTAAAAATGTTGGTTAGTTTCAAATATCTCACGAAAAAATAATGCTATTGATTTCAAATAAAATTTAAGGTACTCATTATAAGGTCATACAGATTTGGTATGAATTTGGAAAAAAATGAACATACCGTTATTTTTTTAAATAAAAAAAATGAAAAAAAAAATAACCCAGATATTTTAAGAACGGAAAACAATTTGAAACTCAAAATAATTTTATTTTACGAAAAATAATGTGTTTGATAACTGGTGAAAATTTCAAAAAAAATCAGTTTACGGTTTTTTTACAAAAAAATAAAAAACTGTATAAAATTCTATTGAAAATTGGTAAAAATTGTTTTTCGACTCAAATTTCTCGAGAACTAGTAGTGATATTGACTTCCAATTTAGTCTATTTTATACATAGTATAATTTTGTACAATTGGTAAAATGTTGACAAATTGAATCAATAGCTTTTTTTTTAAATAAAAAAACTAAAAATTCTAGTGAAAACTAGTTAAAATTGTATTTCAAGTCGAATTTCTTGGGAATGAACACCGATAGTGCCTTCTAAAGTATTGTTGTGAACAGAGCTTTATACTACTACAGCGCAATCTGTTGGAAAACTGCATATCTAATTTATGGAAGAAACAAAAAGCTCTTTTCCAATGTCAAATGTATTTCCCCTTATTCCAAACATCTAGAACATTCCAAGACAAGAAGTTTCGAGAACAACTAATTTGAGTATATAAGGGAGTGTTCACGGTCAGCGAGACAGTTGAGTTTTGATTACGGAAGTGTGCAAAACTCTGCTTATTGGATTGTGGAAAATGTAAAACAAGTGTGAATTTAATTTGAATAAAGTATTTGCGTTGATTATAAATTAAGATTTATTGTTGTGATTTGGAAAGTAAAAATAAAGAACAAATACTAGAAAGAGTAATAAGTTTTATTTAACGAACCTTGGAAAAACATTACAGTATGTTGTTTTATACATCGATACCTTCCCGTAAGAATGTATACTAAGCGACATTATTTCTAAAACGAAGAAAGTTCTAGTTGAATCATAGTGTGCTAAGAGACAATTTTGGTTAAACTAAGTGACATCTAACAAGATTTTTTGTTGCTCACGACAATGAGATCTTTATTAATATCGCTTAGCATAATTTTTTTGGCGGATAATACAAATTTCAGGGGCAACATTATTTTAATGAGAAAACATGGCAGTTGATAAATTTTTTTATTTGTACTCTAGTTTCCTTTTCATGCATAATAGGTTGGCGAAACCCAGGCCAAGTAGGCTAGTTTTCCCGAATTTTTGTTCAGTTTTAAAATAGTTATTTTCGTATGTTATTGATGGAAAAATGAAAAGGAAATCAAAAAAAACATTATTCACTTACAAAGAATAACATTTACAAGAGCATTGACACTTAGTTTATTGCAGAGTAGTTAGTAAGTTTGTTGTTGATTAGGAAAATTGTGTAGTTCTACTGTAATTGCAGCAAAGTGGTAACGCTGGTCATGAACTCTACGAGCAGGAGAGGGGAAAAATATACACACACAAAGGAATATCAAGGAAGGAATGAAGTTCGGGAGTTTACGAATTGTAAAATAAATTCAGATTTAAAGTGTGATTTTATGCCTTGTATGGTACGAGGGCAGTTTGAAAAGTTCTCGGCCTGACCAATAAAACGCAATAAATTTTAAAACTTTTTTTTAATCTTTTTCTACATATTCTCCTCTTATATCGATGCACTTATTCCATCTGTGATCCAGTGTTTCTATACCGTTTTTATAGGCCGATTCCTCCAACTCTTCGAAAAACCGCTCCGTCTCAGCAATCACCTCCTCGTTGGTGAAGAATTTGCGTCCAGCCAAATATTTTCTTAAGTTAGGAAAGAGGTAATAGTCTGATGGTGCCAAATCAGGTGAATATGGGGGATGGTTCAGTACACAAAATCGAAGTTCATGGAGTTTAGCCATGACAACAACCGACTTGTGTGCTGGAGCATTATCCTGATGAAAAAGGATCTTCTTTTTGGCTAATCCTGGTCTTTTTTCGGCAAACTTTTTGAACCAATTTGTCCAACAGGTTTGCATAGTATTGACCAGTGATAATTTGGCCCTTGGGAAGGTAATCAATAAAAATAATTCCCTTGCAATCCCAAAAGACTGACGCCATCACTTTCCCAGCTGAAGCACACGACTTGGCTTTCTTCGGTGGAGGAGAACCGCTATGCTTCCATTGTTTTGATTGTTCTTTTGTCTCAGGAATATAGTGACGAATCCATGTTTCGTCGGTGGTAATGAATCTTCTCAAGAAATCGCTGGTATTCCTCCGAAATAACGCTAGATTATCTCTAGAGATTTCAACTCGACTGAATTTTTGTTCTTCGCTCAGCAAACGCGGCAACCACCTTGCGGACAATTTTTTCAACCCCAATTCTTCGGTCAAAATGTGGTAAACCCGCTCAGAAGAGATCCCTATGGTATTGCTGATTTTTCGCACTTTTAACCTTCGGTCGTCTAAAACCATTTTATGAACTTTATCAACGTTTTCTGAAGAGGTGGATGTTGTTGGCCTTCCTCTTCTGCGATCATCTTCGACGCTCTATCTGCCATGTTTAAATAAGGCTGCCCACTTTTTGAACGTGGAATACGAAGGTGCAGATTCCCCCAATGTCTCATCGAAGTCATCTTTAATTTGATTTGGTGTCATATTCTTTTTGACCAAATATTTAATGACGGCTGTAATTTCATTTTTTTCCCATTTTCGTTGTTAGCAATAGGTTCGTTCAAACAAAAAATTGCACTGATATAAGTACGCGACCAATTTTAATGAAACTTCACATACAATTATTATATATATAAGGCTGTTTGAGGAATTAAAAGTTATTTATTAAAACAACGGCTTCTATGTTAGGCCGAGAATTTTTTAAACAGCCTCCGTATATGCGAACTTGTAGTTAACTTGATCTGAAAAAGGATCTTTCAATATGACAGATAGCATTCATAGTCAGGAGCTCGTTTTGTGATGTTCGAACTTATGATTGTGGAAAAACTGTTCCAGAAACAAAAGGTAAAATGAGCAACTGAGGGAAAGCTATTTCGGACTATTCCAAATATGTACACTGTGCAGCAAGTAGAGCCATGTGACTTCTATAATCTCGTTCTGAAACAGATAGTGTCTAGGACAGGAGTTAATACTTATGCAATCCAATAGCAACCTTACAAACAAAATCTTGCTCGAAACAAATAAAATTAAGACACTTAAGTTGAAAGAACTTTTTTATTTTATTGCTTTATTTTAACATCCTGGTCAACCGTCAAGGTCACCAGGTCCAATCACCAATCACCAGGTCCGTCAAAGACATTATCCGGGAAAGTTAGGAGATGCACCACCTGCTTCATCATCACGACCATCATTTTGAGCCGCAGCACTTGTTACAAGGGCAGTGATTGCCATTAGAGCAAGACACATCAACCTGACTGCGAACATTTTTTAATTATTTTAGAACTGAACTTTTAAACGGAAAGTAGGAACTAATGACTTCGAAGAAATTTCACGAGCTTTTATACCGAAAAATGAACGAATTATCAACTTGTAAATACGCACAAACGCCAACAGCTGCCGTGGTAAGCAAACAAAGTATGGTTTTTGTTTGTTAAAAGAGAGCAAAAATGAGTAAACAATAAATGGGAACTAAATCTACTAAATCCACTATTATCTAAAAAAAATATGTTTATTAACGTACTCGAAAAAAAACAAAATTCCATTGTTTATTTACATTAGAACGATATTTTCCATTTGGGTTTATCCCAGATTTACAGACCTTTAATAAATAAGATTTTTCTAACTTTCTTAAGAAAATACCGACTTTAGTTATTTCTTGATATACTCCTCAAAGATTTTTTTGACAGAATTTCAAAATATATATTGATTTTTGAAATTGAATTTCTTAAATACGTCGAAGTTGCTGGTTTCAATAGTGACGTTTAACCCGCTACAGAACTTTAAGAATGATCTATAATGTCGATATCCTTCAACCACCCATATTGTGCAGAAATTTGTTAAAAAGTGCCCTTGGTATTATCACTTGTTTTACCCACCATCTGCTCTAGAACGATTTTGAAAAAATTACATGAAACCCTGTGAATATTTGGCATAGCTTTGCCTTGGAAACCTATTCCTACTTAGCACCATTTTAAGGTATATTGGCCGAAAGCTTGTCATTTCGTAGAGGCGATTCATACCAGCTGATCTGCCGAAATGTCTTCCTTTCCGACTTTATAAATGAAGTTAGTGAGCACAACTTTGACATGTTACTCCATGACGGGCTCTGTAGACTCCGTCCGCAGGTCATAAAACTCCTTCTTGATAAATTCTTCAGATTTATCGGTGGACGTGGACACATATAAAGCTTTCACATCCAGGCCACCACTTATTTTATTTATTTTTTTATTTATTTAATTTATTAATTCAATTATAAGTTAGAGTAAATATCAGTATCGAAATCGAAATACTATATGAATAAAAAAGTACAATAATGTGTTGCGAGTGTGATATTCGTTATACTTGGATTACAAAAAAAACTATTTAATATGAATACATTCAAAAATAAAAGAGAAAAATAGTAATTATTTAAATTTCATTTAGTTGTCTTCAAAATATAAATACCAAAACTAAATTTAAATAAATAAAATAAAATATCAACATTATCATCAACATCACCATCATCATCATTATTATTGTTATTATTTTACAATTTATCCTGTTGTTTCAAAATATTGTTTGAGCATCTTCCGAAACTGAAACTTGCAGATTACAATTCTTATAAAAAGGGGGAGAGAGTTCCATAATCGAATAGCGTTAACACAAAATTGGCGTTCAGATACAAGGTATGAATAGCAAATAGGGATAAGATCACAAGATCTGTTAGATCGTGTGAACTTAATTTTGGTGAATAAGTATTCCGGTTGAGTGATTTTAGTTTAAAAAGATTTTCTAAAGTTATGCCATACAGAGATCTTGAGAAATGTGATATATGATCATATCTTCTAACCCCAAAGACATAACGTGCGATGCTATTGAAAGCAACATTAAGTTTCCTCTTATGCTCACAATCACAGTTACTGAAAACTTCACTGCCAAAGAGCATAATTGGAACCAATAGAGTCTTAGCCAGCATTAAACGAGTTTTTAAAGGTGTAATATGATGAGATGCCCATAGCATTCGAAGCCCTCCATAGACTTTGCCTAAGACAATTTTAATATGATCATTTCAGGTAAGTGTACGATTAAAAGTTAATCCCAGATGTTTTGCGGAATCAGTGAACTCAATGGTTGTATTCAGTGTTGCCGCAAGCCAAAAAAAAGAGTCGCTAGATCGACCTTAAAAATCCGCTAGATATGCTAAAATTTTGAAAAAAGTCACTAGAAAAAATTTTCAGTACACATATCAAAAAAAAAAAATATTCAATTATAAAAAAAAAAATTATTTTGTATAGTAAAGAAAAACTTATAAGCATTAAGTTAACATAAAAATCTTAAGAAAAAACAAAAACAAATTAAGTCTAAAAAATACTACTATTTTTCATTTTTTAAATAAAAAGTAAAGAAGTTTCGATAATAACTTCAAGTACTTATTATAAAAATAATCAATCACAAATAATTATAGCCATTATAGCATCTTCATCAATTTCATTGACTTCAATATCGAAAGCATTATTGAAGTTATTTTTTTGAAAACAAGTACATTATATACATTAGGGTGGCTCGATTTTTTTTTTTTTAAATTCAGTTTTCGGGCACTACCCAAAAGTTGTATTTATATGTCATGATGTCAGGTAAATTAAAGTTTTGGAAAAATATTGCGATCTTCTACTGCCCCAAGGTCATAGAATCTTCTCATGAAACCAAAAAAAAACTAGAAAAAAGAAAAAATTTTCGTACCAAAAAAAAAACAAATTTTTTGAAGTTCAGTGGTATTAAAATATATTATTGATGATAATAAAGAATATTTAAAGCAAAAACAAAAAATGAAATATAAAAAAAAGTTAAAACAAACATTTAAAAAAAGTGAAAGTTTAAAAAAATAGTAACAAAATTTTGAAATCTCTTTTAGAATTAAAAAACGGCATTTTTGTGCGATTCCATTCTTATTCTTATGAATCCATCACGTCTCATCGGACTACAGACAGCAGCTGAAGCTTCAGTTACAATTTCAACGCAACACTCCGTCGCTTGAGTATGACAAGGGTAATCCTTTATGCACGGTAAAATAATAGTTTCAATAAATTTAGGATTTTGAATGCAATCACTTATGACATCCAAACTAATGTTTCTTAATATTGGTGGATCACATAAAATACCAACAACATTCCAGTCGATTATGTGAATGTAGTCCTCAGCATTAAAGTTGAACTTCGGCAAAACGAAAGACCGCACCGAATTTGAGGATGTTCCAAGCTGCTTTCGTGCTTTCTTAACTCTTCTTAAAGTTAAAACTCGAATTGTTTCTCTCTCATCTGCAATCATTGCTATCATAATATTTTCCGGATGGCCGAAGAAGCCATTTCTCTGAATAACAGGATCAACTATTGATTTTAAATTTTGAGGCAGGTATCTGGTCAACATTATAGTTTTGTGAATGTGTCGAGCGCCATCAATACAGTAAGGTTTAGTTTTTATTTGGAACCACATTGGCGCATAGACTTGCATTATAAAATTGAGCAACAAAAGCATATTTTCGGATGGAGTCACAGTAGAAACATATAACCTTAATATTCGATTTCCAGTTGTAAGCCACCTTGAATGAACGATTTTTCCCGGATTTCTTTTTTTAAACCGTCACTACAAATTCCTGAACTGACAGCTTGATAAATTTCAAACAAGTATCGTTGATCAGTGCTGAGATCATTAGTGTTTGATATTTCTGGAAGGTTACATTGAATAGCTTGAAATCGCACTAACAACAAATTTTCACTATCTTTCAATTTGTTTCCCAAAGGTCCTGTGAAGCTTCCTGGTCCGGTTGTAGTTCCATCAAGATGCTCAAACATGTGTCAAAGAATAAGTTAATTTGCATGTAACTGGCATATGAACTATTGAAATGGTGTTATTAGGTCTAGTTCCAAACGACGGATAGCACCTCCCTTCGATCCTGTATTTATAACTGTGCCTTCACTTCCAATAACCACAACTTTTGATTTATCAATCCCCTTTTCATCAAAGAACTCCTTCAATTTCTTACTCACGGTTTCAGCTTTTCCATTTGGAAGGGAGAGATGCCCTAAGTAATCGGATCCAGGCTCTTTCACTAAACTTATATGCTCTTCAACTGGAGCTCTTGAAATGACATTGATGGTGACAAAGATGATAACGATGCCCTCTCTTTCTCACGGGCACGTCTGATTTTGTGCCTATCTACAACATTGGTAAAATTGTCCTTTGAAATCATTCCAACATCTTGAAGAGTAGCTGAAATAATTGCAGCTCCTGCCCTGTCCAAAATTCCAAATCCCACCCACTTCCTACTGAAATTGCTTAGCCTACTAGTTTAAACGATAAAAGCCCGCTGCAAACTGAAATTGGTAAGTCTTCTTCATAAAAGGTTTATTTTTTGCATAAATTTGGGTTCCTTCGATTTGTATTTTAAAATATTCTATTCAGTAGGTATAACGGAATAATGGATTTTAAAATGCATTTAGAGCAATATGTAATCCCATAGATTTTTCCAGGAGATTCGTTCCAAGGAGAGGGGCGGGGAGGGGGCAAACAATAGATTCTAACAGAAAAAAATAAAAACCAGTCGGATTTTTCAAAAAAGACATTGTAAAAAGCAAAAAATGTTGCAAATGTGGTATTTTCCTGAGCCAGAGAGAGAGCAATTGACCCCCTTGCCCCTTGTCCCTTTCATGTGGGCGCCATTGGATAAGCCTCCTGATTTTTAAACAAGGTTTTATATTTAACTTATGAAACATAAGCCATTTTTTAAACGATTTTATATAAATCTTTTTTTAAATTTATGTATCATATTTCGAAAATCTTTAAGGTCCTTGGGGCAGTATTTAAAATTGGAATTTTTTAAAAATATTTTGGATTCCTATTGAAGGACTCTTATTACAACTTTTGTATACCGCCCGAACACGATCAAACAAAAAAAATTTTTTTCATACAATTTTTTTATCAATCGAGCCAGCCTAATATACATGCTTACAAAAAAAGTTAAGTTTACTTCCAAAATCTCCACTGCTGCCGACTCGACAAAACCAAACAAAAACAATTACAGTTAAAATTGTAGGTACATAAAATAAATCAAAGAAACGAAATGACTAGGTAGTCTAGTTTCTAAACCATATACCCTCTCACTCGCAATCACACTCGTTTCGTTTCGGTCTTCTTTTGTGTGGTGAAGTTCCAAATTCAGTTCAGTGGTCGTGGTAAAAAAAGAGTCAATCGAATATCATTTCATAAGTGACAAACTCTAATGCCAGGGATGTAACATCACCAGGGGCGTAATATTTACAAAAAATATGTTCTTGCAAAAAGTCGCTAGAAAAGTAACTAGAATTATCTAGTGACAAAAAATAATATTTTGTCGCTAAACTTTTGAAAATTCCGCTAAATATAGTGACAAAGTCACTAAAACGGCAGCACTGGTTGTATTGTTGAGATAAATGTCTGGAAAATATGAAGTGTCTATTGTTTTTCTTGCAATTACTAGACATTTTGACTTTTTAGGATTCAGACAAAGATCATTTTTCCGAGACCATTTTACAATTTTATCCAAATCCTCATTGACTTCATACACCCCATTTTCTAACAAACCAATTGGAAAGCTATTATATAATTGTACATCATCTGCGTACATATGCAAAGAAGACTTGATCGAGCAAGATGGAAGGTCATTTATGTACATGGTAAACAACAGTGGACCCAGGATAGAGCCCTGAGGGACACCTCTACGCAATGGAAGAGAAGAAGACATTATATTATTCGCGAAAACTGATTGAGTTCTTTGAGACAGATAAGAGAGAATTAAGCTAACTGAAGATGATGAGAATAAAAATTGGTTTTTGAGCTTGTAACGGAACCTGTTGGGTTAAGCAAAGACCTTTTTGTAGAGACAACTTCTTTTCTCCCTTAGGGGAGGCGCTATAACCCTATAGTCAAAATAAAATCTCAGCACCATCAAATTGTCTAAACTCCATAGCCCCCGCTAACCTTCACTCCATAAGCCACCATCCTGACCCATAGCCTACAGGAACCTAAAGGCCTATTCAGGCAGCTGAAGTGAAGGGTGTCCATTGATACGTCGGGTCGGCATGCTTGCTGATAGTCTCGGCTCTGCTCGTCGGATAGGTTGGGTTCTTGCCGAGTACCAATGTACGTTTGTCACGTTTAATCATGCCGATAAAATAACAAAAAAAAAAAGATGTAATGCATGTAAATATTTAAATTTGGTTCAAAATAAAATTTGAGACCAGAATCCGTCCACTTAAAAGAAAAAGAATATATATGTACCTAGTTTATAAGCGCCTTCAAAAAAAAAAAATTGTCCGAAAAAAGAAAAAGTTAAAGTCGGCAACCCTGGAGAGTGCTGAAGACAAGGTGTTGTTGTCTTATATAAGGTAGCCCACCCACGCAGCACAAATGAAGCGTCCTTGGCTACTGCGACCTCGTTGAATATTATTGCAGTAGCCCCCTAACTAGAAGTTAAATAGTAACTTATCTAACTATTAAACTCCTTAACTCTATCGCTATTATCTGTCTCCAAGTCCCCCCTACTCAAAACATTGCCACATCCACCTTTAATAAAAAGGTTTAGCAATTCATTTTATTTCAGTGATACCTTATGACCTGTAATAAGGAAATTCTCATTTCTCAAAAGAAAATCGAAATGGAAACAAAAAAAAATATTCATAAACGTTACTTCTTTTCATATTCATGTACGTACATTAGTACTTATCGTGAACCTTTATTTAACAAAATAATGAATCAGATAAAAAAATATATATATTAAAACTAAATCAAAAAAAAATTGTAAACAGTGTCATTCCCTTTAACTACCTAAGAGCTTAATGTGTGTATGGATTTGCAGAATAGTGCAGTATAAATAATGTATTTAACCTCTCATTAAATATCTTATATTATCTTCATAATTCTAATTCAATTCTAATTACTCGTAGTATTAGTTAATATGAAAATCATATAACTACTATTTTAATTTTCTTTAATGCCCAACGAACTAAAATTGTTCCTTATGAATCAATTTAAATCGATGTGTTAATTCACTAGAATTTAATTGCGCTCTCAATAGCGTATTTGCACAAAATTAAGCTCAAAAAAAAATAAACATAAAATGCAGCGAACTCGAATTATATAATATTTTCAATTTTATTAAGGTGATTAAATCACGCGACTTACCAAATGTTTACCTTTTTTTGTTTTGTATGTAGGTATGTTTTATACTTTATGTGTTTTGTTTGTATCGTTGTCCCATTGATGAGGTGCACCGCTTCAAATGGTATGACGTAAGCTATGTATTAATCTTGAAAATTTACCTGTAGGAAAGAACAAATTTGGAAAAGCTTTTAAAATTCGAACTGCTTTACAACGTTAACCCTAACATTAATACCTAGTTCTAGTTTATTTAAATATTAATTATTATATAGATATATGTATATATTTTTTTTTCTTTTTAAGACTCTTATCGACTTTAAAATAATTTAACTTTAGTTTAATCATCATCATCATCGGCTCGACAACCGGGTTCCGGTCCTGGCCTCTTTCAACAAGTCTCTCCACCTATCCCGGTCTCTAGCCGACGCCATCCAGTTGCGCACCCCAAGGCTTCGGGCGTCCTGGTCTACGCCATCTCTCCAGCGCAAGCATGGTCTACCACGCTGTCGTCTACCATAGAATGTACCACAAAGAACTTTCCGAGCAGGTTCCTCTTCGCTCATGCGAGCTAGGTGCCCTGCCCACCGGAGTCTACCGAGCTTAATTTTTGTCACGATATCTGCTTCTAGGTAGATTGCGTACAATTCATGATTGTACCGTCTCCGGAATCGTCCTTCCTCACATATGGGGCCAACAATTCTCCTTAAGACTTTTCTCTCGAACGCAGCTAAGAGGTCGGAGTGCCTTTTGCTAAGCACCCAAGTCTCGGATCCATATGTGAGTACTGGCAGGACCATGGTCCTGTACAGCAGCAGTTTTGAAGTTATGGTGAGATTTCTGGATTTGAAAAGCTTTGACAGACTATAGTAGGCTCTGTTGGATTTGAGAAGCCGCCCGCGTATTTCTTCTTCTATATTGTTATCGGCTGCTACTATTGACCCAAGGTATTTAAAGGATTGCACCACTTCAAATTCGTGCTCCGCTACCTTGATTGTTTGACCAACTGTTCCTCTCGCATTCGACGCCACCATGTACTTTGTTTTACCTTCACTAATGTGCAGCCCCAGATTTTGTGCCGCCTGCTCGATCTGGATGAAGGAATCGTGTACAGCTTGTTCGGTTCTTCCGATGATGTCAATGTCGTCTGCGTAAGCTAGTAACTGGCTGGACCTGTTGACGATGGTCCCTCTTGTTGCCGTGCCAGAGTCACGGATTGCTTTCTCCAACGCCAGGTTGAAGAGGAGGCAGGCCAAACCGTCCCCTTGTCGGAGTCCATTAAAGATTTTGATTGGTCTGGATAGCAATCCGGCTATTTTTACTTGGCTTGTTACGTTGGTCATGGTCAACCTACATAGTCGTGTCAATTTATTTGGGATGCCGAATTCTCTCATGGCTTTGTAAATTTCTACCCTGGCTATGCTATCATAGGCGGCCTTAAAGTCTATAAACAGATGGTATGTTGGGATGTTAAATTCTAGACATTTTTCCATCGCCTGCCTAAGGGTAAAGATCTGATCAGTTGTTGATTTGCCTGGAATGAAACCACACTGATATTGTCCGATGACGGTTTTAGCGTATGGGGTTATCCGGTCTTGTAGGATAGAGGAGAGTATCTTATAGGCGGTACTCAACAACGTGATACCTCTATAATTGCTGCACGTTGTGACATCTCCCTTCTTATGTATGGGGCATATTATGCCTTTTCGCCAGTCTTCTGGCATTTCTTCCTGCTCCCATACGTGCACTATAATATCATGAATTGCTTGACGTAAGGCTGGCCCGCCGTGATGAAATAATTCGGCTGGTATGCCATCAGCTCCAGGGGATTTGTTCTGTTTGAGCCGGCCTATAGCCTTCTCAACCTCTTCTATGCTTGGTGGCGGCAACATAGGGTATTCTTCTTGAAGTAGTGGAGCCTCCACTTCTGCAGTGAGCTGACCATTTAGCAATTCATTGAAGTACACTTCCCATCGCTCCAGTATGCTTTCAGGATCGGCGATCAGATTTCCCTCTCCGTCCTTGCAGTATGTGCAGCGTGGTGTGTACTGCGTCATGTTTCGGACGGATTGGTAGAACTTCCGCGCCTGGTGCGGACCTCGCTCTCGGCTGTTTTCTATTTCACAGATTAGGTTCTTCTCCCAGGCTGATTTCTTTTGTCTGTGAAGCCGTTTTTCTGTTCTTCTGAGCTCTTTATATTCCTCTTCGCGTGCCCGCGTTCTATGAGATTGTTGCATTGCTCGGTACGCAACATTCTTACGTTCAGTCGCTAGCTTGCATTCATCATCAAACCAGTCGTTCCGATTTTTACGACTGCTGCCTAAGATGGAGTTGGCAGTACTAATGACAGTATTTTTAAGACGTGTCCACTTTTCATTTACGCCCAGCATACTGGCTCCAGGACTTACTCTCCCTAAGTCAGGTGTTTCTAGGGCGAGTTCTAACGCATTACCAAAGGTGTTACTGGTGTTTTCATTGCGCAGGGCAGCCGTGTTGATTCGAACCTGATCGGCGGATGCAATGCGTCTTCGCAAGGCAATCCGCCCTCGGAAAACCATACCAACAAGATAGTGATCCGAGTCGATATTGGCACCTCGGTACGTTCGTACCGTCATCAAGTTCGAGTAGTGGCGACGGTCTATCAACACGTGGTCTATTTGGTTACGAGTGACTCCATCAGGTGATACCCAGGTGGCTTTGTAGATATCTTTACGCGGGAACCTGGTACTCGCAACGACCATGTTTTTCGATGCTGCCAATTCTAAGACTCGAAGTCCATTGTCATTAGTGTTCTCATGCAAACTATGGGTGCCTGCGTAATGCCTGAATACCGGCTCCCGACCTATTTTTGCGTTCAAATCCCCAAGGATGATTTTAACATCATACCTTGGACAGGCATTGAGGGCCCTCTCGACTTGTTCGTAGTAAGTCTCTTTTTCTTCGTCTGAGGACTCCTCCGTAGGTCCGTGAACGTTAATGAGGCTGATGTTCGTAAATTTGCCTCGCACGCGAAGGGTGCATAGCCTTTCGCTTATAGCGTTAAAGCCGATGATAGTAGACTTCATTTTTTCGCTGACTAGGAAGCCTACCCCGAGCACATGGTGTTTTGTATGACAGCTGTAGTATATGTCATATTCTTTCTTCTGTAAAACACCATTCCCTGTCCATCTGATTTCTTGAAGAGCTGTTATGTCAGCTTTATACTTTGACAGGGCATCGGCTAGCTGCTGAGCAGCTCGAGCTCTATAGAGCGATCGTACGTTCCATAAGAAAATTCGTAAATCGTTATTCCTTTTTCTTTGCGTGGGTTGTCGTCGTGAGATCAGTCCGTTTCCGAGGCTTGTTGTCGGTCTCGTAATTCTTTTAGTTTTACGGGACAGGGAATTAACCTGTCGCCAACCTGAGGAACCAGCCTGATCATATTAGCCAAACCTTTTTTAAAAGGCTTGTTTCTAGCGGCCGCCGCGGAGAGGCTATGATCACACTTCCACCAGTCCCGAATAGTTACGGCACGTGCATGTTTTCGTATGCTACATGTTGTTCCCCCTATTCGTCTGATGGCTGCTATATTAGTTGACTTTACAGAATCTCTTTTGATTTAGTATACTTAGCTTAGAGGATTATTTTTCTGCAAGCTGGGGTTAAAGGTGATTTGATGTCGCGTGTTGTTGCTTTCATTAGTGGTTTGTACATAGGTGCTGTTTGTTGTTGCTGTTGTTGTTGGATTGTAGATGTTGTATGCTGTTGCTGTTGTTGTTGGTTTGTAGATGTCGTATGTTGTTGCTATTGTTGTTGGATTGTAGATGTCGTATGTTGTTGCTATTGTTGTTGGATTGTAGATGTTGTATGTTGTTGCTGTTGTTGTTAGATCGTAGATGTTGTATGTTGTTGCTGTTGTTGTTGGTTTGTAGATGTCGTATGTTGTTGCTGTTGTAGTTGGTTCGAAGCAAATTTATAGTCCTTGCACGTTGCTGCTGAGTGAGCCTTCTATGTGGTGTGTGAGCTGAGGCACATGTGTCGTAAGATTCACCTTTTTTTTTTTTTTTTTTTGTAACCTCTTTTGCTCGTTAACTGAGGTAATGTTGGTGCGTTTGGGATAAGGTGATGGGTAGCTTCCAATTTGACATGGAGTAGTTCACTACGTGTACCAAAGGATGCTTGAATATAGTGCGAAAGAACACCAAACGAGCACGGTCGCGCAAGCTGGTCGTTGGTGTCGGCGGCGTGGCGTTGTAGCTACAGACGAAGTTTCGGTGCTTCGTCGATGTGGGTGCACTGATTCTGCTTGAGTTTTAATGGAAAGAACATGGGTAGGTTTCACTGCGGTGTTTTTTTTTATTATTTCTTTTCATTTACCTGTCTTCTTATAGTTTTTTTTTTTTTATTGTTTTAATTATTTTAATTAAATTATATAAAGCTAACTTTTAGTATTTTTTTTTTTTTTTTTAATTTATTTTTTTTTATAATAAAAAAAGACAATTGGTCAAAAAATGAAGCCGTACCAAAAGAAAAACTAATGCAATCCGCACGTTCTATCACGCTTTAATTTCCGACACCAACTGACTGGCTTGTTTTCCAGAATTCTGATTTCTCGCAAATCTTGGTGTCATCTTCAACTGATGATCTCATCATGGCCGTGGTTCCGGTATTGAAATTTTCCCGATTCTCGCTGGGATTTAAACCAGAAAAATCCAATTTTGACCATATAATATAATTTGGAATTTTTCAAAAATATATGTAACAAATTTCGATTTTTGTGATTAAAATCCTGGAACATTTTATATCCCGAAAATATTCCGTACTAACACTAATCCATGCCTGAGTGTTTGTTAACGAAGATTTCAGTATCTCTTCCATTATTTATTTTTCTCTAATCTCTACCTTTTTTTTTTTCTCATTTTAAGTTATTTTTGTTTTTGTTTGACTCAGCTCTCTCTTCGGTTATATCCCAACCTCTGAGTGATAACGTCATAATTGTGTGTATACCCATAATTTTCAACATGTTCATTTCATGCAATCTATAGTGACATAGCTCCAAACCTATCGCTACCTCAAACCTAAACCTTTATCCGAACTTTGGTAAAACTCTACAAATGTTGTTTCCGTATAAATTCCTAATCCTAAGCATTCAAATATAAAAAAACTGCCACTACTCTAATTATTACAAGCTTCGCACTAAGAATGTTCACATATCGAATGCTTTCGAAAAATCTAACAAAGTTAGAATTGTAACCTTATCGTTATCTACGGCTTTTCGTATGATCAATGCCGTCGTACAGCTATGTTTCGGTCGAAAGCCAGATTGATTAGAGCATATCATTTTATTGAGGTTAAGGTACGTGCGTGTTTGAAGATTCATAATTCTTTCCAATACTTTTGATAGAAATGGTAGTATAGCTATGAGTCGAAAATCATCACAATTTCGATTCTTTGGAATAGGAATAATCTTAGCTTGTTTCCAAGCTAAAGGAAAATTACTCGACATAAAAATATTATTGAAAACATCGGTTATATATTTGAGAACATAGGGCAGTATAGCTTTTAAAAAGACCGGATGCATGCCATCAATTCCAACTGAATTTGATTTAACTGCTAAAAAACTTTCCAAGACATCTGCTTCATCTACGGTCGCGAAGTTGAAATCAAAGGTTCGGTCACCAGGCGGGTCATTCGCTAGCTCATCAATAACAACGCGAGACTCAGAAACTGGGCAATTCAATTTAGTAAAATTTTTATTGAGTTCATCACAATCAACACTAATTATGTTGCTATTTGCCTGTTTACTTACACCAATGTCTTTAAGATTTGTCCAAAGTTTTGCTTTGGCAAGGCGAGGGTCCAATCTTGGCGCATAGAACATTTTTTTAGATTCCCGTATAGCATAGACAACCCTATTTTTCAGTGTCTTATATGAGCTATGCAATTCCTCAAGCCTATATTTTTTCCAACGTCTATAGGCTAAATCACGTTCTTTCATAAGAGACTTAATGGGGGCTATCGTGAACAAAATTTCCCTCGGAATTTTCGCCATCTTCGAAAATTGGAAAGGTCAATACTTCTGCACTGTTCATTGTAAGCTGGCGACTGGCCTTTTTAAATGAGAGCCAAAGTCACTACGAAACTTAATTCCCAATATCAATAAATTCCAAGGGAAACTTTCGACATTATTCGAGATCACAATTTTGAAAGTTGGGAACAATTCCCAGGGACATTTTATTCACGATGGGCCCCAATATGGTTATTAAACCAACTCTGATTTCTACTTTTAAATTGCTTCGTTTTTAGAGGGACATGTGTATTGAAAAGATTATTAATATTTGTTTGCAGAAACGATACTTAATCATCTACTGATGGTAAAGCATATATTTGAAACCAGTCAATTGAATTCAAATCAATTTCTAATTGCCGTGTGTCTATGTTTTTGAAGTCTCTAAAGCTAAATGTGGAAGTATTTTGCACTGGAGAACATTGAAATGTTAAAAAGATAATATCATGATGAGAAAATCCAGGGGCAGAGAGTTGGCTATAGAGAAGAACTTTATCTAAATGACTAACAAAAAACATATCTATCAGAGTACTAGAATCTTTGGTAAAGTGTGTGGGTGTAGATACGTTCACAGGAAATAAGCTAAGGGATGTCATGCTATCTGTCAGATCATAGCTTATGAGAGCGTTATCATTAAAATCTCCTGCAACAATGATGTGTGGTGAGACAAAAGATAACTCATCTAGAATTGAGTACAAAGGAGATAAATTTATGTTACGATGAGGACGATACACTGATCCTACCAATATTTTATTGTTATTACACTTTATCAAAATAAATAACAAATAATTTTATACAATTAATTTTGGAGTTTAACAAAATTTACAATTTGTCGTTTGAATCTTCTTAAGTTGTTTTCAGTCTTTAAATCGTTTGGCAAGGTGTTGAAAAATCGAAGTCCCTTGTAGAATAGGCAATTGTCTCCAGCACTTGTACGTCCATTGGAAGGCGAAAGTTCTGATTGTTTCTTAATATAAATGGTTGAACATCTCCAACACAGTTTATTAAACGAGACAGATATTCAGGCACAAGATTATTTTTTATTTTAAAGACAAAAAGTAAAACATTCATCAAAATTCTTTGTTTAACGCTTAGCCACATTAACATATCTAACATAAAACTTATAGGAGTATAAATATTGCACTTTAAAATTGTTCACATTGCTTTATTTTGGAGAATTAGAATTGATGGACAGTATTCAAAATGTGGTTTTATTATAGCATTATCATATAATAAAACGGCAAACATGTTTTTTTGTGGTACACTTACGCGGCACAAAAACCGAAGGGGCATAAATTACCATAGCTGGGCACCGTTAATCAAATAGTTAACTTCGTTTTTTTTTTTTTTTTTTTTTTTTAATCTACTCACGCTCAAGGGATTATGATTACCCTTTTAATGTTTCAACACAGCGTGGGCGTGAAGTTACGGAAGAGAAAGAAGGATAGGAAAGATGTGTGGCACGATGTTCTGAGACTGAAGGTGGTTGTCTCAGATTTTTTATCTCCAGGGATGGCGGCTGAACTAAAGCGGAGAATTGCCGTGTCTTATTTCTATGTCCCTTATAATTCGCATTATTTTATTTGTTTTTCATCCTTGTTGGGCATACTAGTTTAACTCAATCACATGTTGTTAGTGTTATGCCTGAACAACAAGTAATGAGTAAACCAGCAGCCCATTGATGACAATTTATAGAAGGTTTTAATGGAATTAAAGACGACATAGACGACGGCAGGGATCGAACCTGTGATACTGAGGTTGACAGGCGAGCACACAACCATCGCGCCACGGCAACCCCCGTTAATCGCTAATCCGCTACTAAAAAAGTTAGCTTCGTTAAACGTTAAAGCGTTAAATTTCGGAAGAATTAACGCAAGTTAACGTTAATCGTTAATCCGTTAACATGTGATAAAAATGATGTGATAAAAAAAAAAAAAAAAAAAAATGCCGGTCGTCCACTAGGCGATCAACGCACAAATTTCGAATCCAACGTATTCAACTCTAATGTACAGTGCCTTCAATTCTGTTCAACCAACGGGTTGGATCTAGTTGTTGACCGTTGCTCAACGAACTGCGCAACAAGTGTACGGGTAGTGTACGAGCTCGTGTTGCTCCTTGAAAATGTTCGATCAACACGTTGATCACCATTTTCAAGATAATGTGTTGCACATTATTTGTTCAACGCGTTGATCAACTTTTTAATTTTCTTTGGGATTTCTTGACGTAATATTGTGTTGCGTTTCGTTGGCTGCAGTGAAATGTGTCTACGTGGTTGAACTATTGCGTTGCCATGAACTTGCAGTTGTTGCAACTTGCAAACTGTAGTTTATTTTGGTTTTTTGTCATGGAAAATGATAAAAGATCAGAGTGGACCACGGAATTAATTTTGCAAATGATTTTAGCAATTGAGGAAAAGCCCAATATATGGGACATTAAGAGCCCCTCTTATAAAAATCGAGATGGCAGGCAATTGGCTTGGTCTCAAATTTCCTCGAAAATGCAGTTGATCAACTCGAAAAACTTTTTTTTCTGTCAAAATCGAACAAGTTTATCAACTAGTGTACGAGGTTATTCAACATTTGAGTAAGTTGGTCAACTAGGTGTACGGAGCTATTCAACACTGGAATAAGTTTTAAGAGTTGATCAACTAGGTGTGCGGGGTTAATCAACATATGGGAAAGTTGGTCAATTATGTGTACGAGGTTCCAAACGCATTTTGTTCAACTTTAGTTGCTCAACGTGAATTACGTAAATTGCTGCACTAGTGTAAGAGGTTGTAAATTTCGTTTATCCAACGAAAGAGTTAAATAAAAAGTTGAACGAAGTTGGTTGAACTTATCGCGCACATAGTGGACAACCGACATAATGAAATGATCAAACGAAACGAATCTCTTCGCAGTTTTCTCACTCGCATGCGCCGTCAAAATATAATACGTACCCAGCTGTTTTTGTTTCACCAGCGGCACGCGCCGCACGGCACTTGTCTCATATTTCTCTGAACTTGTTTTTCGCGCCGCGCGGTAAATAGTAGGCATTGGATTAACGGATATAACGTGGATTAACGGATTTAACGTGTCCGTTAACATTTTTAAAAGTTAACTTAAAAGTTAATCTGTTAATCAAAATTTTAACTTCGTTAATTAACGATTAACGAGTTAATGCCCAGCTATGTAAATTACATATTAATCGAAAGCATTTTTTACATAGATGTGCACAATGCCAAAATTATTAAAATATACTATACAGAAATTGTTTAAAACAACAAATAAAAATTGCAAAAAAATGCCCGGACATCTGTTGCTGAATAGAGCAGACATTTAAACTATACTGTCATACATTATATATATAACTAGCGTAAAATACCCGGCGTTGCCGGGTTCTTGCGGAGAAAATTTCATTCGCACAGAAAGTCCTATGTAATAACAACTAATTATCCTAGAAAGTTTATTTCCGATACTAACAAATTCTGAGAGAATCTCTAGAGCATCATTCACCTACCCTAAGTTTAGTAAACGAGAAATATTCCGAGGAAAATTTATTCGCGAAAGCCCTTTACAGTTACATGATTTATCAAACCACAAATTGTTGGGGTAGATTTTTGCATATTTCATCCAAAATGAATATTTTTGCATACCATGCACACGTAGAATAGGTGAACTAAACATATTTAGTATTGATTACTATTTGTAAACATTGAAAAAGAATAAATTTATTGAAGGATATGCACTATTAACATATGTATGTTAAGCGCTTCAAACTTTTTTTTAGAGCATATTTTTACTTGCCGTAGTTATCACTATCTGTTGTTTCTTCATTTTGGGCTTCTTTAGTCACTTTATTTTAATTTATGTTTTTCATTTTCATAAAATTGATTGTAAAAAGTACTTGCCTTCAGATTCTAAATCGATTTTAATAATATTTCTGAAAAGACTCCGTAATTATCGAAGAATTCCATTTTTGTTTCGTTCAAAAAAAAAAATGTTGTCTCTACATTTAAAATGAAATTGCTTGAAACCACTAATACTTTCAAGAAATATGCATTTGGAATAACTTTATTTTTGCTGTCGATTTCATTTTTTTAAATATACATACCTAAGCATGCCATTTTAAATTATTGGCCATTAAATACTTTAAAAATGTATTTTATTAACTTCGTTAAGTAATTAATTTTATTGAATTTTTAAATAATTTTTAAATTAATTTTTATTGAAGCATATGTTCATATGTATGTATTTAATTAATAACATATTTTATTAAAACTAATATTTCAAAGCATATTTTTGCCCTAGTCATCACTATCTGTTTCGTCGGTTATTACTTCATTTTTATTATTTTTTTCATTTTCATCGTTTTTATTTGTATGTTCTTTTTCTTGGGATAAAGCGAAAATGTCATCTTCAAAATTAACAAAAGAGCAGCTCGACAGTTTCATCAACTCAGCCCGCGAATAACTACAAAGAGTGAAAAAAAGTGTAAACAAAGTGTAAAGGACGAATGCCAGTCAAATTCAAAGAAAATAGAGCAAACAAAGTGTAAGCAAAGAGTAAAAGAAAATGATAAAAAATTCACAACAATCAGTTTCCGTCTATTTTCTGTTTAATATAATCATATGCAACTGCGCGCACATTCAACTAAATATTTGAGTTGTTTTTTAGCTAGTTTTTTCCTTCATATATGTTCTTGATTGCATGGGAAGTGTTACACAATTCACATACATATTTCGGGTGAAACAAAACATTTTTTTCAACCAAAGAGGAAAACAGTACTACTTGAAGATACCCTGTTAAGATATCATAAAGACGTTTTAGTTTAGTAGATTAAAATGAAAAACTCTTTCAGCATTTTAAAATTACTCCTTTTAAAAAGGTTTTAAAGGGGGTATATAGAGAGTCAATATAATGACATTTGTCATGAATATCTTTAAGATGTTTAAAAGATGTTTTATTAATAGTATAACAGAAAGAACACTTTTAAAGAGTGAATTAGGAGATTATAAAGTGAAATGGTATTAAAAAGATTGAACTAATAGCTTGTTAAGACCTGATGCATTTATTGAAGTACTCTCCAAGAGTTTATGTGTTGCTTGGGTATGTTATCGGGTTTTACCAACGATAAAAATAAACATTATATATTTCTGGACGCACCCTTTATCCAAAGAGCATTAAATTTGTCTGAACGCAGTCAAAACTTCCCCTTGCCACCATTGCAAATAGTTGCACATGTGTAAGTAGCTACATCTGTCCGAATTGAAACAAATACTTGCTGAACTGAAATGGAACAAAAATAAACGGTTCAAGCCTAAACTGAAATGAAACAACTATTCACTTTCCTGTTTTCTATCACCAAATTTAAGGATCTGATTACACGACTCATTTTTTGCGGCCATATGCTTTTTCAAGTAACTGACTTTATCGAACATCGATATTGCGAAATTTTGATGCACAAAAAGATGTGCTCAATGTGTAAACTTGTGCTTTTTTGATATTTAAAAATTTTGATCGCAGAAAATCGTGCGCAAAAGCTTGCATATATAAATGCTGACTCTGTAAGCATCGATGATTTTATCACTTGAATATGAATGTTAAAACATAATTTCTGCAAAAATTAACATCAAACAAAATTGACGAAAGTAATATTGCAAAGCATTTTATGTGTAAACTAAAATCGGCAGGTTTTTTGAACAAAGTTTGTATGCACACAAAGTCGTGTGAAATGTGTTAACAGAAATCCGTGGCTTTATAGAACATCGATGTTGCAAAAATTTGATGCACAAAAAGTCGTGTACAATGTGTCAAATAAGTTCTGTGCTTTTTCGTTTTGGCAAAATTTTGAACGTAGAAAATCGTGCGCAAAAACTTGCATATATAAATGCTGTCTTTCTAAGCATCGATGAATTTATCACTTGAATATAAATGTTAGGATAGTCGCGCACTGGCAACTGTGATCGAAATCAAATAGTTTAATCACCAGTTGAAAGAGAACTGCGCACTGGCAACTCTTTCCTCACGCTCGCACTCTTGTCTCTCTTGCTCTTATAGAAAATAGCTCAACTGTTGCGAAGGCAATCGTTTAGTTTGTGTCAAAACACAAACTTTTTAGTTGCTTGAATCGAGTTGCTCTAAGTGTGCGGTGTCCCATATAAGCCCATATGTTTCATTTTAGCAACTAAACAGTTGCGAAACTAAAAATTGAATGTGCGCGCCTGGCCTTAAAACATAATTTCTGCAAAAATTAACATCATACAAAATTGTCGAAAGTAATATTGCAAAGCATTTCATGTGTAAACTAAAATCCGCACGTTTTTTGAACAAAGTTTGTATGCATACAAAGTCGTGTGAAATGTGTTAACAGAAGTCCGTGGCTTTATCGAACATCGATGTTGCAAACTTTTGATGCACAAAAAGTCGTTTTCAATGTGTCAAGTAAGATCTGTGCTCTTTCGATTTGGCAAAATTTTCAACGTAGAAAATCGTGTGCAAAAACTTGCATATGTAAAAGCTGTTTTTCTGAGAATCGATGATTTTATGACTTGAATATGAATGTTGAAACATAATTTCTGCAAATATTGACGAAAGCAATATTGCAAGGCATTTCCTTTGTAAACTTAAATCCACACGTTTCTTTAACGATTTTTTTTGCACACAAAGTCGTGTGGAATGTGTTAACAGAAATCCGTGACTTTATCTAACAACGATTTTGCGAACTGTTGATGCACAGAGAGTTAGGCCCTAGTTATAGCTATCATTGAAAACCATCATTGAAAATTTTGTTTTCACTTTTTTGGGTAGTTAAACTATGAATATTGAGAATGTTTGGTATACAAATGAAGCTAATCAATTATATATTCTACTTTTGCAAATAAAAATAAACAAATATGTTATATATTTCTCAAAAAACTACTTTTAATTTTTCAATGATGAAAATCATTTTCAATGAACAGCTAATTTTCGTTCCACCAAAGTGGAACACAATCGTTCCAATGATTTGTGTTCGATTCTCTTTCTATTCTCATGTGTCAGTTTTTTTTTCAATGATCAACTCTAGCCTCAAAAAATTATTCAGGTTGATTTTGTAATTTATAGTGATGGGTAGGATACGAATTTAAAATGACTTTGTATGAGGTACTCATTTTTCAAATGAGGTGGTATTTTGTCTCACCTAAAATGTCCCATAGGATATACCTATTTTAATGGACATTTTCAACAAAAAAATCAATTTTTCAATGACGTCTCTGCAATTCTAATGATCATTTTGAATAAAACATACAAAGTTATATATGTATGTATGTACCTAGATACGTAGACCAGCACAAAAGACACTTAGGCTAGGCGCGCACATTCAATTTTTAGTTGCACAACTGTTTGGTTGCTTATAGGAAACAGATGAACTATTTGGTTGAATGTCCGCGGAGGTGCATTTCATTATATGTTACACAAAATAGCGAAATCATTTTAGGCAATCGTTTAGTTTGTGTCAAAACACAGGCTTTTTAGTTGCTCGAACCAAGCAGTTGCGGAACTTAAAGTTGAATGTGCGCGCATAGCCTTATAGAGTAATTCTGTGAGAGTCGGTTTATGGAAAGCAAAGCAGCGAGTAGGAAACTATAAACTAAACTGGACTTAACACTAATCACGCACCCAAGCCCCAAAGAAATGATTTTTTTATAGCTCATATCTCTAACAAAAACAAAACAAGAAAATTAGGCCTATTCTGCCACATCTGTTATTTTGCTATAGATTTTCTGTTATGAATTATGTAAAATATTTCATCTGACATAATTAAAATGGATGACGAACAAAGAAGTAAACTCTTACACACTATTGGTATCCATATCATAAAACAGGATTTTACCTCATATGTGTCTGGGAATACTATGGCCGTACTCTACTTATATGTTTATATGATATGAGTTTTAATATATTTTCTTTCATTTGCTCTTTTAAGGAACATTTCGTTGACGAAATAAGAGATAAATATTCATTTTTATTTGATGCACCTGTGTACTTATTGAAATCTTTTATGATAATAGTCACAGAAGTTTGTCTTTTATTCTTTTATGATTTTTAACAGATTTCATAACAGATTTTGGCATGCTGAATACCAAAAATGCTATTCGTAAAAGATTTTTTCCAAGTTCGAACGTTTGACATTTTATAAAAGTTTTCTTAGCAGATTTCATAACAGATTTTTACATGCCGAATACCAAAATTATAATTCATAAAAGATTTGTTGACATCTCAAACTTTTGTATTGAAATTCATAACAGAATAAAAGAATAAAAGATCTTGCCGAATAGGCCTAAATGATTGCAGTTAGCAAAAAAAAAACTTTAAGCAATAACAAAACATGCGACATTTTGTATTGCCTCATGAATGAGGTACCCATCACTAGTAATTTAGCAAGCATCAAAGCGACAGATATTTTCAATGATACATCTTTTCAATGACAGCGAAATTATTGATTGCTATAACCGACTTGTCAAAAAATATTCCACCGTTCCACTGATTTGTGTTTCAATGATGGTTTTCAATGATAGCTATAACTGGCCCCTTAAAACTAAAATCCGTGCCTTTTTTAAATATTGATAGATACTACAAAATCCATGGCCGTGTAAACAGTTTCTTACTCCAATAGCCCAAGTAGGTGTTCAGCCTCAAAATATATAGAGGAATAAAATGAAATGAAATGCGGAATAGTTGGAAACGGCAGACAGTTCTCAATCTGCTGCTTTCAATTTTCTATTTTGGAAATATTTTTTGGAGGTAAGTGAAAGTAATTTAAATTTTAATATATTATTTATTAGTTTTTTCATTTTCAGATGGCCCTATGTTACTATCGACATACAAAGGTAAGTATGTATATAAAATGTTTATAAAGTAATAATTTTGTTTGTTTGTCTGCTATTGGAGTATTTACAAACAAACTGACAAACAAACAAAAGTCTTACTTTATATAATAGTATAGATATAGATTATCTGTGGTTTAAGTATAGGAAAAGTTAGAACCATTTTAACTTTTGCTTTTGTTGTTGTTTGGAAAAATACAGCACATTTTGTTCACTTTTCACTCTTTGGGTGTTTTTCTTTTTTAGTTCAGAGTAGAACCTGAACCGTCAAACAAAAAATCGTGTTTCTTTTTTAGCTCAGTGTGTATAACAGTTCAAATTTGTGTTTCTTTTTTCGTTTAGAGCGTGTTCAGAGATTGTTCAGAGCGCACTCTATGAGCTCGGTATAAAATAGCTGAGCAGAGAGAGTTAAATGCTGAAATCATTCTGACGGACAGGAAAAAAACTCAAAAACTCGCGTGTGTTGTGTTTATAAAATAATTCACATTCAATTTTAGTTGCACAACTGTTTCGTTGCTTATAGAAAACAGATGAACTATTTGGTTGAATGTCCGCGCAGGTGCATATAGTTATATGTTACACTAAATAGCGAACTCTTTTTGGGCAAAACAAAACTTCTTAGTTGCTCGAACCAAGCAGTTGCGAAACTAAAAATTGAATGTGCGCGCCTAGCCTTAGTGTTTTCAAAAAGTGAAAAAGTGAAATTTAGAACCATTTCAACTTTTACTTTTTGTGTTTTTCGAGATGGAAGATAGAAATTTGAAATGAGTTGGAAAAAGAGAGCATGTAGTTCTAGCTTTATTCTATGCGTTACTGTTTTCAAATCTTCCCTGAAAATAAAATATCCTCCTGGTTTGACACGAATGCGTTAATATTCTCAAATACGTTAATAAACAAACAAAATATCAAACTCGAATTAGAGCTGATTAAATCGTTTATTTCAAATGATTGAATCGTTCAACAATCGATTACGAAAATGATCCGATTATTTCAACCAACCAATCATTCGATCATTTTTACTGAAATGATTCAATACTGTTCCTATTCGATTTCGATGATAAGATTGACTTATGGCTTTGATAGTTCTTATAAAATATTCTATTATTGTAAGCCATAAATTGTCAAATAACATCGAATGATGCCTAATACTTTGTACATGGATTAAAAAGTGTCAAAAAAGCTGACATTTTGTACGAAATGCACTTTGACGTACAAAGTACAAAGCTGAATTATCTATTTGTCAAATCATAAACTGTCGAATTCCATCAAAGGATGGCTAAGATTTCAATGGATTAAAAAACGTCTATCCAAAAAAAAGGTATTTTATTTGTTACTCCGGAAAAGAGCAATTTTAGGGCTTTAGACTAACATTTGGTACGAAATACTTTTTGTACGTCATAACTGAATTCGTCCTCTATTCGTCAAGTCATAAACTGTTAAATTCCATCAAAGAATGGCTAAGATTTCGAATTCGTCCTCTATTCGTCAAGCCATAAACTGTCAAATTCCATCAAAGGATAGCTACGATGTCGATGGATTAAGAAACGTCCAAAAATCCACATTAAACATACCGGATTCTGATACATAAAATATCATCAGTTCAACCCAACAGTTGTTTTTGCGGCCTACAACATCAACAACCAATCTGCGACGTGTCAAAAATCTGCAATGTGTCAGAAATGTGTATAGGTTTGAAATTTTGTTTACCATTAACTGTTTTCCTTTGGACTCGAGGATTGAGTGCTTAGTAGCTACTTCTCATTGCATTCAATAATTTAAAAAAATCATGAATTCTCTGTCTTTTATTGAATTGAAATTCATTATCAATTAAATAAATAAATTGACACTCGAATTTCGAGAGCTGGGTCGGCTAGTAAATGTTTATTGCACTAACAGTTGAAATATTTTTACGAATTCTTCTTAGAAGATTTGTCTTTTTTGATATTTTCTTCCCTATATAGTCAATATGTTTATTAAATGTTAATTTATTGTCTATGACAACAGTGTAACGAAGCGTTCCATGCTGCTCTACTTTATACTACTTCTGTATTAACACCGAGAATTATAATAAGAGTTACACTTCGCCCGAATACGATTCACACACACCAGAGGCATATGACGTCACGCAAAAATAAAACAATAATATTTTTCGTTCGCCACCCATACAGTTCACATTCAGTTTCTACTGAAAAACTATCAAGAGGACCTACTCGGGTGAACGAAAAGGACCTCACCTCGCTCATACATACAGTCAGGCGGCACAGTAGATCGATTGAATAAATCTTTTGAAGTCCAGTCGTAGACAAGACGTATAGACGAGTTGGTCATTTAGCTTCCCTTGCTTTTTGCGGAGCTTCCCCCCCACCAGTGGTAAGGGGTTTCGTATGAAGACAAGTTAGGTAGGTGAGATTGTCCAGCTATTTCTTATTAAGGCTTCCCCCCACCAGCGGTAAGGGGTCTTAATTCGAAGTTTAATGTCCTAATTGCCACCAGGGACTTCGGTACCTGCTGATCTACCAGAGCTTCGGCCTGCCGTTTTGTGCCACCAGGGGCCTTGAACCTGCTGATCTACCAGAGCTTAGGCCTGCTGTTTTGTGCCACCAGGGGCCTTGAACCTGCCGATCTACCAGAGCTTAGGCCTGCCGTTTTGTGCCACCAGGGGTCTTGAACCTGCTGATCTACCAGAGCGTTAGCCTGCTGTTTTGTGCCACCAGGGGCCTTGAACCTGCTGATCTACCAGAGCGTTTAGCCTGCTGTTTTGTGCCACCAGGGGCCTTGAACCTGCTGATCTACCAGAGCTTAGGCCTGCTGTTTTGTGCCACCAGGGGCCTTGAACCTGCTGATCTACCAGAGCGTTAGCCTGCTGTTTTGTGCCACCAGGGGCCTTGAACCTGCCGATCTACCAGAGCGTTAGCCTGCTGTTTTGTGCCACCAGGGGCCTTGAACTTGCTGATCTACCAGAGCGTTAGCCTGCTGTTTTGTGCCACCAGGGGCCTTGAACCTGCTGATCTACCAGAGCATTAGCCTGCTGTTTTGTGCCACCAGGGGCCTTGAACCTGCTGATCTACCAGAGCGTTAGCCTGCTGTTTTGTGCCACCAGGGGCCTTGAACCTGCTGATCTACCAGAGCGTTAGCCTGCTGTTTTGTGCCACCAGGGGCCTTGAACCTGCTGATCTACCAGAGCGTTAGCCTGCTGTTTTGTGCCACCAGGGGCCTTGAACCTGCTGATCTACCAGAGCGTTAGCCTGCTGTTTTGTGCCACCAGGGGCCTTGAACCTGCCGATCTACCAGAGCGTTAGCCTGCTGTTTTGTGCCACCAGGGGCCTTGAACCTGCTGATCTACCAGAGCGTTAGCCTGCTGTTTTGTGCCACCAGGGGCCTTGAACCTGCCGATCTACCAGAGCGTTTAGCCTGCTGTTTTGTGCCACCAGGGGCCTTGAACCTGCTGATCTACCAGAGCGTTAGCCTGCTGTTTTGTGCCACCAGGGGCCTTGAACCTGCTGATCTACCAGAGCGTTTAGCCTGCTGTTTTGTGCCACCAGGGGCCTTGAACCTGCTGATCTACCAGAGCGTTAGCCTGCTGTTTTGTGCCACCAGGGGCCTTGAACCTGCTGATCTACCAGAGCGTTAGCCTGCTGTTTTGTGCCACCAGGGGCCTTGAACCTGCTGATCTACCAGAGCGTTTAGCCTGCTGTTTTGTGCCACCAGGGGCCTTGAACCTGCTGATCTACCAGAGCGTTAGCCTGCTGTTTTGTGCCACCAGGGGCCTTGAACCTGCCGATCTACCAGAGCGTTAGCCTGCTGTTTTGTGCCACCAGGGGCCTTGAACCTGCTGATCTACCAGAGCGTTAGCCTGCTGGTTTGTGCCACCAGGGGCCTTGAACCTGCTGATCTACCAGAGCGTTAGCCTGCTGTTTTGTGCCACCAGGGGCCTTGAACCTGCTGATCTACCAGAGCATTAGCCTGCTGTTTTGTGCCACCAGGGGCCTTGAACCTGCTGATCTACCGAAGTGCCAGAAGCCAGAATACCCGTGATGAAGTACCAGGGCCGGATCGTCAGCAAGCAGTATAACTAATGCAAGGCCGCTAGACCATAAGCCAGAAGATTTGATGGATGCCCGTGAACCGTTCAAATTACCCGAATTAAAGTGAAATATTAATAGCAGAATATTGTATGTTATAGATTTAAGAGTTATTTCCAATAAAGATTTTGTAATAAGGTTTGAAGACCTTTAAATCTGGAGTTTCGTGTTTTCTTCAGGACGACCCTGGCAAGACCGACGAGCAAAACCTCGGCTGGAAAGCAAAAAGCACATCACAAATTGGCGCCCGAGCAGGGACCTATAAGGTCCAACCCCGTAAGGAACAAAATCTGAAAAACTCAAACTATAACATACAACCGCCGCCGCCGCCCGATAAGAACCAGTTCAACATGTCTGATAACGAAGAGGAATTCGATTGTTTCGCTAGCCTGGGAGCCATATACCTCTTGAGGAAACAAGAGTTAATGGAACGGATGAGCCAGCTAGGAATAGACACAGATGGTTCGATCACCGCGTTGAGAGCCCGCTTCAGCGCTTATATTAAAGAAGCCCGACAACGGAAATCCACACAAAATTTATGTGAGGAAATTGTAAAAGCTACTACCGACCGAGAATACAAAGAAGAAGACAACATAGTTCCAGCACCATCTAGTTCGAAGAGGACCGAAGATATTGACATACATAAATCTCCGAATTACACGGAAATCTTTTTCCAAATTCCACCTCGTCCAGTTCCAAACATCGCCGGCCCTAGCCAAGTACATTCCAAACCGCCCGAATCACAACCCGCCACTATCCCAGATGCTACGACCGTTCGACCGCCCGAAGTTCAAACTTCAAGTGAACCCGTAGCCAGATTTACTCCTAGTCACGATGCCGAGGTCATGAATACGGTAAGGAAGTGGGGATTAAAATTTGATTCGTCGGGAAATGCGTTAGCATTCATGGAAAGAGTTGAGGAGCTGACCGAGTGTTACGATATCCGCCCAGACGATTTGCTGAAAGCCCTTCCAGAAATCCTTAGAGGAACAGCCTTAGAATGGTATAGGATAAATCGTGACCGACTTAGAACATGGCTAGATTTTCGCACATGCTTCTTGGAACATTACCTGCCTGTCCGCTTCATTTATAAGTTAGAGGACGAGATCATGCGGAGGAAGCAAGGTGCCCGAGAGAAAGCTAAAGAATTTATACAGGCAACTCAATATATTATACACCAGCACCCCCGTATGAGTCTTTCGGAAAGTGTCGATAGAATATATGACAGTCTTCGTCCAGAATACCACTTGTACATCAAGAGACGAGACTTCCAGAATTTAGATGAACTAATGAAGTTAGCCGAAGAGTACGAGTACATACAGGGCCAAGACCGGAATCAACGCCAGCCTGCATCACGACCGAACCCAGGGGTAAACGCAATATCCACAACAAACCAGCGGACGTTTAATGATAACCGTCCCACACCGCCGCTGCCGAGAGTGTCATTTATCCGAAGTAATTTTGACCGACCCGCCGTACCCACCGTTCAGTATGATCGAGCAACCCACTGCTGGAACTGCAAGCAGCGTGGGCATACAAAGAGTAACTGCCGTCGTCCTTTCCGGCTGTTTTGTTCCTTCTGCGGTGAGGATGGCCGCCTGACCGATGATTGTACCTGTCACCCACATCAAGCATCTATACTGAACTCGCTAAGTGGACTACCGATACGACAAGAAAAGAAAAGAAAGTCCAGACACATCAGACCAGCTATAAAAGAACCAGAAGATTTAAGAAGCGATAATGTAGAATCGCTACTAGGAAAACCAAACCAGTACCAGGAAGCAGAAGTACAAGCTTTTAAGCAACGGCCACCGCCAGAGGTGTTGAAACCATGGAAAGATCCAAGATGCTTCATACCAGTGAGGATTTATGATCAAATTGTTATGGCATTATTGGATACCGGAGCTACCAAGTCTTTCATTAATGCAAAGACCCGCCGAATTTTACATAGAAACAAAGTTCCAGTCCGATATCGGAGACAGTTCACGCAGCTAGCAAATGGAGAATCTGTAGCTAGCCGAGAACACTATAATTTGATTTTGTACATCAACGATGAGCCATTTCAGGGTGAACTAACGTACATGAGTCAACTCACCGAGGATATGGTTATTGGTGTAGACCTGCTATCAAGTGCGAATTTCAAGATGACTCTACGTGGTAAAGAAATTCCTATGATAAGTAACGTTCGAGAACAATACCGGAACCAGCTTTGTCTAGTAAGAGGATCACGTTCGAGCCTTGAACGCGCTGCCCTATATGTATAAGCAGAATAAATTTTATTTAAGTTTGGATTAAGTTTTGTTTAAGTTTTCATGAAATTATTGTTTAAGTTCATATACCTACTCAGTACTCACTCGAATGAATTTTTATTAAGTTTTGTTTTTTTTTTAGTTTTCATGGAGTTTTTTTTAGTTACATACATACTCAGTTTCATTCAGTTTCTACTGAATGTGAACTGTATGGGTGGCGAACGAAAAATATTATTGTTTTATTTTTGCGTGACGTCATATGCCTCTGGTGTGTGTGAATCGTATTCGGGCGAAGTGTAACTCTTATTATAATTCTCGGTGTTAATACAGAAGTAGTATAAAGTAGAGCAGCATGGAACGCTTCGTTACATGCCCCTCCTCCTTCGGAGACGAGAACCCTCTCGTCTAGAAATTCGTGCACACTGAAAAATAAATTTAAATCCATTTTTTCTATTTTCTCTCTTTTTTTTTTTGTACTTCAGGGTAACTTTTTATTAAAAAAAACAAAAACAAATATTTCAAGTGAGTATGTATGTAACTAAAAAAAACTCCATGAAAACTAAAAAAAAACAAAACTTAATAAAAATTCATTCGAGTGAGTACTGAGTAGGTATATGAACTTAAACAATAATTTCATGAAAACTTAAACAAAACTTAATCCAAACTTAAATAAAATTTATTCTGCTTATACATATAGGGCAGCGCGTTCAAGGCTCGAACGTGATCCTCTTCCTGGCGCCTGTCTTGGGATGGGTGAGGATGGCCACACCAGGTTTAATGATTCGGATATCTACCCGTCCCTGTCGCCGTTGCAATGAGAATCGTTGGCGTCTGCGTCGTCGGTCGTACTGCGGGTGCCGGCGTATGTCAAATCCCGCGAATGGGTCACCCTTTGCGGCTAGCTCGGCTCCTTGGCGTTCCGTAGCGGTATCAGGTCGTGTGTTGGGTTCGGTCTTGATCAGTATGGGGAATTTGAGATCCCCTACTGTTAGATGTTGGTGTGCGGCGGCGGTGGATGTCGATGGAGGGCAGGCGTATGGATGCTCGTTGGCTCCTTGTCGGGTGGTACCTGCGATTTTACTGGCGGCCGGTGCGGCGGTTGATGTCATAGCGGCTAAAGCGACGGCGGCGGTTGGGGGTATTGCTTGGGCTTCTTTACCTCTAACTGGAGTCTTAGTTCCGCCGGTATTACTCGGCTTGCGTCTGGCATGCCCCTCTTTAGTCTTACGGGGTAGGGTGACGGCAGCGGATGATTCTGTAGCGGCGGTGGCATGGTTCCCGGGTATCTCGCTTCTGCCCTCTGGGTTGCTGGTCTTAACCCGTACTCTCCGGCTTCCCATAGCTTTCGTGTTGTCCTGTGGCGATTTTGCTGTGCTTGGTAGCGTGGGCAAAAAAATTACGGACTTCACTTCTGGCCGCATTTTCGTTGGCCTCGTGGGTTGTCTGTCCCACGGCTGGTTAGTGCCTTGGTTTGCCGATGGAACCAGGATGGAACCATCGGCAAACCAAGGCACTAACCAGCCGTGGGACAGACAACCCACGAGGCCAACGAAAATGCGGCCAGAAGTGAAGTCCGTAATTTTTTTGCCCACGCTACCAAGCACAGCAAAATCGCCACAGGACAACACGAAAGCTATGGGAAGCCGGAGAGTACGGGTTAAGACCAGCAACCCAGAGGGCAGAAGCGAGATACCCGGGAACCATGCCACCGCCGCTACAGAATCATCCGCTGCCGTCACCCTACCCCGTAAGACTAAAGAGGGGCATGCCAGACGCAAGCCGAGTAATACCGGCGGAACTAAGACTCCAGTTAGAGGTAAAGAAGCCCAAGCAATACCCCCAACCGCCGCCGTCGCTTTAGCCGCTATGACATCAACCGCCGCACCGGCCGCCAGTAAAATCGCAGGTACCACCCGACAAGGAGCCAACGAGGATCCATACGCCTGCCCTCCATCGACATCCACCGCCGCCGCACACCAACATCTAACAGTAGGGGATCTCAAATTCCCCATACTGATCAAGACCGAACCCAACACACGACCTGATACCACTACGGAACGCCAAGGAGCCGAGCTAGCCGCAAAGGGTGACCCATTCGCGGGATTTGACATACGCCGGCACCCGCAGTACGACCGACGACGCAGACGCCAACGATTCTCATTGCAACGGCGACAGGGACGGGTAGATATCCGAATCATTAAACCTGGTGTGGCCATCCTCACCCATCCCAAGACAGGCGCCAGGAAGAGGATCACGTTCGAGCCTTGAACGCGCTGCCCTATATGTATAAGCAGAATAAATTTTATTTAAGTTTGGATTAAGTTTTGTTTAAGTTTTCATGAAATTATTGTTTAAGTTCATATACCTACTCAGTACTCACTCGAATGAATTTTTATTAAGTTTTGTTTTTTTTTAGTTTTCATGGAGTTTTTTTTAGTTACATACATACTCACTTGAAATATTTGTTTTTGTTTTTTTTAATAAAAAGTTACCCTGAAGTACAAAAAAAAAAGAGAGAAAATAGAAAAAATGGATTTAAATTTATTTTTCAGTGTGCACGAATTTCTAGACGAGAGGGTTCTCGTCTCCGAAGGAGGAGGGGCATGTAACGAAGCGTTCCATGCTGCTCTACTTTATACTACTTCTGTATTAACACCGAGAATTATAATAAGAGTTACACTTCGCCCGAATACGATTCACACACACCAGAGGCATATGACGTCACGCAAAAATAAAACAATAATATTTTTCGTTCGCCACCCATACAGTTCACATTCAGTTTCTACTGAAAAACTATCAAGAGGACCTACTCGGGTGAACGAAAAGGACCTCACCTCGCTCATACATACAGTCAGGCGGCACAGTAGATCGATTGAATAAATCTTTTGAAGTCCAGTCGTAGACAAGACGTATAGACGAGTTGGTCATTTAGCTTCCCTTGCTTTTTGCGGAGCTTCCCCCCACCAGTGGTAAGGGGTTTCGTATGAAGACAAGTTAGGTAGGTGAGATTGTCCAGCTATTTCTTATTAAGGCTTCCCCCCACCAGCGGTAAGGGGTCTTAATTCGAAGTTTAATGTCCTAATTGCCACCAGGGGCTTCGGTACCTGCTGATCTACCAGAGCTTCGGCCTGCCGTTTTGTGCCACCAGGGGCCTTGAACCTGCCGATCTACCAGAGCTTAGGCCTGCTGTTTTGTGCCACCAGGGGCCTTGAACCTGCCGATCTACCAGAGCTTAGGCCTGCCGTTTTGTGCCACCAGGGGCCTTGAACCTGCCGATCTACCAGAGCTTAGGCCTGCTGTTTTGTGCCACCAGGGGCCTTGAACCTGCTGATCTACCAGAGCTTCGGCCTGCTGTTTTGTGCCACCAGGGGCCTTGAACCTGCTGATCTACCAAAGCGTTAGCCTGCTGTTTTGTGCCACCAGGGGCCTTGAACCTGCTGATCTACCAGAGCGTTAGCCTGCTGTTTTGTGCCACCAGGGGCCTTGAACCTGCTGATCTACCAGAGCGTTTAGCCTGCTGTTTTGTGCCACCAGGGGCCTTGAACCTGCTGATCTACCAGAGCGTTAGCCTGCTGTTTTGTGCCACCAGGGGCCTTGAACCTGCTGATCTACCAGAGCATTAGCCTGCTGTTTTGTGCCACCAGGGGCCTTAAACCTGCCGATCTACCAGAGCGTTAGCCTGCTGTTTTGTGCCACCAGGGGCCTTGAACCTGCTGATCTACCAGAGCGTTAGCCTGCTGTTTTGTGCCACCAGGGGCCTTGAACCTGCTGATCTACCAGAGCGTTTAGCCTGCTGTTTTGTGCCACCAGGGGCCTTGAACCTGCTGATCTACCAGAGCGTTAGCCTGCTGTTTTGTACCACCAGGGGCCTTGAACCTGCTGATCTACCAGAGCGTTAGCCTGCTGTTTTGTGCCACCAGGGGCCTTGAACCTGCTGATCTACCAGAGCGTTTAGCCTGCTGTTTTGTGCCACCAGGGGCCTTGAACCTGCTGATCTACCAGAGCGTTAGCCTGCTGTTTTGTGCCACCAGGGGCCTTGAACCTGCCGATCTACCAGAGCGTTAGCCTGCTGTTTTGTGCCACCAGGGGCCTTGAACCTGCTGATCTACCAGAGCGTTAGCCTGCTGTTTTGTGCCACCAGGGGCCTTGAACCTGCTGATCTACCAGAGCGTTAGCCTGCTGTTTTGTGCCACCAGGGGCCTTGAACCTGCTGATCTACCAGAGCATTAGCCTGCTGTTTTGTGCCACCAGGGGCCTTGAACCTGCTGATCTACCGAAGTGCCAGAAGCCAGAATACCCGTGATGAAGTACCAGGTCCGGATCGTCAGCAAGCAGTATAACTAATGCAAGGCCGCTAGACCATAAGCCAGAAGATTTGATGGATGCCCGTGAACCGTTCAAATTACCCGAATTAAAGTGAAATATTAATAGCAGAATATTGTATGTTATAGATTTAAGAGTTATTTCCAATAAAGATTTTGTAATAAGGTTTGAAGACCTTTAAATCTGGAGTTTCGTGTTTTCTTCAGGACGACCCTGGCAAGACCGACGAGCAAAACCTCGGCTGGAAAGCAAAAAGCACATCACAACAGCTAGGTATTTAACTTCAGAAATTATTTCCAGATCTTCATTGTCTACTTTAATATTTATCACACTATCGTTTATAACATTGTTACCAATAATCATCATTTTTGTTTTAGAGACATTCAGTTTAAGTTTATTTGATTTAAGCCAAACACTAAGATTATTTTAATCGAATTGCATTTTTGAGATACCCTCCTCTAAACTAGCAACATACAACAAACCATCATCAGCAAACAATGCATATTCACTATTTGTTATCGAATTGCCGATGTCATTGGTATAAACGTTAAATAGAAACGTGCCTAGAATGGACCCTTGTTGTACACCAATGTCAATTAATATTTCGTCTGATAAGACGTTGTTCACTTTTGTTTTCTGTTTTCGACCTGATAGATATGAAATCATCCACGCTAGTGATTTTTCGCGAACTCCATAACTTTCAAGTTTTTCAAATAAAATACCTCTATCAACTGTCTCAAATGCCCGTTTCAAATCAAGAAAAACACATATTATTTTTGTTGCTTCCAATTTGCAATGACCATATTAAGTGCACCTTCACATGAATGCTGTTTTCTAAATACCGACTGGTTTTCAATCATTAACTTATGAAAGTCGAAAAATGATTCCAGTTGAATATGAACAACTTTTTCAAGTACCTTCTCATAGAGAGGGAATGCATTAATGGGCCTAAAATCTTCACATTTTATTGAGTTTTTTACTTTTGGGATCGGAGAAATTTGGGACACTTTCCATGAATTCGAAACGATTGATTTATAATTTTAATCATGGGGGTGTAATGATATCAATCATGTCTTTGAAAATTTCGATATTCAGATGGTTAGGATCACGTTTATATTTTATACTATCAAACACTTTCTTTATATCAGAGTGCACTATTTCTCGAAAGTTAAAAGAAGCATTGTATTGAATTTATTTGCCAAAGTGTGATTGTCTCTGTATGCTATATTTTCGAAAACAACTTTGCTTATTTCGGATTGCTTTTGCTTCAGTACAAATTGTTTAATATTTCTGATCAACTGAATTTTCTATTTTATTTTTTATAAAATCTCTTTTAGCGTTGTCAATTTCTTTTTTGAAGTAGTTTCTTAAGAATTTATAGTTATCCCAGTCACTTGTACTATTTGAAAATCTAGCTGTATTATATGCAACAATTTTTTGATATTGTTGTGAACAGAGCTTTATACTACTACAGCGCCATCTGTTGGAAAACTAAAGCTTTCTGAAACATTAGCGTTTGCCTTGACAATGGAAGCAGCAGAGCAAGCTTCTGACGGAGTACATCGACTTAGAGAAGCCATCGTCGAAGAATGCTCATGCCGAAGAACACCTTCTCGCGCGAACAAATGCCTCAACTGCAAACTGGTTACGGATTTCTTCTCCAACATCTGGATATGCAAGATGAACAACCTTTCAATGTCCGCTTGTAGCTGTTGTAGAGTTTCGCCCCTCTTCTGAACTCTGGAATAGAGTCGTACTTTGAAGACTTCTTTCATATGGCTACTACCAAAGCGTTTGTCTATAGCCTCAACCAAGTAATTAAAGTCGCCGCTCTTATCTGCTGGTATGGTTAGCAATAACTCAGCAGCTGCTCCTCTAAGAGCAAGGGTTAGAGCTAAACACTTGTCAGCCTCATCCGAGCCATTTGCTGTAGAAGCTGCATCGAATTGCTTCTTGTATATAGACCAAGAAGTTTGTCCATCAAAGGTTGGAGGTTGCATCTCCTTTTTCCTCAAGGTTTCTCCAGAACTTTCCCGAATCTTTATGTTTCGAACACGGTCTAACTCTTTTGAAAACGTCTCCATTTTGCTGTCGACTTGATTCCCTAGCAATGAAACACGTTCATCTAACTCTTTTGAAAACGTCTCCATTTTGTTGTCGACTTTATTCTCCAGCAATGAAACACGTCCATCAAGTGCAGATACATTATTCTCGATGTTAACAAGCTTGCCTTCTAGCATGTTTCTCTGCTCTTCTTTTTGTTCGCTATGCTGTTTCTCAAGGCGTTCGAGAATATTCTTTTGTTCATTTTTCTGCTCATTGAAACGTTCGTTTTGTTCATTTCGTTGCTCTTCGAAACGTTCGAGAACATTCTTTTGTTCTTTCTTTTGTTCATTTCGTTGCTCTTCGAGACGTTCCAGAACATTCTTTTGTTGTTGGAGCAGAAGACTAATCATATTTGAAACATCTACATTTTTACTTACGTCTGCTTCCTCAGCGTCAGCTTCAAAGACGAAAATGTCCGGGTCTTCATTTTGTTGCTTCAAATATTCGGCCAAACGCAGAACAAGCTCATTTTTCGATCCTGCTCTAGAAAGTTCTCGCTTGCTTAATTCACTTTTCAGCTCATTACAGTTGAGCTCTTTCAATAACTTGCTCATTTTTTATTTTACTTTTCTTTTTTTCCACACTTCACTGCACAATAAGTTTTATTCCACTTTTCTGACACCAATGTAATATTTTTGCTAGGTTCGTTAAATAAAACTTATTACTCTTTTTATAGTATTTCTTCTTTATTCACACTTTCCAAATTCCAATTCAAAACAGTAAATCTCAATTTATAAACAACTCAAATACTTTTATTCAAATTTGAATCACACTTGTTTAATAACACAATCCAATAAGCAATACTTTTGCACACTTTCATAATCCAAAATCAACTGTATCCTGCTCACCGCGAACACTCCCTTATATACTCATGTTAGTTGTTCTCGAAGGTTCTCATCTTGGAATGTTCTAGATGGTTGGAATTAGGGGAAATACATTTGACATTGGAAAAGAGCTTTTTGTTTCTTCCATAAATTAGATATCCAAATTTCCAACAGCTGGCGCTGTAGTAGTATAAAGCTCTGTTCACAACAGTATTTTAAAATTCGGATCGTTTTCTTTGTTATTATTTTTTTTACTTTTACATTTATCTCGGCTAAAATAGTCTCATGATTACAAATTTTTAAATTAGGGACTGGTTCAGCTTTGATTCTTTTCGCATTTCTTGTGACTGCAACCAGTCAATATTAAAATCTCCAATAACCAAAATTTCATATGGAAACTCGATCCACTCAATAAACTTATCACAAAAAATTCTTTTAGAACATCGTGGGGATTTGTATACGGCAACTAATCTAAAGTAAAAGAATCACAAAAAACTTTAAGTGCAAGCCACCAAATATCTTTATCGATTGCGTGTATTTTTATTGTCTCAGCTTGCCACATTTCTTTCAAATATATTATAACACCACCAGTATGCCTTGATTCACTATTACACCTGTATATATTATAATCATTAACTTCCCATAGGGAGTTATTGTAATCGGTCCGATTTCTCAAATTGGAATTTTTGACATTTCTCGACGTTTCAAGGTCCCTAGAGGCTATATCAATCATTTTTAGAGAGATGTCTGTGTGTGTGTACGTACGTGTGTGTACGTACGAGTACGTACGAACGTACAATCGTACGAACGTTCTGGTACCATTTTTCGTCGTCGATATCTCAAGAACGAGTAAAGATATCGACTTCAAATAAATTTTGTTTAATAGATAATAACTTCGAAAGAGGCTGAAAGGGCGTTTATTAAAATTGAGTGAGTAGTTTTTTCACTATAACGGTTTAAAAAAAAAAGTAAAAATGTTGGTTAGTTTCAAATATCTCACGAAAAAATAATGCTATTGATTTCAAATAAAATTTAATGTACTCATTATAAGGTCATACAGATTTGGTATGAATTTGGAAAAAAATTAACATACCGTTATTTTTTTAATTAAAAAAAAATGAAAAAAAAAATTCATAACCCAGATATTTTAAGAACGGAAAACAATTTGAAACTCAAAATAATTTTATTTTACGAAAAATAATGTGTTTGATAACTGGTGAAAATTTCAAAAAAATCAGTTTACGGTTTTTTTACAAAAAAATAAAAAACTATATAAAATTCTATTGAAAATTGGTAAAAATTGTTTTTCGACTCAAATTTCTCGAGAACTAGTAGTGATATTGACTTCTAATTTAGTCTATTTTATACATAGTATAATTTTGTACAATTGGTAAAATGTTGACAAATATCTATTGAATCAATAGCTTTTTTTTTAAATAAAAAAACTAAAAATTCTAGTGAAAACTAGTTAAAATTGTATTTCAAGTCGAATTTCTTGGGAATGAACACCGATAGTGCCTTCTAAAGTATTGTTGTGAACAGAGCTTTATACTACTACAGCGCCATCTGTTGGAAAACTGCATATCTAATTTATGGAAGAAACAAAAAGCTCTTTTCCAATGTCAAATGTATTTCCCCTTATTCCAAACATCTAGAACATTCCAAGACAAGAAGTTTCGAGAACAACTAATTTGAGTATATAAGGGAGTGTTCACGGTCAGCGAGACAGTTGAGTTTTGATTACGGAAGTGTGCAAAACTCTGCTTATTGGATTGTGGAAAATGTAAAACAAGTGTGAATTTAATTTGAATAAAGTATTTGCGTTGATTATAAATTAAGATTTATTGTTGTGATTTGGAAAGTAAAAATAAAGAACAAATACTAGAAAGAGTAATAAGTTTTATTTAACGAACCTTGGAAAAACATTACAGTATGTTGTTTTATACATCGATACCTTCCCGTAAGAATGTATACTAAGCGACATTTCTAAAACGAAGAAAGTTCTAGTTGAATCATAGTGTGCTAAGAGACAATTTTGGTTAAACTAAGTGACATCTAACAAGATTTTTTGTTGCTCACGACAATGAGATCTTTATTAATATCGCTTAGCATAATTTTTTTGGCGGATAATACAAATTTCAGGGGCAACATTATTTTAATGAGAAAACATGGCAGTTGATAAATTTTTTTATTTGTACTCTAGTTTCCTTTTCATGCATAATAGGTTGGCGAAACCCAGGCCAAGTAGGCTAGTTTTCCCGAATTTTTGTTCAGTTTTAAAATAGTTATTTTCGTATGTTATTGATGGAAAAATGAAAAGGAAATCAAAAAAAACATTATTCACTTACAAAGAATAACATTTACAAGAGCATTGACACTTAGTTTATTGCAGAGTAGTTAGTAAGTTTGTTGTTGATTAGGAAAATGGTGTAGTTCTACTGTAATTGCAGCAAAGTGGTAACGCTGGTCATGAACTCTACGAGCAGGAGAGGGGAAAAATACACACACACAAAGGAATATCAAGGAAGGAATGGAGTTCGGGAGTTTCCGAATTGTAAAATAACTTCAGATTTAAAGTGTGATTTTATGCCTTGTATGGTACGAGGGCAGTTTGAAAAGTTCTCGGCCTGACCAATAAAACGCAATAAATTTTAAAACTTTTTTTTAATCTTTTTCTACATATTCTCCTCTTATATCAATGCACTTATTCCATCTGTGATCCAGTGTTTCTATACCGTTTTTATAGGCCGATTCCTCCAACTCTTCGAAAAACCGCTCCGTCTCAGCAATCACCTCCTCGTTGGTGAAGAATTTGCGTCCAGCCAAATATTTTCTTAAGTTAGGAAAGAGGTAATAGTCTGATGGTGCCAAATCAGGTGAATAAGGGGGATGGTTCAGTACACAAAATCGAAGTTCATGGAGTTTAGCCATGACAACAACCGACTTGTGTGCTGGAGCATTATCCTGATGAAAAAGGATCTTCTTTTTGGCTAATCCTGGTCTTTTTTCGGCAAACTTTTTGAACCAATTTGTCCAACCGGTTTGCATAGTATTGACCAGTGATAATTTGGCCCTTGGGAAGGTAATCAATAAAAATAATTCCCTTGTAATCCCAAAAGACTGACGCCATCACTTTCCCAGCTGAAGCACACGACTTGGCTTTCTTCGGTGGAGGAGAACCGCTATGCTTCCATTGTTTTGATTGTTCTTTTGTCTCAGGAATATAGTGACGAATCCATGTTTCGTCGGTGGTAATGAATCTTCTCAAGAAATCGCTGGTATTCCTCCGAAATAACGCTAGATTATCTCTAGAGATTTCAACTCGACTGAATTTTTGTTCTTCGCTCAGCAAACGCGGCAACCACCTTGCGGACAATTTTTTCAACCCCAATTCTTCGGTCAAAATGTGGTAAGCCCGCTCAGAAGAGATCCCTATGGTGTTGCTGATTTTTCGCACTTTTAACCTTCGGTCGTCTAAAACCATTTTATGAACTTTATCAACGTTTTCTGAAGAGGTGGATGTTGTTGGCCTTCCTCTTCTGCGATCATCTTCGGCACTCTGTCTGCAATGTTTAAATAAGGCTGCCCACTTTTTGAACGTGGAATACGAAGGTGCAGATTCCCCCAATGTCTCATCGAAGTCATCTTTAATTTGATTTGGTGTCATATTCTTTTTGACCAAATATTTAATGACGGCTGTAATTTCATTTTTTTCTCATTTTCGTTGTTAGCAATAGGTTCGTTCAAACAAAAAATTGCACTGATATAAGTACGCGACCAATTTTAATGAAACTTCACATACAATTATTATATATATAAGGCTGTTTGAGGAATTAAAAGTTATTTATTAAAACAACGGCTTCTATGTTAGGCCGAGAACTTTTCAAACAGCCTCCGTATATGCGAACTTGTAGTTAACTTGATCTGATATATAAAAAGGATCTTTCAATATGACAGATAGCATTCATAGTCAGGAGCTCTTTTTGTGATGTTCGAACTTATGATTGTGGAAAAACTGTTCCAGAAACAAAAGGTAAAATGAGCAACTGAGGGAAAGCTATTTCGGACTATTCCAAACATGTACACTGTGCAGCAAGTAGAGCCATGTGACTTCTATAATCTCGTTCTGAAACAGATAGTGTGTAGGACAGAAGTTAATACTTATGCAATCCAATAGCAACCTTACAAACAAAATCTTGCTCGAAACAAATAAAATTAAGACACTTAAGTTGAAAGAACTTTTTTATTTCATTGCTTTATTTTAACATCCTGGTCAACCGTCAAGGTCACCAGGTCCAATCACCAGGTCCGTCAAAGACATTATCCGGGAAAGTTAGGAGATGCACCACCTGCTTCATCATCACGACCATCATTTTGAGCTGCAGCACTTGTTACAAGGGCAGTGATTGCCATTAGAGCAAGACACATCAACCTGACTGCGAACATTTTTTAATTATTTTAGAACTGAACTTTTAAACGGAAAGTAGGAACTAATGACTTCGAAGAAATTTCACGAGCTTTTATACCGAAAAATGAACGAATTATCAACTTGAAAATACGCACAAACGCCAACAGCTGCCGTGGTAAGCAAACAAAGTATGGTTTTTGTTTGTTAAGAGAAAGCAAAAATGAGTAAACAATAAATGGGAACTAAATCTACTAAATCCACTATTATCTAAAAAAAATATGTTTATTAACGTACTCGAAAAAAACAAAATTCTATTGTTTATTTACATTAGAACGATGTTTTCCATTTGGGTTTATCCCAGATTTACAGACCTTTAATAAATAAGATTTTTCTAACTTTCTTAAGAAAATACCGACTTTAGTTATTTCTTGATATACTCCTCAAAGATTTTTTTGACAGAATTTCAAAATATATATTGATTTTTGAAATTGAATTTCTTAAATACGTCGAAGTTGCTGGTTTCAATAGTGACGTTTAACCCGCTACAGAACTTTAAGAATGATCTATAATGTCGATATCCTTCAACCACCCATATTGTGCAGAAATTTCTTAAAAAGTGCCCTTGGTATTATCACTTGTTTTACCCACCATCTCTAGAACGATTTTGAAAAAATTATATGAAACCCTTGGAAACCTATTCCTACTTAGCACCATTTTAAGGTATATTGGCCGAAAGCTTGTCATTTCGTAGAGGCGATTCATAACAGCTGATCTGCCGAAATGTCTTCCTTTCCGACTTTATAAATGAAGTTAGTGAGCACAACTTTGACATGTTACTCCATGACGGGCTCTGTAGACTCCGTCCGCAGGTCATAAAACTCCTTCTTGATAAATTCTTCAGATTTATCGGTGGACGTGGACACATATAAAGCTTTCACATCCAGGCCATCACTTATAGACTTAAAGTATGTATGTTTATTTAGTATTTCAAACTATTTAATTACAAAGGTTAATAACAATAATGTACACTTTTCTTTGTTTGCGTTTTTAAAAGAACATCATCTTAATATAATAATTAAACTTATTTTAAAAATAAATAAATAATTTAACAACATTATCAAAATAAATAACAAATAATTTCATACAATTAATTTTGAAGTTTAACAAAATTTACAATTTGTCGTTTGAATCTTCTGAAGTTGTTTTCAGTCTTTAAATCGTTTGGCAAGGTGAAAAATCGAAGTCCCTGTAGAATAGGCAATTTAAACTATGCTCCTTCGTAAAAGTACTTACGAATTTAAAATATATTTTATAAATATAAAACATTGATTTAATTAAATAAAAATGTTCAAATACATGAAATTGCGGTCTGATTTCCAGAAAAGTATGAATTTATGCAAACAAAGTTTAAAAGTCGTGTTATTATAAAATTAATTTTTATATAAGAAATTTCTTTAAAATTTATCAAGAAACAAATTTGGATGCCAATTTTAAGTATTTAATAATATAGATTTTAGGAAATAATTTCAAAAAATAATCGTCCAAACATTTTGAAGATATTGATTTTTCAATAAAAAAATTGGAACTTTTTTTCAAAAAACCCAAAATATATTTTTTTGGAATATTTTTATATAAAATTATATTTTAAATTTAAAGGAGGTCATGTACAAAAACTTTGGTCAAAATCGCTTGAGCCGTTAATTGAAAAGTCGAAAATCAAAAAAACGGTTCTATGATAGGTACCGTTAATATCATTTTTCCTAAAATTTTGCTTGATCAAAATGCAGTTCATGCCTTTAATAGCACACTTCATTTTTGTATCAAAATCGTTAAGGCCGTTTTCGAGATAAATCAGATTTTTCATTATGGGTGTATGGGGGTACCGCTAGTTTTGGAGCTAAGAAAAAATTTCTATTTCCCCTCTAGCGAATCACCAAGGACCCTTAAGTAACGAGTTTGAAGAAAATACCTCCAGTAGTTTAGGCTGTAGACCGAGGTACAGACATACAGACATACAGACAGACAGACGGAATTGGCGGACCCACTTTTAAAATCTCGAGTTCGATTTTTTTCAAATGCAGAACTTGCCTTATAGTAGTATTATATCACGAGTAAAAAGAAAAGAACACTTCAAATGAAACTTAGTCTAAGTAGGAAACTTATTTTCATAATGACGAGCACGCAATAGACAGCAGACATGTATATTTTTTCTAAAGTATAGCGTTTCAATGCATGCTGCTCGGTCTGCAGGATTGTGACACCTTCAAACTCTGAAGAATAACCGTTTTCGATGCTGTAACTCTTCAGGGCTGTCTTCGCAGGATTATTAGATTTGATGTCAGATCTATGATTTAAAATGAGTTGTTGAAGGAATTATTTTGTAGCACAAGATCCATGTTTCATTTGGCTTTCCCTTACAATTAATTTTGTATATAACATCTGTTTCTTGTACCAGTCCGATTTCATTTTAAGTCTTGTAAAGAGGTGACTAAGGATTTTATTTGATTTGAAGGCCAAGCGAACATCCTTTAAATTTTTGTTGATGACTTCTTTTAAGTTCTCAGTCAAACTTGGAACACAAACAATACTTTTGAAGTAGTCATTTCTTGGATCCATATTCCGTTCATGGCCAGTTTTATGTTTGTGCTTCAAAAGCAGATCACGAATGAAAGCTGGAGGGTAGCTGTTGTCCTTGAGGACTTTGATTACTTTCTTCTCATTGACCGCGTGGAATCGTTCGTCATTCAAAGTAAGAACTTTACTTGCAAGGTCGGGCACTCCAATGTAACCTAGTTGTTTCATTTCCAAAATTACAGTGACCAAAAAAGCTGAAAGAAAGATTTCAAATCGATTCCACTTTTGAATTCATTTTATTTAAACAATTTATTGATTGATTTATTTTTTGTTGATATTTTTTGTATAAAGAAGACAGTTTTCAGGTTTTTAGTATATAGCACAGTGCGGCCGATGGCCCCTTTTTGCGGCCAAAAGTCGAAAAACGTAGAGAATGATGCACAAATTTTTATATAAGGGTTTTTGGGGTCGCTGATTACGAATCTATTATCAGAATCAGCAGATTCAAAATGGCCGACCTAATATGTCGTCATGTCATACGAAAAAACTTAAAAATGAAATTTTGATAGTTGGTTAAAAAATTTTGTTTCGATATTATTAGGACATGTACTTGAAAATTTATTAAAAATGAACAAATTCAAAATGGTGGAATGCTATATGGCAATATTATATAACAAAAAAAATGGAAAAAAATTATTTATAAATATTTTTATTGAAATCGAACACAGTAATTTATAAATCATAAATTTAGTAATACAAAATGCAATATGAGCAAACAATATATAAGTTAATCCGATATTTACATGAAAAAGTTTTCATTGCCCATCTCGTAACAGTCACAATCATCTACTTCTGTATCTTTTTCAGAAGCGGAAGAGCTGTCGAAAGATTGTTGTGCATCTTCTGTTTGATTATTTACAGGTGGAGGTGCTAACAAATTGATACAGTCCTTACACAAAGATTTAATTGGTTTTAGAGGTAATTCGCGACAACTAGATATGAATGGATCGGATGCGATTAGGAATCTTTTAAAAACATCATCCATTGTCTTTTGACGATAATGGTTTCTTGCGAAATTAGCTTGATAGATTTAAAAAAAATTATTAAATGCTTCTGGTGCATCTTCCGACATTTGACAGATAGGTAACACTGAATATTTTATTATTTCGGGGCCATGAATTAAAAGTTTGTGAACTAACGTGGGCATACAAAACCAGGGATATTGTTGTAAGTTAAGGTACTAGTACTGTCTAGAACGCCAAACAACGCACGATTTTTGGGAATTTTTTTCGCGGAAACTTTATTAAATAATAACATAAATTTTTTTTTTTAAATTATAAATACATGCGTCGAAAGTACAAGGAAATTTTTTTTTGTCTTAATTTTCTAATTGTGGCCGAATTATAGAGGGCGCCAACGTTGACTCTTCAAAAAACACACTGTCCCATTGCACTGAACCAAAAAGGTACATAAATACAATTTTTTTTTACATTGTCCCAATGTTTTTTACATTATTTTTCAGCCGATGATGTTTTTCGTTGTCTCAATGAAAAACAGTTCATTAAGTGAATTCTTTCAATGAACGGTTTCATCACGAAATGAAAGTTACATTGTGCCAATGAAAAAAAATTCATTGAAAAAGTATATAATGAAAGTATATAATATGAAAGAATTAATGAACTTTTCATGAACTCAATGAACAGTAAACATTAAAACAATGAATATAGTTCATTGAATCAATGATTTTTTTTCATTGAAAACATGGAATATTTTTTTGAATTATCATCACTCAATGAACTTTTTTCATTGGAACAAGGAAAAAGTTCATTGAATCAATGAATATTTTCATTAAGTCAATGTAGTTTTTTCATATTTTTTTTTTTAATTTACATTTTTCAAAGATTTTTTCATTGAATCAATGAACACTTTTATAGGGTCAATGAAATAAGTTCGTTGATTCATTGAATTATTTTCATTGGTTCAATAAATAATTTGTATTGATTCAATAAATTAGTTTCATTAATTTAATGAATTATTTTCAAAGATTCAATGAATGTTATTCATTCAATCAATGAATTTTTTTCATTAGATGAATGAAATATTTTTATTGATTCAATGAATCAGTTTCATTAATTTAATGAATTATTTTCAAAGATTCAATGAATGTTGTTCATTCAATCAATGATTTTTTTTCATTAGATGAATGAAATATTTTCATTGATTCAAGGAAGTATTATACTTGATTCAATGAATTATTTTCATTGATTCAATGAATTATTTTCATTGATTCAATGAATTATTTTCATTGATCCAGTGAATTATTTTCATTGATTTGATGAAGTATATTCATAGATTCAATGAATGTTGTTCATTCAATCAATGAATTGTTTTCATTAGATGAATGAAATATTTTCATTGATTCAAGGAATTATATTACTTGATTCAATGAATTATTTTCATTGATTTGATGAAGTATATTCATAGCTCCAATGAAATATTTTCATTGACTCAATGAATAACATACCTGAGATCAATGAATTTTGTTCATTGGTTTAATAAAATATTTTCATTGGTTCAATGAATTAATTTCATTGATACCATGAATTATATTCATTGATTCAATGAACTATTTTCAATTTCTCAATGAATTAGATTCATTACAACAATGAATTAATTTTATTGATTTAATAATATTAATTCATTGTTGTAATAAATCTAATTCATTGAGAAATTAAATATTATTCATTTAACCAAGGAACTCTGTTCGTTGATTTTGTGAATGAAATTCATTCCCTCAATGGATTTTATTCTTTGACTAATAGTACATTTTCCATTAAATCAATGGAACCAAAAAAATATTAGTTAATTGGCTTAAGAAGAAATGTTAGTATAAAGCTTAGGTTAAGTTTTCTATACTTACGATTATGATATCGACACATCTTTTTGACATCGCTGGAAGCTAAAATTCTTAAAACAAAAAAGCTGCAACCATCGTCAACCAAGAGGAAAAATATGAGCGGAAAATATTTAAGCCAGATCATCCTCAACAAGATGAACAAAAAACGTTAATTATTTGTTTTTTAGGTATGTTTTATTTTTGTTTTTTCTTTCTTTAAAATCAATTTTATATTATTTGGTATTATTTACAGATTTTTGTTTGCTTAAAATGTAATCTAAAAGGATTTGTACTTTTGGGCATAAAGGATTTAATGGAATTTTATAGAAACATATTTGAATGAATCCCCAAACTGAAGCACAGGCAATTGGGTAGTGCAAATTAAAAAGATGGAAAATCTTAAAGCAAATATCAACCGCCCTTATCAAGCTTTTAAAATGAAATTTAATACCATCAAAAAAAACATAAAATTCGTTTAATTCTTCAATAATTTCACCGACTGCTATGATAAATGGCTGGATAGCTCCAGACCTTTGTTGAAGATGTAGCAAATGGTCCTCAATTTCCTGCGTCGATTTTCCGATGTAAAGGAACGCTTCTTGTGAGTCCTTGATGGTAAATTTCAAACAGCTTTTCATGCCCGTTTTGTCCTTCACAACCAATCTTTGAGTTGGCACAAAATATCCATGCATTGATGTTAAAAGGATAGCGTTCTTGGAATCTGAAATTAAAAACAAAAGTAATTTTTAGATTGTTGTAATTTTCAGTGTGTTAATAGGATCAAATTTTGAGAAGATTGTTAACCAAAAATACTTTGAATTTAAGCTCATTTGTTGGTTGTAACACATCTCGACCCAACGTGGAGTGCGCAGTGCACATGACTTCTAAGACTGAGCAAATCTGATATGTGTGGGTTCGAATCTATGGTGTGTGTAGCAAGTTTTTTTCAAATAAAATTGGATTAAAAGCTCAGCACCATAACAGAAAGGAAACTGATGAGTGCAAAAATGACAAAGCACGAAATAGCCATATCTGCAGCCAAAAACAATTGGTGGAAGCACCTTTAAGTTGTTGTTCAAAAATTAAAATATAATTAAACATGGTGCCTCACTCAGTCAACTGATGAGTCCATGTGAGATCCACCTGGACGAAATGCGAATTTTTTAAAGGACTAAAGGCTACAAGCCATATTGAATTAAAATATATAATTGTTTTAGTTTGATATGTTATAACAATTCATATTTATATAAAGTTTACCTTCGCTAAGATCACTCTTTGAGCTTAGAGATTTTAACAGCTTTTTGGTTTCTCTCTCCTTAACATTGTTTTCCATGCACAGAAAATCCAGGATATGTGGGAAATGATGTTCAAAATTGTCCAGCAAAGAATACGTTGTCCCAAACATTGTCTGAAAATCCATATTGATCTACAGAAAAAGACAACAATTTCTGTAGTAAATTATTAAAAAAGTTAAAGGAAAACTCAAATTGATATGTTATAGAAGTGATCTTCTAGTCCTTGAGCACTTTTCAATGTCAAAAATTTTCAAAAACTAAAAAAAAAATTCTTCGTCTTTTAACTACCTGAAAATTTAAAAAAAAAAATTCTAAGTCTTTTTACTACGTGAAATTTTAAAAATATTCTGAGTCCTTTTACTATATCAAAAATTAAAAAAAAATTCTAAGTCTTTTTACTACGTGAAATTTTAAAACAAATTCTAAGTCTTTTTACTATGTGAAATTTTAAAAATATTCTAAGTCCTTTTACTATGTCAAAAATTTAAAAAATATTCTAAGTCTTTTTACTATGTGAAATTTTAAAAATATTCTAAGTCCTTTTACTATGTCAAAAATTTAAAAAATATTCTAAGTCTTTTTACTACGTGAAAATTTAAAAAAAAAATTCTAAGTTTTTTTACTACGTGAAAATTTAAAAAAAATTCTAAGTCTTTTTACTACGTGAAATTTTAAAAATATTCTAAGTCCTTTTACTATGTCAAAAATTTAAAAAAAATTCTAAGTCTTTTTACTACGTGAAATTTTAAAAATATTCTAAGTCCTTTTACTATGTCAAAAATTTAAAAAATATTCTAAGACTTTTTACTACGTGAAATTTTAAAAATATTCTAAGTCCTTTTACTATGTCAAAAATTTAAAAAAAATTCTAAGTCTTTTTACTACGTGAAATTTTAAAAATATTCTAAGTCCTTTTACTATGTCAAAAATTTAAAAAATATTCTAAGTCTTTTTACTACGTGAAAATTTAAAAAAAAAATTCTAAGTCTTTTTACTACGTGAAAATTTTAAAAAAAATTCTAAGTCTTTTTACTATGTGAAAATTTAAAAAAATTTAAAAAAAAATCGGTCTTTTTACTATGTAAAAATTAAAAAAAAAAATTCTAAGTCTTTTTACTACGTGAAAATTTAAAACAAATTCTAAGTCTTTTTACTATGTGAAATTTTAAAAATATTCTAAGTCCTTTTACTATGTCAAAAATTTAAAAAATATTCTAAGTCTTTTTACTATGTGGAAATTAAAAAAAAATTTTAAGTCTTTTTACTACGTGAACATTTAAAAAAAATTCTAAGTCCTTTTACTATGTCAAAAATTTGAAAAATATCCTGTCTGTTTACTATGAAAATTTAAAAAAAAATTCTAAGTCTTTTTACTATGTGGAAATTAAAAAAAAATTTTAAGTCTTTTTACTACGTGAACATTTAAAAAAAATTCTAAGTCCTTTTACTATGTCAAAAATTTGAAAAATATCCTGTCTGTTTACTATGAAAATTTAAAAAAAAATTCTAAGTCTTTTTACTATGTGAAAATTTAAAAAAATTTAAAAAAAAATCGGTCTTTTTACTATGTGAAAATTAAAAAAAAAATTCTAAGTCTTTTTACTACGTGAAAATTTAAAACAAATTCTAAGTCTTTTTACTATGTGAAATTTTAAAAATATTCTAAGTCCTTTTACTATGTCAAAAATTTAAAAAATATTCTAAGTCTTTTTACTATGTGGAAATTAAAAAAAAATTTTAAGTCTTTTTACTACGTGAACATTTAAAAAAAATTCTAAGTCCTTTTACTATGTCAAAAATTTGAAAAATATCCTGTCTGTTTACTATGAAAATTTAAAAAAAAATTCTAAGTCTTTTTACTATGTGAAATTTTAAAAATATTCTAAGTCCTTTTACTATGTCAAAAATTTAAAAAATATTCTAAGTCTTTTTACTACGTGAATATTTAAAAAAAATTCTAAGTCCTTTTACTATGTCAAAAATTTAAAAAATATCCTGTCTGTTTACTGTGAAAATTTAAAAAAAAATTCTAAGTCTTTTTACTATGTGAAATTTTAAAAATATTCTAAGTCCTTTAACTATGTCAAAAATTTAAAAAATATTCTAAGTCTTTTTACTACGTGAATATTTAAAAAAAATTCTAAGTCCTTTTACTATGTCAAAAATTTAAAAAATATCCTGTCTGTTTACTGTGAAAATTTAAAAAAAAATTCTAAGTCTTTTTACTATGTGAAATTTTAAAAATATTCTAAGTCCTTTTACTATGTCAAAAATATTCTAAGTCTTTTTACTACGTGAAAATTTAAAAAAAATTCTAAGTCTTTTTACTATGTGAAATTTTAAAAATATTCTAAGTCCTTTTACTATGTCAAAAATTTAAAAAATATTCTAAGTCTTTTTACTACGTGAAATTTTAAAAATATTCTAAGTCCTTTTACTATGTCAAAAATTTAAAAAAAATTCTAAGTCTTTTTACTACGTGAAATTTTAAAAATATTCTAAGTCCTTTTACTATGTCAAAAATTTAAAAAATATTCTAAGTCTTTTTACTACGTGAAAATTTAAAAAAAAAATTCTAAGTCTTTTTACTACGTGAAAATTTTAAAAAAAAATTCTAAGTCTTTTTACTATGTGAAAATTTAAAAAAATTTTAAAAAAAATCGGTCTTTTTACTATGTGAAAATTAAAAAAAAAATTCTAAGTCTTTTTACTACGTGAAAATTTAAAAAAAATTCTAAGTCTTTTTACTACGTGAATATTTAAAAAAAATTCTAAGTCCTTTTACTATGTCAAAAATTTAAAAAATATCCTGTCTGTTTACTGTGAAAATTTAAAAAAAAATTCTAAGTCTTTTTACTATGTGAAAATTTAAAAAAATTTTAAAAAAAATCGGTCTTTTTACTATGTGAAAATTAAAAAAAAAATTCTAAGTCTTTTTACTACGTGAAAATTTAAAAAAAAAATTCTAAGTCTTTTTACTATGTGAAAATTTAAAAAAATTTTAAAAAAAATCGGTCTTTTTACTATGTGAAAATTAAAAAAAAAATTCTAAGTCTTTTTACTACGTGAAAATTTAAAAAAAATTCTAAGTCTTTTTACTACGTGAATATTTAAAAAAAATTCTAAGTCCTTTTACTATGTCAAAAATTTAAAAAATATCCTGTCTGTTTACTGTGAAAATTTAAAAAAAAATTCTAAGTCTTTTTACTATGTGAAATTTTAAAAATATTCTAAGTCCTTTTACTATGTCAAAAATTTAAAAAATATTCTAAGTCTTTTTACTACGTGAAAATTTAAAAAAAATTCTAAGTCTTTTTACTATGTGAAATTTTAAAAATATTCTAAGTCCTTTTACTATGTCAAAAATTTAAAAAATATTCTAAGTCTTTTTACTACGTGAAAATTAAAAAAAAAATTCTAAGCCTTTTTACTATAAATCCCTAAAATGAGTCACAGTCAATTGGGTAGTACAAATTAAAAAGATGAAAAATTTTAAAGCAAATATCAACCGCCCTTATCAAGCTTTTAAAATGAAATTTAATACCATCAAAAAAACATAAAATTCGTTTAATTCTTCAATATTTTCACCGACTGCTAAGATAAATGGCTACATAGCTCCAGCCAAAATTCTAAGCCTTTTTACTATGTAAGAATTTAAAAAAAATTCGAAGTCTTTTTACTATGTGGAAACTTAAAACAAATTCTAAGTTCTTTTACTATGTCAAAAATTTTCAAAAATTCTAAGTCTTTTTACTATGTGAAAATTTAAAAAAATTAAAAAAAAAAATCGGTCTTTTTACTATGTGAAAATTTAAAAAAAAAAAAGGTTATGTGTGCTGACGTACGCGCGGTTGAAGTGAAACTTCTTTTCCCTCAAGCAAAGCTTCTGTAAGATTATAACCTACGAACAAACATTTTGTATTCTAAAAACATGCCGCTGTCTTTGACGGATAACGTGATGTTTTGACATGTCACTGACAGCTGCATAGACATTTTTTAACCCCAACGCCGGAAAAGAAGTTATACTTCAAAAAATTGACCATGTCGAAAACTAAATATGTACACATATGTAGATTATTACCAATCTATGACCAAGCGGTTTCTTGTAATTTGGCCACTCCTTCAAAATTTCTGTGGTTGAGTCTGCGTTTTGAATATGATTGAGTCGATGCTTTGAGCATGCCATCCAGTAGCTGTCGAATTCTTCAGCTGTCAAATTGTCAAATTTAAGTATTTTAATGCATTCCTCGGCATTTTGTTCTGGAACTTAAATATAATTTGATTTTGATTACAATATTTTTATATAAGAGAGAACAATCTACCAAATAATTTTCTTCCTTTGGTTGAATTTGAGTTACTTTTTGATTTTTTTGAAGATGTTGGACTATTCTTAAAGGATCTATTGAGGACAGATCGCAAATTGCAATATTTGACATAAATTCTTCCCCTTTTCGAATTTCTGTAGTATTCCTATGTAAAAAATTAATGTTTAATATTCGGTTTCTCAAAAATTTTGAAAAATGTCATCAAAATAGGTATGTATTAAAATCTACAATTAGTTTAATGACAGCTCAAATTGATTTAAGTTTAATTCTCAAACTCTTAACTTTAAATCATGTTCCTCAGAAAAAAAAAATTAATGACTAGAAAAATTAGCCATAATAAGTGACGTTTAATCTGAAGGATATTTTAGTAATAGAACACTTGCTTCCAAAGAAAAAGTAGAAATTTTTATTCTAAAATTTTTGCGAAAAGTCTAAATTCAAAAAGATTTCAAAAGGCTTGTAAGAAATAATAATTCACCATTTTTTCTGTCGGAAATCGTTCTATGATTTGTTTTTCAATCGCATGGCTTGTTGATAGACATAAATGCTTCTTATTATCTATAAAATAGCTTGCAACCATATTGATTAAATTCATCCGTTGTTCTTCTTCAAACTTTTCATAGATTTCGTAAAAGTCAATTAATAACTGGCCTTTACTCGACCAGTTTATAATTTTGTTAAGTGATACACCATCTTCATTTGCCCCATCAATTCCAGTTATGTCACTGAATGTAGGACTGCTAGGAGTTGAGCATCTTGAAATGTTGTCTAACGATAATATATTGCTATATTTCAAAGACTCTATCGATTCGGAGGACGTAAAAGAACATCCTATGTATTCTCGCCATTTTTCTAAACAGTCTTTGAACAGAATTTGAGTACCCAGAGGAAACGTTCTCACTATCTTTTCAACATCGCATGCTTTTATTATTTTTAAGATATTTACGAAGATCTTTTGCTCTATTAAAATAAAAAAAAATGTATTATGTATAAGTTTTTGAGATGTAAAAAGTGAGTATAAGTTCTATCTACGATTTCAAAAGCCCGGAAGCCAGTGGCAGTACTAATCTAAATAAATCTAAATGAGATTAAGATCGAAAAAGCACTTGCTCCCAAATACTGGAAACCAAGGAAGTATGACTTTAATATTAAATTCATCACTTGCTTTCGGACTGCGTGTTCCTATCTTTATATGAAGTCAATAAGATTCTTACCAACAAAATATTCTAAGAGCTCAGTTAACTCCCAACTTTTAAGAAGTGCCCGTAGTTCTTCCTTATTCTTCTTTGTCTCATCGTCGAGCAATACATTAGTGTTTTCATCGCCTAAAGGGTCAATTCTTTCCCCGTTTTTGATGTTAATTAGAATTAATCCTTCGTTATTGTCGCCTAACGAATTTTGTTTTAGAATTTCTTGTAGCATATCATTTGAAAATTCCTCTGAACTGGTGACTGGGCTTTGTAAAAAAGGTTGAGAACTTGGCCCTATATTATCGTTTTCAATTGACTCCATATTTTTGGTGTATTAATTTTAAGTTGACTTAGTTTATTTTTGTTTTGGCTAGGCAAATTGTATTATGGTTGATTTGTAAAACGTAATTTATCTCCATATTGCTTGTACATATATGAAAAGCATAGTACTATTATGGGGTCTACCACGATATCTCGAAAACAATAATCCAGAAAGCAAAAATTTCGAAAGTAAAAATCTCGAAAACAAAAATCTAGAATTGAAAAAATCTCGAAAAAAAAAATCTAGAATGAATAATCTCGAAACACAAAAATCTCGAAAAAAAAATCTCGAATGCAAAAATCTAGAATTAATATATTAATTCTAGATTATTAATATCTGTTTAACAAAACCACGTCTGAGACTGACTAGTAAACTACCCATGCAACTGTTAATCTGGTATCTCAATTTAGTGTTGTTTCAGTTCGTGTATTATCACAACGTGAGTGCTAATAAAAACAACTTATTAAAATGAAAGTTGATGAAATGATATGTTTTATACTCGTAATTTGAATATGATACCTATAATGAATTTTTTTTGTTAACTATTGATTTTTTGTTGTTTATTTTCCCAAAAAAGGGAATAAATTGTTGAATAAACTAAATATGTAATGTGTTTCATTTAAGTGTAAACTCTTAAAATAGGTAAAAAAAAATCTCGAATTTATATTTTTTTCGAGATTTTTTTCGTGATATGTATTGTCTTTCGAGATTTTTGTTCATTCGAGATTTATGTGCATTCGAGATTTTTGCATTCTAGATTACAAGCAATTGTATTCTAGATTTTTGTCATTCGAGATTTTTATCCTTCGATATTAAGACATGCTCCCACTATTATGACGAGTATTTTAATGTTGCCCTGACCCTTGTGGCGGCGGTGCAAAATTTAAAGTTTAGAATTTGATTTGGGGAGTCTTTAAGCATATCGGAAATTGGGAGTAGGAGCAAGAGGAGACCATTATTTCGATTGCCATAACCAATAAATATCAATAAATATCGATTAAAGCCTCCACAAGCTCCCCCCAAAAAAATTGAGTAAGGGTTGCCACCACTTTTAAGATGTCGCCCCATTTGACTTCCACCATGATAGTACTATGCTTTTCATGCCCAGAAGCATGAATTTGAAAAATAATAAATTATTTTAAATTATTAAGAAATCATTTTTTGACAATTTTACTATAGGTTACTATTCCATTCACACAATAACCTTATGAATATTTTAAATTATTAATTACATAAAAGTATACCCACTGATATGATACGGAAGACAAAACAAAACAAAAATTAAAGTTCACTCATATTTCTGGCATAGGGGAGACGATATTATAATATTATATATTGGCAAAGTAATATTCCTTGACTCTGATCATTGTTCTACCCCTCGAGGTTTTAACTTTATTTAAAGGAGGTCCGATCAGATCTTGCATGTTTATGATTGAAAATTCTCCTAATTGTTCTATTTGTATATCATAGGCTAAAAAGTGAGGATTATATTGAATCATGTTTAATTTTTGACAAAAAAGTGAAATTGAGTGAAGCTCTGAACGAAAAATATTTAAGATAACATAAAGCTCGATATCATTTTTATAAATTGATACATAAAATCCGGTTTTGTACATATATCCATTATATTTAATTTTTGAAAATGATCTTATTGTTTCTTCTGAAACTTTTAAAATTCTTGATATAATGTTGTTATAGCAATTTTTTGTACGATCACAATCAGATTCATTGGAAAAATCACAAACAGCATTAATCGAAGATCCCACTATAGAATACGCAAATTGAAGTTGATATTTTTTTGCTAAACTCAGACATATGTTTTTACGTGAAGTTGTGGCATGAGAGTAGACTTTAAACTGTCTATGCTTGGATTCATATTTAAAACACCAAAACCCTTTTAATGGTCCTGATTTTCGAAGAACCGTTGGGTAATGAATGAGATTATGATGTTTAGCTTTAAGTGTGTCATTGAAAAGTAGAACATAATCTTTATTGTGTGTTGCTATTTTCTGCCTTAAAATATCTATAAAAGATGAATTAACTTCATAGCAAAGTATCATATCAATAATTTCAAAAAAGTTTAAAAGAAACTTCCAAACCTCGTCGTCTTGTGCAACAAAATCACCAATCATGAGTGGAAAGCAATATACAAATGTCATCATTTCTCGTGCAGACATTTTTAAATGCTTTTTAGACAAGTGTGTTGTGCTTATATCACCCGAAATGTTATCAATCTCGATTGGCCCGTAGTCAAAGTTGCGTTTTCTGGAATTTAATGTTTCTAAGTTAAAATATTTCGCAGATTCCATAAAATAATTTATCGCGTGACAAAGGTCATAGTGGCAGACACCTTCAAAAATATCATGCATTACATCAACACTATAGTTTTTAACAACGTGAAATGATGGTATTTTATTTAGAAGAGAAACTTGTCGAATTCCACTTTCAGATGATATATTATCACTAACGTCCTTAGCATAATTTATTTCGTTTCGCATGAGGGTTACATTTTCGGAAATTGCTCTGTGAGTTTGTAATTTATTCATTTTACAGAATCTGCAGAAGCTAGTACTAACAAATGATCTATTGAAATTAAGGAATGAATTCAATCCTAAATTATCTCCCAAGATTAATCCTAAAATAAAATGTACTCGAACCACCCCATTTTCTGTTGCAATATCGATTCCGTTAACTTCAAGATCTATTAGATCATCAACTAATGTTTTCCAGCATTTTTCATTTCCGAACGATTTCACATCTTTAGACTTTATAACCGCTCCTAAAAAAACGTTTTCAAGCTTTGATTCTTTTTTGGGAAAGCATGGAAATGAGTAATACACATTGCTTACTGAATGCTGACCACTATGTGAACCTAAAGGGTTATTGACCTCAAATTCATCATTATATAAAAAGTATGGAATAAGTTGTCTTCCAGGATACAAATCACATTTTTCTTTCCATACTTCAGCTTGAATAAAATTTTTAACGCTATTTGTATTTAAGGAATGTTTTTTAATGTTTTCTAGAACATTAACTAACATACTTTTTCTTTCAAAGACCTTCTTAAATTGAAAATGTAACGGCATTATTATACCTTTAACTTTGTTCTCATTATATTCAAGGACACCATTGCGAAATAACTTTTCAATGGATTCGTCTATGATAATTTCCTTAGGACTATCTATTAATTGATTTTCTTTAAGCCATTGAAACAGTCGATAGTCAGTGCTTGAAAGTTTAAATGGGTTCTTACATTCATAGAGCAAGTCTTCTATTTCGCTGTGTATTAAAGGATTTATTACATTGATTTTGTTTCTAGAAAATGATTTAATTATATTTAAAAGTGGATCTATGATGTACTCCTGTATATTTCTTTGTATATCATACACATCTTTTCGGTTGAAATTGTTGTTGCTATGCAATTTCAAAGTTAATACCGAAGAAGATCTAAAAAATGCGTTTAGATCACTTTTTATACTGTACTCCGTTGCACGTATTTCAATTTTTTTCGGTTCTACTATATTATTGACAAAGTTACTTTCATTGTTATTTTCGGTGTAAGAGGAGACGACCTGCTCATAACACTGATTAACAATTTTATTCTCATGCGTATGCTTTCGAATGAAATGCCTTTTGAAGCTTCCTAAGTTTTGAAAAGTTTGATAACAAGATTTTTCGACACATCTTAAAATGCTGTTCGTTTTCAGATCATGAGTCTTTTTAAAATGCATTATGAGTAAATTAATAGAATTATATGTTTTTTTGCATATGAAACAGATCATGTTTCTATTTTTTGTTTAAAACTAAGCTAACAAAAATGAGGAAGTGTTTTTTAATGGTTTACAAATCTTTTATGCCAAAATATTCCAACTAAGAACTTCTAGAACTCACAAATCAATAAAATTGTAAATTATATGAATATTTATATAAGCCAACGATTTGTTTAATACGAGTACATACAATACAAAACCCTTCGAAGCTTGGTAATAAAATATTATGTGTTAATTAATTTAATTTACTATAGAATTAATTTAATATTTTTCAAACTTACGCTTTATCATGCAAAAGTACATACATACATACATTTACAATCAACAAAGATGAATTTAACCTTGTGAATTCCTATGTAGGTACAGATTATATCCAGTGCACTCAACTTGAGAAACTAACTGTGTTTAAGGACGAAATTTCTGAAGTGTTCCAAGGAATGTGTCAGACTATGTATTTCTATTCATTATTTGTAAGATCTGTTGTATTAAACAGTAACAATATTTCCTGTAATACGAGTAATAAAAGTTTTTATTGTTATTTTTGTAATAATATTTGAAGTAACATTTTTGAAGTTTTGAGGTGCTTGAAGCATTAAACACCTTCAAGGCTCAATCAAAAGATATGATAGGCACATTTGCAAGTTGGTTGTAAATACGCTTATCATTGTAGCATATCATACTTTAAGGCAATGAAAACTAATAAAAAAGAAGGGGTTTGATTTGTTTGATATTTAAGAGAATAAATAAACACACATTTCTTACGATAACTTTACAGCAAATTAAATTGGAATTTAAGAGAGTTTATTTCAAAACCCTTCCAGTGTTGATAATGAAATATTAATAACTATTAAGTTATAAATATTTAATTTAATATTATTTTAAAACTTACGTTTTATAATGTATAGGTAAATCAGTATTCAAAAAAGACAAATTCAACTTCGTGAATCATTGTGAATCTAGTGGTAAAATTTTGTTTCCATTTCAAAAGCGTTCAAATGAAGCTCTGCAAGAATGTTTTATTATCATACATACATACGAGTACTGTATTTAACAGCTCAAGAGTTTCCTGTAATAGTTGAGAGCTTTATAATTTTATTTTTGTGTTGAAATTTGAGTACTCAAGTTGAAGGTGTAACTAAACTAAAATGAAGTTTTGAGTTACTGCTTTGCAGCTATAAGCAAAATTAGCGCCTTCAACTTTCAATAGCTAGGTTTTATTATCAATTGATATGAAGCTCTGTTGAAAAATCACCACATTAAAAAACTTCAGAATGGCAGCTAAACATAGCAATTTGGCTGTTTATTAATATGTGCTTTGGAACTAAAGTATTTGAACTGTTAAAATTTGGCTTTATAATTTGTCACTAAGGAAAATCTTATTTATATCTTTTAATCCTATAATTAATTTATTTTTGCACATTTTCAGCCTAGAATGATAACCTGCTAACTTCTTATTTATTTTTACGATTACGTTTATTGATTATTTCAAAAAAATTTTAAAAGCACAAAAACATTCAAAGTTTATCAGTTTCTTTACATTGGGAATCTAAGACTTCTTTTTGAAGTTTTGGCATCATTAAGTACCTATTTCTGTAAAATATTGAAAACTAGAATTAGCAGTTTTTCACTTCAAGCCGACGATAAGGGCCTTTGTTTTTTATTGGATAAGAATGGAAATGTCGACTATTAATATGAGGAACAAAAATATAAAACCCAGTTAAAATATCCCCTTATTAAAAACCTTGCGAAGGGTAGCTGCAATATTGTTGACACACGAAGTTATTTTTAATTTAATTTTTTAAGAATTCATTATATTGGAAATGTGATTAAATACTTTATTATTTGAACTTGAAAATTTTCGAAATGTTTTTTTGCGACCAATTGGATTACTCTTATAATACCTATATCACATAAAATATCATATATATGATGTGAAATTCATAATCGGGGCTTAAGGCGCCAACAAAACGTGAATATGACAACAAATACAGATGGCAATTAGTCCCCAAGAGGTTACAATTTTATAGAAAATTCTTCTACAGCTTCGGCTGCAGAATACCACATATCAGCTTTCATGCAATTAAGGTGCCATTATAATAAATGAATCGAAATGAATGAAATTACCTCTTTTATTTTGTACGAATTCATAATTTCTTATAGTGAATTTCAATTTATAAAAATGTAATAAAATTGCAACAAGTGAACATTTTTATTGTTAAAAACTACTTTGCTTTACTTGACGAAACAACAAACAATGAGTAAATATGAAGAATAAAGAACTTCTAGAACTCACAAATCAATAAAATTGTAAATTATATGAATATTTATATAAGCCAACGATTTGTTTAATACGAGTACATACAATACAAAACCCTTCAAAGCTTGGTAATAAAATATTATGTGTTAATTAATTTAATTTACTATAGAATTTATTTAATATTTTTCAAACTTACGTTTTATCATGCAAAAGTACATACATGTACTATCAACAAAGATGAATTTAACGTTTTAAATTCCTATGTATGTAGGTACAGATTATATCCAGTGCACTCAACTTGAGAAACTAGCTGTGTATAAGGACGAAATTTCTGAAGTGTTCCAAGGAATGTGTCAGACTATGTATTTCTATACATTATTTGTAAGATCTGTTGTATTAAACAGTAACAATATTTCCTGTAATAATAAAAGTTTTTATTGTTATTTTTGTAATAATATTTGAAGTAACATTTTTGAAGTTTTGAGGTGCTTGAAGCATTAAACACCTTCAAGGCTCAATCAAAAGATATGATAGGCACATTTGCAAGTTGGTTGTAAATACGCTTATCATTGTAGCACATCATACTTTGACTTTCAACAAAACAATTTTATCATTTTGATCAAATTTTTGTCAATACGAAAGAATGATTTTGTTGATTTGACAAAATTTTTATAATTCAGCATGATTTTTTGTCAGTTTAACAAAATATACACTACAAATAATATTGTCAATTTAACAAACCAAGTTTTGTTAATATAACAAAATAAAACAGATTTTTGTCCCATCGACAAACTTTTCTGTGATGTTAACAAAATGTTTGTTGTATCTACAAAAAAATCTGTTTTGTAAATGTTTGTCAATATCACAAAGTTTTTGTAAATTTCTTTTTGTCAGTTTAACAAAAAATGAAAACGTTTTTGTTAAAATGACAAATATTTTGTTTTGAGGTTGTTATTTTGTAATATTGATAAAATAATGTTATCAGATAGGTAAAATTATTTTTATCATGACATTTCTTTTGTGTATGATATAGTTCACATTTGGTTTTTGTCAAAAAATCGATGTTAGAGTAACTGAACTTGGCAAAAATTGCGTATTGTCCATACGCCCTCACAGATAGAAAAAACTTTTTTGAAAAAATTAATTTTGTGGATTCAACAAAATAAATTTGTAAAATTGACAAAATATTTTGTTGAATTGACAAAATATTTTGTTAAATTGACAAAATATTTTGTTGAATTGACAAAATATTTTGTTGAATTGACAAAATATTTTGTTAATTTAACAAAATATAACAAAAAAGTTTTGTTAATTTAACAAAACAATTTTGTTAATTAAACAAAACAATTTTGTTAGTTTAACAAAACAATTTTGTTAATTTAAAAAAAAAAATTTTGTTAATCCAATACCTAATTTTAAAAAACAAATTTTCAACAAAAAAAAAATTGTTAACACAACAAAAGAATTGTTAATATGACAAATTAATTTTGTAAATTCTACGAAATAGTTTTGTGGATACAACAAAATATTTTTTGTTACCTCAACAAAATTCTGTAATTTTTATCAATTTGACAAAACTTTTTATTGGACGTATATTGACAAAATTTTTATCAGATCTACCTACATTTTTGTCATATATACCTAGATTTTATTTTCAGTGTAGTTTATTTCAAAACCCTTCCAGTGTTGATAATGAAATATTAATAACTATTAAGTTATAAATATTTAATTTAATATTATTTTAAAACTTACGTTTTATAATGTATAGGTAAATCAGTATTCAAAAAAGACAAATTCAACTTCGTGAATCATTGTGAATCTAGTGGTAAAATTTTGTTTCCATTTCAAAAGCGTTCAAATGAAGCTCTGCAAGAATGTTTTATTATCATACATACATACGAGTACTGTATTTAACAGCTCAAGAGTTTCCTGTAATAGTTGAGAGCTTTATAATTTTATTTTTGTGTTGAAATTTGAGTACTCAAGTTGAAGGTGTAACTAAACTAAAATGAAGTGTTGAGTTACTGCTTTGCAGCTATAAGCAAAATTAGCGCCTTCAACTTTCAATAGCTAGGTTTTATTATCAATTGATATGAAGCTCTGTTGAAAAATCACCACATTAAAAAACTTCAGAATGGCAGCTAAACATAGCAATTTGGCTGTTTATTAATATGTGCTTTGGAACTAAAGTATTTGAACTGTTAAAATTTGGCTTTATAATTTGTCACTAAGGAAAATCTTATTTATATCTTTTAATCCTATAATTAATTTATTTTTGCACATTTTCAGCCTAGAATGATAACCTGCTAACTTCTTATTTATTTTTACGATTACGTTTATTGATTATTTCAAAAAAATTTTAAAAGCACAAAAACATTCAAAGTTTATCAGTTTCTTTACATTGGGAATCTAAGACTTCTTTTTGAAGTTTTGGCATCATTAAGTACCTATTTCTGTAAAATGTTGAAAACTAGAATTAGCAGTTTTTCACTTCAAGCCGACGATAAGGGCCTTTGTTTTTTATTGGATAAGAATGGAAATGTCGACTATTAATATGAGGAACAAAAATATAAAACCCAGTTAAAATATCCCCTTATTAAAAACCTTGCGAAGGGTAGCTGCAATATTGTTGACACACGAAGTTATTTTTAATTTAATTTTTTAAGAATTCATTATATTGGAAATGTGATTAAATACTTTATTATTTGAACTTGAAAATTTTCGAAATGTTTTTTTGCGACCAATTGGATTACTCTTATAATACCTATATCACATAAAATATCATATATGTATATGATGTGAAATTCATAATCGGGGCTTAAGGCGCCAACAAAACGTGAATATGACAACAAATACAGATGGCAATTAGTCCCCAAGAGGTTACAATTTTATAGAAAATTCTTCTACAGCTTCGGCTGCAGAATACCACATATCAGCTTTCATGCAATTAAGGTGCCATTATAATAAATGAATCGAAATGAATGAAATTACCTCTTTTATTTTGTACGAATTCATAATTTCTTATAGTGAATTTCAATTTATAAAAATGTAATAAAATTGCAACAAGTGAACATTTTTATTGTTAAAAACTACTTCGCTTTACTTGACGAAACAACAAACAATGAGTAAATATGTATGAAGAGTGAATGTGAATGGAACTAACGGAAACTGGTGAATTAACAAGAAAAAAAATACTACCCCAATTTTTCCCGTTATGTACTTTAAAACTGTAATTTTTCCTAGTGCTCAATGCTGTCTTTGTTTTAATTATTTTATAATAATATGAATTTGAAAGTCTGCATTCGGCACTGCATTAAAATAAAAATAGGTAGATATATTATAGAGCGTCACCACCAATAATTTTTTTTTCTTTTTGAAATCTAAGGATTTTTTTAAGCCTTTATTATTTTCATATTCACGCTTGGAAAAATAATATATAAAAGGTCACGCAATGTTTTTTAAAGTAAAATAACTAACCAATTTGTGTGGTTTTTAGTTCGAAATTACTCTAAATTTGTTTTTACCGTTTTGCACTTTTTTCTCCTTACAAATTGAAGACCACGAATAATTTGCACATTAATTTTTTTAGATAAAGAACTTGGGCGTTAAAAAGGGTTAAAAGAAATTTTATTACTTACCTTCCTTTTGTTATTGTCTTCAAAATTGTTGACACTGATGTTAAATTTGTTACATTAACAAAATGAAAACTTTTAACTATATGTATTCACAAATTCGCGGACTAATATTCACAGCGACCCGGCCGAGACAAAATCTGTTTAAACAATGAAACGATGAGAATGCAATAAGCGGAACGACGCCGAATAGCATTCCAATGCTACCAATGCACAGTTTACATACTTCAGGGAACAGGAACAATTTGGTATTCTGAGAATGTAGAATATAAAGCCATGCTTCTACTGGTGTTGAATACTCTTATAAAGTATTTTTTATGTTGTTGTTTTTTGTAATTTTATAAATAACTTTCATAAAATTAATATTATTATATGTACATATATACGAATGTTTTAGATGACACATATTCTTACGATTTTTGTATATGCATTATTAATGTAATTTCACATTTCTATTCATTGAAAAGTCATATCAGTTTCATATTCAATGCAACTTTACATTGCATCCATGTATAATTCATTGACAATTCACCTCGTTTTTTGCGTTTTGTAGGTTAGTGGTAGGCACAAAATTAAGAATTTCTCTCAATTGAGTAAAATGTTTTTAATATTCTTTGGACTGTTTAAATTTAAAATAATTTTGAGATTAGAGCAATAAAACAATTTCAACATTCGGTTCAATTGAAAGAGATCATAAATATTCTCCAGTTGAAAAAAACAATAATTATTGTAGGTAAGTTGTTGACGTTGAAACGACACAGTTCCTAAAGGAAATCTCCTAAACCAACTCGAAACATTATGTTGCCGACAACGTAACCAAAAAAAACAACGTGTTGCTGACTAAGGCTAGGACCGCACTTGCGATTTTTCGTCGAGGCGATTAAAAAGTCGTAGTCGCTACAAATTATTGTCATGCACGCACTTGCGATTTTTTGCCGCGCGATTATTTAATCAAGAAAAATAAAACACACTACTTTGTATGTGAGTGCACGCATTTGCTACAAATAAGTAGCGACAGAAAAATCGCTTGAAAAAATAGAACTTGTTTCATTTTTATAATCGCTACGATTTTTAAGTCGCATGTGCGTGCATTCACATTTAAGACCATGTGTCTTACTTTTTGCGACTAAGAAATCGTGGATTAAAAATCGCACGTGCGTGCATGCCGATTTCTCTTTGCGACTACGATTTTTAAGTCGTAGTAATTTAAATCGCAAGTGTGGTTATATCCATTTGAGTACATTGTGTTTCATTTAAGTTTACGACAATCGCATCGCAAGAAAAATGTAACAAATTGCGACTTTTAAATCGTTATGATTTGTTGGTAGCAAGTGCGTTCATTCTCATTTAAATTAATGTGTTCCATTTTTGCGACTGAAAAATTGTGCGATTGAAATCGCAAGTGCGGTCCTAGCCTAAGAAAGGCTTTCCCTTCGTTTTGTCATCACATTCAATGCATATTATACAAGCATTTCAATGTTTACTTTTGTATTCTTTTTTGTAAACGAATGCCAAAATCTTTTGGCATTGAAATATTTTTGTCCAGTGCGAATATATTTTTTGTTGATATTTTTAAATGAACAGCGAGAACTATATCCAATTGAAACTAATCTATATACAGAACCAACCCAAATATTTGTGTTTGCGTGGAAATAACACCGAATTTTCTCAAAAATTAAACAATTTATTTATTTCTATTCTCAGGCAAATAGTGTGTTCTCAGCTTTATAGAATGGGATTGATACGAAGCCAAGTCATATATGTATGTATGTAACCATTGTAAATTATTTCGTCATGGCATTGTTACTATGGCGGAATGTATGGCTTCAATTTTTTGCGGTACGACAAGAAAATGAAACTACTGAAAATATTCGCATCTGTTTTGTATTCAATGCAACTTTAAATTGGGTCAATGTAACATTCATTGAAAATGCACTCTGTTTCTGCCTTAACTACGATCCTCAAAATAATTTTTTTTTTTTAATGACCTGCACAAAACTAATTATTTCTCTCAATTGAGTAAAACATTGGAAATATTTCTTGGACAATTTAAATTGAAAATGTTTTTAACATTCAAATAAGCCCTAAAACTATTCCAATATTTCATTGCATTGAAGGAAATTATAAGTTTTGTCCAAGTATTAAAAAAAAAATTATTATTTTTGTAGGTAAGAGTAAGAAGTTGGCGCCAAAACGAGTCAGTTTTTAGAGGAATGTTTTGGGATTATTAGACTTTGTCATATAAGGCTATACTTACACGGCTTCTGAGATTGCCTGAAATAGTTTTCAAGATTTTATAAAGTTTTTTTGTCTAATAAAGCGACATTCTTGCCTTATCGTAAAAGTCTTCTACTTTTATATATAAAATCTTTTGGTATTGAAATATTTTTGTCCAATGTGAATATATTTTTTGTTGGTATTTTTAAATGAACAGCGAGAACTATGTTATACCTAATTGAAACTCGTTACAAAATCTATATGCAGAACCAACGCAAATTTTTGTTAATTAGAAATTTTATTAATTAGAATCTTGAAATTCAAAATTTTGAGAAGTAGAATTTCAAAATGTAGAATTTTTAAATGCAAAATAACAAAAAAAATGTGATACATCACTCCCTACATCACGAGTATGCAATTTTTAACTCGCTGAGATGTCTAGTTTAGCCAGAAATTACGTTTGAAAATGTTAACTTTGGGGGGTCTACGGAGCTCCGTTTAGCCGCAAATCGCATATAAAGATAAACATTTTGTTTTTCGTTACATGCGATACGTGGATTGAAAGGTGGCACTTCCTAGATCACGAATATGCAATTTTTAACTCGCTGAGATGCCAACCCAAATATTTGTGTTTGCGTGGAAATAACACCGAATTTACTCAAAAATTAAACAATTTATTTATTTCTATTCTCAGGCAAATAGTGTGTTCTCAGCTTTATAGAATGGGATTGATACGAAGCCAAGTCATATATGTATGTAACCATTGTAAATTATTTCGTCATGGCATTGTTACTATGGCGGAATGTATGGCTTCAATTTTTTGCGGTACGACAAGAAAATGAAACTACTGAAAATATTCGCATCTGTTTTGTATTCAATGCAACTTTAAATTGGGTCAATGTAACATTCATTGAAAATGCACTCTGTTTCTGCCTTAACTACGATCCTCAAAATAATTTTTTTTTTTTAATGACCTGCACAAAACTAATTATTTCTCTCAATTGAGTAAAACATTGGAAATATTTCTTGGACAATTTAAATTGAAAATGTTTTTAACATTCAAATAAGCCCTAAAACTATTCCAATATTTCATTGCATTGAAGGAAATTATAAGTTTTGTCCAAGTATTAAAAAAAAAATTATTATTTTTGTAGGTAAGAGTAAGAAGTTGGCGCCAAAACGAGTCAGTTTTTAGAGGAATGTTTTGGGATTATTAGACTTTGTCATATAAGGCTATACTTACACGGCTTCTGAGATTGCCTGAAATAGTTTTCAAGATTTTATAAAGTTTTTTTGTCTAATAAAGCGACATTCTTGCCTTATCGTAAAAGTCTTCTACTTTTATATATAAAATCTTTTGGTATTGAAATATTTTTGTCCAATGTGAATATATTTTTTGTTGGTATTTTTAAATGAACAGCGAGAACTATGTTATACCTAATTGAAACTCGTTACAAAATCTATATACAGAACCAACGCAAATTTTTGTTAATTAGAAATTTTATTAATTAGAATCTTGAAATTCAAAATTTTGAGAAGTAGAATTTCAAAATGTAGAATTTTTAAATGCAAAATAACAAAAAAAATGTGATACATCACTCCCTACATCACGAGTATGCAATTTTTAACTCGCTAAGATGTCTAGTTTAGCCAGAGATTACGTTTGAAAATGTTAACTTTGGGGGGTCTACGGAGCTCCGTTTAGCCGCAAATCGCATAAAAGATAAACATTTGTTTTTCGTTACATGCGATACGTGGATTGAAAGGTGGCACTTCCTAGATCACGAATATGAAATTTTTAACTCCCTGAGATGTCTAGTTTAGCCAGAAATTACGTTTGAAAATGTTAACTTTGGGGGGTCTACGGAGCTCCGTTTAGCCGCAAATCGCATATAAAGATAAACATTTGTTTTTCGTTACATGCGATACGTGGATTGAAAGGTGGCACTTCCTAGATCACGAATATGCAATTTTTAACTCGCTGAGATGTCTAGTTTAGCCAGAAATTACGTTTGAAAATGTTAACTTTGGGGGGTCTACGGAGCTCCGTTTAGCCGCAAATCGCATATAAAGATAAACATTTGTTTTTCGTTACATGCGATACGTGGATTGAAAGGTGGCACTTCCTAGATCACGAATATGAAATTTTTAACTCGCTGAGATGTCTAGTTTAGCCAGAAATTACGTTTGAAAATGTTAACTTTGGGGGGTCTACGGAGCTCCGTTTAGCCGCAAATCGCATATAAAGATAAACATTTTGTTTTTCGTTACATGCGATACGTGGATTGAAAGGTGGCACTTCCTAGATCACGAATATGCAATTTCTAACTCGCTGAGATGCCAACCCAAATATTTGTGTTTGCGTGGAAATAACACCGAATTTACTCAAAAATTAAACAATTTATTTATTTCTATTCTCAGGCAAATAGTGTGTTCTCAGCTTTATAGAATGGGATTGATACGAAGCCAAGTCATATATGTATGTAACCATTGTAAATTATTTCGTCATGGCATTGTTACTATGGCGGAATGTATGGCTTCAATTTTTTGCGGTACGACAAGAAAATGAAACTACTGAAAATATTCGCATCTGTTTTGTATTCAATGCAACTTTAAATCGGGTCAATGTAACATTCATTGAAAATGCACTCTGTTTCTGCCTTAACTACGATCCTCAAAATAATTTTTTTTTTTAATGACCTGCACAAAACTAATTATTTCTCTCAATTGAGTAAAACATTGGAAATATTTCTTGGACAATTTAAATTGAAAATGTTTTTAACATTCAAATAAGCCCTAAAACTATTCCAATATTTCATTGCATTGAAGGAAATTATAAGTTTTGTCCAAGTATTAAAAAAAAAATTATTATTTTTGTAGGTAAGAGTAAGAAGTTGGCGCCAAAACGAGTCAGTTTTTAGAGGAATGTTTTGGGATTATTAGACTTTGTCATATAAGGCTATACTTACACGGCTTCTGAGATTGCCTGAAATAGTTTTCAAGATTTTATAAAGTTTTTTTGTCTAATAAAGCGACATTCTTGCCTTATCGTAAAAGTCTTCTACTTTTATATATAAAATCTTTTGGTATTGAAATATTTTTGTCCAATGTGAATATATTTTTTGTTGGTATTTTTAAATGAACAGCGAGAACTATGTTATACCTAATTGAAACTCGTTACAAAATCTATATACAGAACCAACGCAAATTTTTGTTAATTAGAAATTTTATTAATTAGAATCTTGAAATTCAAAATTTTGAGAAGTAGAATTTCAAAATGTAGAATTTTTAAATGCAAAATAACAAAAAAAATGTGATACATCACTCCCTACATCACGAGTATGCAATTTTTAACTCGCTAAGATGTCTAGTTTAGCCAGAAATTACGTTTGAAAATGTTAACTTTGGGGGGTCTACGGAGCTCCGTTTAGCCGCAAATCGCATATAAAGATAAACATTTGTTTTTCGTTACATGCGATACGTGGATTGAAAGGTGGCACTTCCTAGATCACGAATATGCAATTTTTAACTCGCTGAGATGTCTAGTTTAGCCAGAAATTACGTTTGAAAATGTTAACTTTGGGGGGTCTACGGAGCTCCGTTTAGCCGCAAATCGCATATAAAGTAAACATTTGTTTTTCGTTACATGCGATACGTGGTTTGAAAGGTGGCACTTCCTAGATCACGAATATGCAATTTTTAACTCGCTGAGATGCCAACCCAAATATTTGTGTTTGCGTGGAAATAACACCGAATTTACTCAAAAATTAAACAATTTATTTATTTCTATTCTCAGGCAAATAGTGTGTTCTCAGCTTTATAGAATGGGATTGATACGAAGCCAAGTCATATATGTATGTAACCATTGTAAATTATTTCGTCATGGAATTGTTACTATGGCGGAATTTATGGCTTCAATTTTGTGCGGTACAACAAGAAAATGATACTTCTGAAAATATTCACATCTGTTTTGTATTCAATGCAACTTTACATTGGGTCAATGTAACATTCATTGAAAATGCACTCTGTTTCTGCCTTAACTACGATCCTCAAATTTTTTTTTAATGACCGGCACAAAATTAATTATTTCTCTCAATTGAGTAAAACATTGGAAATATTTCTTGGACAATTTAAATTGAAAATGTTTTTTACATTCAAGTAAGCCCTAAAACTATTCCAATATTTCATTGCATTGAAGGAAATCATAAGTTTTGTCCAAGTTTTTTTTGTCTAATAAAGCAACATTCTTGCCTTATCGTAAAAGTCTTTTGAATACTTTTATGTATAAAAGCATTCATTCGCACGCGTCATTGTCATAATATATTATAGATTTAGTTTCTTATTACTTCAAATATAATGCTAAAATAATGTGAAGTACTTATATTCCAGGTTTCAAAAGTCTTTCCAAACTTTTCGATTCGTAGATTTACTTTTTCTATGAAGCTACATGTTGTAAATGTTGTTTCATCGTCTTTAGCGAATATTCCGCATTAGTTTGGAAGAGCCATTACCATACTTGATTAGAATCTTTGGCTTTGTAAGTTACTCAAGTTTAATGAATTTTTAATTCTGACATTTTAAAATTTCAATGAACTTTTCATTCTGACAATGGAAAACATTCAATGAACTTTTCATTCGAAAAATTTGAATTTCAATGATTTTTTCATTGTGACAATCAAAGAATTACAATGATTATTTCATTGCGACAATGAAAAATTTTAATGAAATTTTCATTCTGACATTTTAAAATTTCAATGAACTTTTCATTTTGACAATGACAAATTTCAATGGATCTTTCATTATGGCAATGTAAAATTTCAATGAACTTTTCATTCTGACAATGGAAAAAATTCAATGAACTTTTCATTCAAAAAATTTGAATTTCAATGATTTTTTTACTGTGTCAATCAAAGAATTTCAATGATTTATTTCATTGCGACAGTGAAAAATTTTAATGAAATTTTCATTCTGACATTTTAAAATTTCAATGAACTTTTCATTTTGACAATGAAAAATTTCAATGGACCTTTCATTATGGCAATGTAAAATTTCAATGAACTTTTCATTCTGACAATGGAAAAAATTCAATGAACTTATCATTCGAAAAATTTAAATTTCAATAATTTTTTCATTGTGACAATCAAAGAATTTTAATGATTATTTCATTGCGACAATGAAAAAATTTTAATGAAATTTTCATTCTGACATTTTAAAATTTCAATGAACTTTTCACTTTGACAATGAAAAATTTCAATGGACTTTTCATTATGGCAATGTAAAATTTCAATGAACTTTTCATTCTGACAATGGAAAAAATTCAATGAACTTTTCATTCAAAAAATTTAAATTTCAATGATTTTTTCATTGTGACAATCAAAGAATTTCAATGATTATTTCATTGCGACAATGAAATAATTTCAATGAACTTTTCATTCAAAGATTTTTTAAATTTCAATGAATTTTATATTGCGACAATGAAAACTTTTTCATTGAGCTGAGGTGGGACGCCTTGTCTCAATTAAATATTTTTCACTATATCAAATTTCCTACTTTTAATTTTAATGAAAAAGTTCATTGATCTCTAAACAAGTGCATTGAAATCTGATCGCTTGACTTCTTTTTCAACTTTCCTATGGAGATTTTTTCAATGAATGCTGTTTCATTTATTCAAAGAACGGTGCCTTGAAAACCAGGAAAATTCATAATTTTTTTTACATTGTCGAAATGTTTTTTACATTGTCGCAATATTTCTTACATTGTCGTAATGAAAATGTAGTCAAACATCGACGATCATTGTCACAATGTACGATTTTTTTTTCAGTGTGCGGACAGTTAATCTCCGGATCTACTGAACCGATTTTCAAAAAACTTGTTGCAACTTGATTGTTTTTATGTTTTCTAAGATAATTTACCACAATTTGACCAAAAAGTTATAAACGAAAAAAATGGCGACCCGAAAATGGCCAAGCAAATTTAAAAAAAAAATTATTTTTTAATTTTTTCAAAGCTTGACATTTTTTGTTTTGTTTTTTTACTTTTAAAACAAATTTTGTAAATTATCTCGTAAAAAACCTTTCTTAAAATAACCCAATTTGTTTTTTTTTGTTTCAGTCCAGCCAATCCTGAGATTAACTGGCCGCAATGGAACAATGAATTTTTTGATGAGTCGACGTTTGCGCCCTCTATAATTCTGCCAAAATTCAAAAATTTCAACAAATTTGTATTATTGACGCATGTATTCATTATTTAAAAAAAAAGTATGTTATTATCTAATAAAGTTTCCGAGAAAAAAATTTCCAAAAATCGTGCGTTGTTTGGCGTTCTACACCGTACTAGTACCTTAATGCACAAAAAAAACTCAACGGGCAGCTACGGGCAGCTGAATTTTATTTTATTTGGTACACAATACTTTAATTAACTATCTCAAATAGATTTGAGAACAAGAAACAGCAAGAAAAAAAAGTTTTCACTCAAACAAATATATTTTTATTTTTTTTTTAAGTAAATAAATAGTGTTGATATATCGCTGTCTAACAATGTACTATTTAGGAATTTTTATTCAGAAATTCTTAAACTTATTTTACGCACCTGCAGCTGTTGAATCCATTTTATTGCAATAGATTTACTTGAAAATAAAAACTTTTACACGTGTTTTAATGGAAGTGTCCATTAGCATATCTTAACGACGCGTGACTACGTTAACTTAGCAGCCACATTCAGGCTAAGATTATGGGGGGATTTATGGCAAGACATTCTACTACGAACATTTTTCGTCTCCTAGGGGTCTCCTTTAGACAGCCTGATGACAAAAAACCCCTAACTCAAAACTTTTATTTTGGACTTTTGGCCGCAAAAAGATGCCATCGGCCGCACTGTGTATAGGTAGTTAGTATGTATTTGGATAGCTCAAACTCAAACTGAGATTGTTAACACTTTCACTGGAGTCCCATGAACATCAGCAGAAATTTTTACAAACGGAGCTCGTGATTAAAACTTATTGTTATTCGAGATAAACGATGCGCTGCGCCGTAACCGAATGCCTTAAGTTCACAAATAAGAACAACGAAGACTATGGGAAGAGGTAATTCATCGTCAAATGTGGTACATTAGAGTTCAACTGAACCCACAGACGCTCCTAATCTTGCATTAATTTTCATTGATGTATCTCCTGCAAATCGGCTTAAATCCTCTTCGCAGTGGATCAATAACGTTATTAGCTACTCCACTATACTGAACTCGTTCAGATCCCTACCTTGTAACGTCGATTACACCAGCCCTCATCCAAAATTCAATAAAAACTTTCAAGTGTCCATCCCTTCCAGGTCTACCTGGGAAAATGAGTCACTGTTGGTAGACGAAGCGATTCATTTCTACACAGATGGATCTAAAACCGATGACGGGGTCGGTGGAGGCGTATACTCCGAAAGATTAAATCTTTGTCTATCTTTTCGTCTTCCCAATCACTGTAGCGTGTTCCAGGCAGAGCTTCTAGCAATAAAAGAAGTCCTCTCTTGGCTCAAAGAAAACGTTATATCGACTACTTATGTACGTATTTTCTCAGACAGTCAAGCTGCCATAAAGTCACTGGACTCTGTCTCCATTAACTCACTAACAGCCCAAAATTGTCGATCATCTCTGGTGGAGATGTCAAAACAGTTTAACATTCACCTTATATGGATGCCGGGGCATAGACACATTCCAGGAAATTGTAAAGCCGACGAACTTGCAAAAAACGGAACAATCTTACCTTTGTTGGATAGCAAATCCAACATTGGTATACCCCTAGCTACTTGTAAACTTATGCTAAAGCATGATACCATAAAGAAAGCTAACCAAAGATGGATCAGCACCCCAACTTGCCGGTCTACTAAACTAATTTGGCCATTGGTTGATGCTAAGCGCTCAAAACAACTTATTTCTATCGGTAGATTGCATATTAGCTCTAATAGGAAGACATGCCTTCCGTCTTGGAGTTCTTGCAAATGATTTTTGCAGAAGCTGCATGGATGAACAAGAAGAGGAGTCAGTTCTTCACCTTCTATGTTCTTGTCCTGCCCTAGCACAAAGACGTAGACTCCACTTGGGAGACTACTTTTTTAACGGTCCTAGTGATCTAAATAATTCCGACATTCACTGTCTCAAACGCTTCATTGTTAGCTCAAAATGGTTTAACGAGTAAGGGTGATTTTTGAAATCCTGTGGTATCACAACGGACCAAATATTGGTCTAAGTGTGTTGACATTTTTCCGGTCGGCAGCCACATTAACCTTACCTAATACCTAACCTATCTCCTGCAAAAGTTCAACCAATTAAATCGCCCCCTTTATTACATTACAATGTCAGTCATCGTCAGATCAGAGATCATACAGGGCTTAGTTTTACTACACTTAATATTCTGCTTCAACGGAGTCAAGTCACCAATATTTTACTTTTTTTTTAGTTAGAATTATTTTTATCTCGTCCAGGTATCCTAATATGTAGTATAGCAGGTCAGTACTCCCATCCCCGATTCGAAAGGCATTTAAAGGATTTTATTTACCGGTTGCTCTTCGTGCAGCATGGTATGTTATAAGCACGTTCATTGAATCTGATAAATAGCCATGTGCATCTAGATAAAGGAATGTTTCTGGTGGTATGTGTACACTTTCCAACAAATTCCTAAAATACCCAGGATTCGGGTAAAAAAGTACCGATATGAACTCGTTTCTTACAACGTCCGCCGACCGTACAAAATGCTTCTTCTAACGATATCAATTCTAGACACCCCGGAAGCATCTAATAGTCTTTTATTGTTTGTCATTTACATATGTATGTAGTGCCAAAAGTCAGAATGTGCACTTCTATATGCATTTACATGCAGGCTCTTATTCAATTCTTTTCAAATACTCCAAGCTTTTCCATATACGTCGGGTTAAGACCAGGGTTGCAAAAGCTTAAGTCACTTTTTAGCTTAAGCTTGGCTTTAATTCACAAGCTAGTGGGTGACTTATGAATTGAAAAAAATTTAATTCATAAGTCAGTTGGTGACTTGTGATTTAAAAAACTTTAAATCATAAGCTTCTTAGTGACTTATGAATTAAAAAATAAAATGCACAACTGGGTCGCACGTTCTTGCTCCTATGTAATAGACTAGGAATTTTAAAAACAAATGTTATTAGAGAAAACTGTTCATAAGGATAAAATTATTTTTTTAACTTAAGAGACGAAAACAGAATGCTATGCAAATATGAATTTATGCAAGAACAAAAATTATAAGTCGTTTTAGAGGTTTCTTAAAAAAAGCTTTTATATACAAAATTTTTAAAAAACTTTTTAAGAAAGAATTTTGGTACGCCAATTTAAAGTTTTTATTATTGTTCGAATAAAATTTAAATTTAAAAAAAAAAATATTGAGCCGTTTCTGAGATATCAAATTTTCAAAAAAGAAAAAAATAGATTTTTTTTCAAAAATTCAAAAAATATTTATTTTAAAGTTTTGAAATGCAATGTGTTTAAGACTTTTTAGAAGCTTCTCTATAAAAAATTTCATTAAGATCCGTTATGTGGATAATGAGAAATTCAAAATTCGAAAAAATGGTTCTATGGTAGGTACAAGCTGTAATATCTTAATTTCAATTTGTTTTTAATAAATTAAAGATCATAAAAATTAATTGAAAGAAAAAAAATTTTATCAAAATTCTAGGTGCCGTTTTCGAGAAAAATACGATTTTTGAAAACCATTTTTTTAAATTTTTTAACATTTGTATGGTATGTACCTTTATTTTAAGGTAAAATGAATTTTTTTTCTCACATCTTGTAGATTATATTAAGACACTTTTATTTATCAAGTTTAAAAAAAATCTAGCATGGGGTTTTCGAAATATTGAGTTTTTAAAAAAAAATTGAAATTTTTTTTGAAAATTTGAATACACAATTCTATTTAAATTTTTGAAGAGCCTTCGCGAAAAAAAAATTATCAAAATCGGTGGTACCGTTCTTGAGAAAATCAAAAACAAAAAAATGGTTCCATGGGGGGTACCCTCAATAACTATTTTTCGGAAATTTTTTTTCAACCATTACCTACCTTTAACTAAATGAAATTTTTTTGTGTTTTTATTTTTTAAATCTGTGCAGCAGTTTTTGAGAAAAAAAAAATATTTATAAAGTTTCGAAAAAAATTCGTATGGCAGGTACCGTTATTTTTGGTTTAAAAAAAAAAAAAAAACGTGTGGGGGGAAAAATCAAAACCCATATCTACCAAGTTTAAAGAAAATCGGCCCAGCCGTTTACGCTGTAGTCGAACCGACAGACAGACAGACAGACAGAATTGCCAGACACACTTTTTTAGTCTTCGCTATCATCGTAATGTCAACTTTGATCAAAATCTCGAGTTCGATTTTTTTTACGAATGCATAACTTGCCTTATAGTACCTATAAGTCGCAAGTAAAAATTAATTCATAACCTACTAAGTGACCTATGAATTAAAAAAAATTAAGTCATGAGCAAGTAAGTGACTTAAGAATTAAAAAAAATTAATTCAAAAGTTACCTAGTGACTTATGAATTAAAAGAAATTTAATTCATAAGCTAATGGATAAAATCTGATTAAGAAATTATTAATTGGAAAATTTTTAAGCTAGCATGATAATTTTATGACACACAAAAGCTTGAAATCTACTTTCGTTAATAATTAAATAATTATGTATCCAAAAGAAACTTAAACACTTCCAATCTACCAACTAGCTTATGAATTAAAGTTTTTTTTAAATCATAAGTCAGTGACTAACTTATGAATAATTTTTTTTAATTCACAAATCATCTAAAGACTTATGACTTATGTTTTTTTTAATTAAAACAATCGCAACCCTGGTTAAAACTCCAGTCAGAATTGAACGACCGAATGCTTGGTAATACTAATAAATAATCTTCACATCCGGTCTCAAAGAGTTGGATAAGATAATGCTTTTGAGAAACATAAACGCCGCTCTTGTCTTCTCTTTCTGACTATTTATGAGCACATATTGCAGTACAAGAACTTGTCGACATAAATACCTAAATACATAATTCACAACAGTTTTTGATTTTGAAAACCATTGAACTCGATATTCTTAGGTTTTACTTCGGGTCTTGTTATTTCAGCTTCGTGAAAATCATTTTCGGATCAAAAAGTAACTGTTTTGGACTCTTTTCGTTTGATTAAAGTATCGATTTCTATTTTTTTAAATAAAAACAATGGGCTAGTGACTAACAATTCTTTGTAATTCTCGTGTGCTTGTTCTCGAGAGGAATGGAAGGGTCTACAATTTATTTTCTGCTTTGTCCAAACGTTTTCGATTTTTTACAAATCCGAAAATTGAATATGTAGGCAGATGCCGCACCATGTGGATTTTATAAGGGCCTTAATTGATTTTTGTTAGTTGTTGTAGTTTTATTAACTGGTCGGGTTTGGTTGGACATTTCACCATCGCACACCTCATTTTGGGAATGATACCACAGTCAAAACATGTAATTAATGTGTTTTGTAACGTTAACGTGTTTCTACTTTTAATTTTAATACATATGTATACATACAACATAGTTAAATTAATTTGTAACAACAATTTTCGAATGATACTGTATATTCAATCAATCAAAGCGCTGACTGAAAATAATACACTGTGAAGCGTATTCACTCGGAACGTTATGCTCTGAAGGTGACTTAAAGTATTCTATAGTTTTCAGTTAATATAAATATTGAAGATATTTCAAGATTGTCTATAATTTGTTTACAATCAGTTGAGCTTACAAGTTTATAGTTGTAAAAATCGTATTACATCAAAATGTTGAATTATTTTGTAAGTTGGTCAATTTAATTCCTTGAAATTTTAAATAAGCTTTCTTTTGTTCTAGCTTGTCATTGTGTTGGCTGTTCTGTTGGCATTAGTTTCAGCTGAGCCAGAGCCTCAACCCTTGATTGGGTATCCTGCTATTGGAATTCCAGCAGCCAGAGTTGCTGTTGCATACCCATCCTATGGAGCAATTTATGGTTAGTGTTGGTAGGTAAAAGAATATAATCCCCAAAACTGTCTTAAAATGTGAAATAAAAGACAAGATATTTTCATAGCATATTTAGTATTTTTTATTATCTTCTCAAAGATTTCAGCTTTTCTTATAACATATAGGGAATTGTACATATAGGGCATATATGACAAGTATTGCATTCCAAAGAAACCAAAATCGAGATTTGGATGGAATTTGACATAAAGGTGATAGAGAAGACGAAAAACGTGGGCCTTGCAATTCTGGCTGATTTTTAACTTCCCATAGGGAGTTATTGTAATCGGTCCGATTTGTCAAATTGGAATTTTTGACATTTCTCGACGTTTCAAGGTCCCTAGAGGCTATATCAATCATTTTTAGAGAGATGTCTGTGTGTGTGTGTGTGTGTGTGTTTACGTACGTTCGTACGTGCGTACGTTCGTACGTGCGTACGTTCGTACGTCCGTAAGTTCTCGTACCATTTTTCGTCGTCGATATCTCAAGAACGAGTAAATATATCGACTTCAAATGAATTTTTTTAATAGATAATAACTTCGAAAGAGGTTGAAAGGGCGTTTATTAAAATTCAGTGAGTAGTTTTTTCACTATAACGGTTTAAAAAAAAGTAAAAATGTTGGTTAGTTTCAAATATCTCACGAAAAAATAATGCTATTGATTTCAAATAAAATTTAATGTACTCATTATAAGGTCATACAGATTTGGTATGAATTTGGAAAAAAATGAACATACCGTTATTTTTTTAAATAAAAAAAACTGAAAAAAAATTTCATAACCCAGATTTTCCAAGAACGGAAAATAATTTGAAACTCAAAATAATTTTATTTTACGAAAAATAATGTGTTTGACAACTGGTGAAAATTCCAAAAAAAATCAGTTTACAGTTTTTTTACAAAAAATAAAAAAACTATATAAAATTCTATTGAAAATTGGTAAAAATTGTTTTTCGACTCAAATTTCTCGAGAACTAGTAGTGATATTGACTTCTAATTTAGTCTATTTTATACATAGTATAATTTTGTACAATTGGTAAAATGTTGAAAAATATTGAATTAATATTTTTTTTTAAATAAAAAACCTATTAAAAATTCTAGTGAAAACTAGTTAAAATTGTATTTCAAGTCGAATTTCTTGGGAATGAACACCGATAGTGCCTTCTAAAGCATGTTGTTTAATACATCGATACCTTCCCGTAAGAATGTATACTAAGCGACATTTCTTAAATTGTTCATGAAACGAAAAAAACGAAGAAAGTTCTAGTTGAATCATAGTGTGCTAAGAGACAATTTTGGTTAAACTAAGTGACATCTAACAAAATTTTTTGTTGCTCACGACAATGAGATCTTTATTAATATCGCTTAGCATAATTTTTTTGGCGGACAATACAAATTTCAGGGGGCAACATTATTTTAATGAGAAAACATGGTACTCGTAGTTGATAAATTTTTTTATTTGTACTCTAGTTTCCTTTTCATGCATAATAGGTTGGCGAAACCCAGGCCAAACCGTGGCCCTTAACATGTAGTATATTTCCTCATCAAAAAGTCATTTTCGAATAAAGTGTCGCTTAGTACATTCTTACGGGAAGGTATCGATATAACATATAATACAATTATTGAAGAAGAAGAAGTTAAAACAAAAAATATAAAAAAAAATTTTATAGTTTTTGTTTTTTTTTTTCCTGGACTATATTGAATAAATCAATTGAAAGCTTATTGTGACCTCTAGTCCTGAATTTGAACAAATTCCCCTAGATTAACATAATTTACATTACGTTCCTGCTGTACATTTTATTTGTGTTGATAATCATCGACTAACATATTGCGTCTTAGAAGGGTACGACAGCATCTAACTGATGAGCCCAACTGTCGTACCTTCCCGAAACGCATTTGGACTAGAGGTCACAATAAGCTTTCAATTGATTTAATACAATTATTAACATATGGTTAAATTTTGACAAGTATCGAATTGACAGTTTTAACAAAAATATAAAAAAAAATCTACTAAAAAGTGCGGTAATATTTGTTTTTCGACTAGAATATCTTGAGAATAATATTGACTTTGCCATTATTATATTTGACATATATCTAGTTTTAGAGCGGATATATTTTGTAAGTACCCTTCCATCAATAACCAAACCATATCTTTTATATTTGAATATTTCGTTCTTAAATTTGTTTCAATTAAAATGTATGGAACCGAAATAATAAAGTAATTTCTAAAGTATAATGCATAATTTTATAATTTTATTATCAACTTAGTTTTTAGAAGAATGTATGTACTGTACATACGTATATGAATAAGGTTGTTCAGTTGTACTCAAGTCCCACATATTCAAATCCCATTAATAGCTTATACCTCAACAATCTCAATTTCAAATCTCTTTAAATAATTAAAATGCTTTTCAATCTTAAAATAATGTTGGTTTGAATTTTACAGCTAAAGTTTGTTTCGCTGAAAATTTGGTTCTTTGAAAAAAACTAAATATAAAGTTTTCAAGACCACAAATGGGAAGTTATCAGTGTGGGTCGCATCCAGCCTCTTTTCTTAATTAGCTTAATCTCATATCTATTTGCCACTTCTTTGGAAGTACTTCAAGTCGTAAATTGCTATATGGAAGAAATCTTGAGTAGGTAATTAAGAATCTTTCATAACATAATTCTGCTGCTCCAGATTGTATATCCCATTTAGTTCCAAAGGGGTAACCTTCTACACTAACAAAACCATTACCAGCTTTTTCATTTACGTTACTCTTGCGTGCTCTTTTCCAGGAGAAGCGGCATTAGTCCAGGGGGTCCTTAAAAACGTAAATATTCCTTCACTATACCTAAACACTCGCACTGTAACACAATAACATTATAAGAGTAGTCATAATCCCTTATATAAAAAAATAAACTTTTTCATCTATACTTGGAGCAGTTCATAAGATCTCTTCTAGAGGATCAGGTGGATGCTTCTAATCAAGTCATCCCGTTTCGTAGTAAAACCGTCAGTTTCCACTGCTTCGTTGAGATCAGGTCAACAGACTATAAGCTGCTGCAAATGATTTTTATGGATGCACTGATGCCTCCTGCGAGGAAGTGACAAATCCTCCTAGAGTATTCCTAGTCTTGATAAGTGCTACTCGTCTTAACCGGACTCGGCAGAAAATTGTAAAAGTCTTTCATTCCTAGTAACACGCAAACAGGAATGGTTCATAATAATTTGTCCTGAATTTCTACGAGCTGCTGAAGAACCAAATTTATTTATTCTGTTTTCTATCCTCACCACGAGGGGACGTAGAAAAAACATACTTTTAATACTCATATGCAAAAACTGTAAAATAGAACTTGATTTTCAACTTAAATTTGTCTGTTTTTTTACCTTATGGGTAGGTAGGTCCCAATTAGCGTTGAAATGCGCCATTTTGATCTCATAACTCCTATGAACCTGTGGATTGAATTGATTTGGGAAATTTTGGACATTTTCACGGTTTCATCCAGTTTTGATTGAATTCAAAAAGAAGAAAGGTTCTAGAAGGTTTTGATGTCTCTTTTGTGTGTTTGCTTTTGCATAATCATGTGGAAATTGGATCACTCCCGCAGCTGGACCAACATATACTCATCCAATACCTTCTTCACTGTGTCAACCTAGGCAACTTGTTGAAAGCTGCTGAAACAGTAGTCAATCACTCAATAGATTGAGTGATCATCAGAACCCCCGCACCCTCAGTCCGCTAGCTCAGGATCTAAAGAATCAAACGGAGGGCATGGCATAGAAGTACCCGAAGATCGTCCTAGAGCCATTTTGTCGCCCTGAGAAAAGAAAGTCTTTGATCTTCATTTCTGAAAGTTCGTTAATGTCGTCAAAAAATGCCTTTTTTAATGATTGAGCTCTAAATTAGGCCAAAGCAGGAAATTTTCAGAGGAAATAGAGGAATGTTTCCTTTTCCCGTTGCTCTCCACAGCTATGACAGTTAGTGGTGCGAGGATTGCCTAGCATGCTCTCCTATTGGGCACTTGGGCAGTGCCCGCTACAGGTAGCTACGATCCTAGATATGCCTTGCCTGGGTCTGCATATCAATTGGGAGAATATTCCTCTTTATACTCTGAGCGGAATGTTGACTCTTGCCGCAAATGTGTTATTATCAATCAATCAATGCCACAATGACACAGAAATGACCCAAATAAGAGTGATATTGTGGTTAAAATTGGGGCTAGCATTTCTTAAGCAGCTGCTTGACTGTCAGTGATAATAACTGTATTCCGGTTCTGGTTTGGATCTTGTTTGATTATTTTCATTTTGCAGGCTTCCCTAAAAGCCAGTTATTCAGCTTAAAAAACACTTGCAAGAGGTCGAGTAGTCTAAACGACCTAGATATATTCAAAGTATCATTTTTGAGCCATCAGTATGAAGATAGTTGTGTCGAGGTCATCATCCCAGTATTTTCTTGATGGGAACATAACCTCAAAATCTTTACTGATGCCCATGTCAGTGCGAGTCGAAAAAATCTCTATTGGAATCAACTCCGTAATATTGCTGTGGCTTGGCAATCCAAGAGTTCGATTCAAACAAACTCCGTGGAGTACTATTTAGTGCGTTTGACAGTCACGCCGAAGGTCTTGGATAGATTCCCAAAAATGTTTCATTAGGGGTTCTTCCTCTAGGGCGGAAGTGAAAAACCTCTGTTGTGAAAAGTGGTTCTTATCTTAACCGTTTATCATAGTTGTAGGTCCCCTCCATTCCTGCCGAAAAAAGGCACACCACGCAAGACATGCTGTTGAGCCTCAAATATATATATTCATTTTTATCTCTGAGCCACTATTTTTTCCATGAATGAATAAAAAACTATTTACATATTTAAAGCGGAAAATATGGAGCAGCTTTTAATGAAAAAAAATACATAGAGGTTATTTGTTTATCTAGCCATGAATTCTTCCATATCCATAATATCCTCGGCCACGAATAGCTGGATATCTAACTAAAGGCTCTGGTTCTGGATCAGGACCAGGTACAGCAGCGACCAGAGTAAACAGAAGTGCCAAAACCACAACGAACTATTTGAAATTATTATAATTAATTGTTTAATTTTAATATAAATATAAATATCACTTACGTATTTCAACATATTGAGATATTGATAAGTTAACAAACTCTTGTTTATACAAAACTTCCAAAGAAACTAATGATAGCCTCTCACTGTCTGTTCAATTTATATCAAATGTTATCAATGCGGGTGCATTTCTACAATTACATCAAAAGTATGCTTCATAGCGTTCAGTTTTTATTTCTTCTTCTTCTTTAATCTTAGTATCTTTGATGATATAATATTAGTAGAAGATCAATTTTAATGTATCTATATTAAAAACATTATATCGAAGATTCAATTTTTCTTTTTTAAACAAGTTTCAATAGACCAATTCAGAAAAGATATTATTACGTTTTCTTTCACTTACATATTTTAATACGTTATCTAGATTATAATTGTATCTTAATTATAGGCTTCGAAGTTTTCATCATACTAAATACTGTTTTCTATCATCAGGATCTATTTTCATTATACTTACGGAGTTACCACATTCCAAAATGACTAATTGGAAATTTAAAACACCATTTAAACACCAACCACACAAAATCAGACTAAAAAAACTTCTCAAGTTGCAAGCAAGATCATAGATTTCATACAAAATAATAAAAATAAAATGCAAATCGTGGGACACAGAACTAACCCTTATGTTAAGAAGACTTATGGCCGATTTCATAAACAAACACTAAAAGCACTTTTATCAAAAATCCTCTTAAATTTTATCAGGCTCTTAAAAATTTTTAGTTTCACAAATCTGTAAAAGGGACATTTTGGGGAAATTTTTGTTAAAATTGAGTTCTCTTCACATCCCTGGGAAAAATAAATTGCTTTTTTCCTTCTAACAAGCGAAAAGTATGAGAAGAAATGAGAAAGCGTTATGTGCCCAAACAAATGCCAAGAAATGAAAAAAAAAAAAGAAATGCACACAAAATATTTGGAAAGATTCTGATGCTGAAATTCTGTGGCATAAAATCGTTAAGTAATAACCACTTAATTAATTTTTTATTGCATTGTTGGGTTTGTTTTGGTTCCAAATGAAGACCAAACATATTGAACAAATTCATCCACAGATGCTTTGGAAAGTCAGAACCTCATTTTGAAGTCATACTCGTATAATGTATTTCTGTAACCCGGGAATATTCTTGCTTAGCGAATAACTTTGTGTTGCACTTTATTATTGGATGAAGACGATCAAAATTTTTTTTTGAAATAAAGAAACAAATCATTTAAATATTTAGTATTAACCTATTCATTTTGTATCTTCAAAAATTGAGAACTAAATCCTTACAAAACAATAATTTCAGCTGCTATACCTATAACCAATTGTTGTTATCTGCATCTGATGACATTTTAATGACACTTTTAAAATTTAATGAGCCAAAAATGGGCATTTAGTTTATGAGGGTGTTTAAAAGCGTGTTTAATTTAAAAGCGCTTGGTGAAACCAAAACATCTCATTTTAAGGTTTAGAAGCCTGTTAAATGTTTAAAAGTCCTTCGTGAAATCGGCCATTAGAATTTAAAAAATAAAATGCACGACTGGGTCGCACGAACTTGTAATAGGCTAGGCATTTTAAAAACGAATGTTATTAGAGAAAACTGTTCATAAGGATGATATTAATTTTTTTAAATCTTTTAGTAGTAAGAAATAAAACAGAATGCTAGGCAAATATGAATTTATGCAAGAACAACAATAATAAGTCGTTGTAGTGGTTTCTTAAAAAAAAATAAGCTCTAATTATACAAAATTTTTAAATTTTATTATCGTTCGAATGAAAATTAAATTTCCAAAAAAAAATTGAGCCATGTTTGAGATATCGAATTTTCCAAAAAAATGACTTTTTCCTCCAAAAATTCAAAAACTATTTTTTTTTAATTTTGAAATGCAATGTTTTTAAAACTTTTTAGAAGCATCTCTATAAAAAATTTCATCAAAATCTGTTATGTCGATAATGAGATATTCAAAATTAGAAAAAATAGTTCTATGGTAGGTACAAGCTGTAATGTCTTAATTTAAAAATTTGTTTTATTACTCGTAAATTAAAGATCATAAAAATTCATTGAAAACAAAAAAATTATCAAAATTCTAGGCGCCGTTTTCGAGAAAATACGATTTTTAAAAACCATTTTTTAACATTTGTATGGTGGGCACTTTTATTTTTAGGTAAAATAATTTTTACTTGCGACTTATATAGGTATTATGTATGTAAAGGGTGGTTAAATTTTAAGGGCCGATGTTGAATGTGAACCACACCTAAACGTCAAGTTTTCTGCATTTAATTTGACATTTTTCAATTTCAGACTAACGCAATTTGAACCATGGAAAGATACACAATCGAGCAACGCGTTAGAGCCGTTCACCTCAACTCGTCGTCGTGCCCAACAATTGCATCGCTCACGATCGTCGTTGATGAACATTATGCATTAAGACTTGCATTTACACGCTTACAAGTTGCAATTCACTCAAGAACTAAAGCCTCTTGACCATTTCAAGGGTCGTCAATGGTCAGAATGGTGGCAAGAAATGGCAACAGTGGATGATCAATTTTTGAAGAAAATCATCTTCAGTGATGAGGCACATTTTCACTTCAGTGGATTCGTCAATAAGCAGAATTGCCGCATTTGGGCGAATGATAATCCAAGAGTGATTGTCGAAAAACAAATGCACCCACAAAGAGTGACTGTTTGGTGCGGTTTATGGGCTGGCGGCTGTATTTTTTCCGCCGGTCAGGCAGTTACTGTGAATGGTGTTCGCTATCGTGACATGATAACGAACTTTTTATGGCCCGAATTGGAAGATATGGATGTAGACGATATGTGGTTTCAACAGAACGGTGCCACTTGTCACACAGCTAACGAAAAAATGGCTCTTTTGCGCGACAAATTCAATTGCCGTGTTATCTCACGTGGTGGCGATGTCAATTGGCCACCAAGATCATGTGATTTGACACCGTTGGACTTCTTTCTTTGGGGTTATTTGAAAGAAAAGGTGTACGTCGATAAGCCAGCAACAATTCAAGAGCTAAAGGATGAGATAACATTAACGGCATAGAACCTCAATTATTCCTCAGCGTCAACAAAAATTTGGACCATCGGATGAGCTGCCGAGGTTGTGGCGTCCATTTGGCCGATATTTTGTTCCATACATAATTGAACCATACCATATTATCATAATAATCCTAAATAATTTGTGTTTTATTCAAAATCAACATCGGCCCTTAAAATTTAACCACCCTTTATAAGGAAAGTTACGCATTCGTAAAAGATATAGAACTCGAGATTTTGATCAAAGTTGACATTACAATGATAGCGAAGACTAATAAGTGGGTCTCGCAATTCTGGCTGTCTGTGTGTCTGTCGGGTTCGACTACAGCCTAAGCGGCTTGACCGATTTTCTTTAAGCTTGGTACTTGTCATTTTAAATTTTTTTTCCCCCACACGTTTTTTTTAAGACCAAAAATAACGGTACCTGCCATACGATTTTTTTCGAAATTTTATAAAAATTTTTTTTCCCAAAAACTGTTAGACAGATTTAAAAAATAAAAACACAAAAAAATTTCATTTAGTTAAAGCTAGGTAATGGTTGAAAAAAAAATTCCGAAAAATTGTTGTTGAGGGAACACCCCTTGGAACCATTTTTTTCGTTTTTGATTTTCTCGAAAACGGTAAGACCGATTTTGAAATTTTTTTTGCTAAAGCTCCCTAAAAATTTAAATAGACTTGTGCATTCAAATTTAAAAAAAAAAAAATTGTTTTGATTTTTAAAAAAAACTTCAAATTTTTTTTTCAAAACTCAATATTTCGAAAACCCCATGCTAGATTTTTTAAACTTGATAAATGAGAGTTTTTTAATATAATCTACAAGATGTGAGAAAAAAAATTTTATTTTACCTAAAAATAAGGGAACCCACCATACAAATGTAAAAACAAATTAAAAAATTTCAAAAATCGTATTTTTCTCGAAAACGGCGCCTAGAATTTTGATAAAATTTTTTTCTTTCAATTAATTAGTATGGTCTTTAATTTAATAAAAACAAAAATTGAAATTAAGATATTACAGCTTTTACCTCCCATAGAACCATTTTTTCGAATTTTGAATTTCTCATTATCCACAAAACGGATCTTAATGAAATTTTTTATAGAGAAGCTTCTAAAAAGTATAAAACATTGCATTTCAAAACCTTAAATTATATATTTTTTGAATTAAGAAAAAAATCTATTTTTTCTTTTCTTTTTTGAACATTCGATATTTCAGAAACGGCTCAATATTTTTTTTGTAAATTTAATTTTTATTCCAAAAATAATAAAAACTTTAAATAGGTGTACCAAAATTTGTTCTTAAGAATCTTTTAAAAAGTTTGTATACCTATAAAAGCTTTTTTTTTTAAGAAACCACTACAACGACTTATAATTTTTGTTCTTGTGTAAATTCATATTTGCATAGCATTCCGTTTTTGTCTCTTACTACTAAAAGAATTTAAAAAAATAATTTTATCCTTATGAACAGTTTTCTGTAATAAAATTCGTTTTTAAAATTCCTAGTCTATTACATAGGAGCAAACCAGTCGGGCATTTTATTTTAGAAAGTGTTAATAGATGTGTGTATTTAAAAAGGTGATAGAGAAGACGAAAAACGTGGGCCTTGCAATTCTGGCTGATTTTTAACTTCCCATAGGGAGTTATTGTAATCGGTCCGATTTGTCAAATTGGAATTTTTGACATTTCTCGACGTTTCAAGGTCCCTAGAGGCTATATCAATCATTTTTAGAGAGATGTCTGTGTGTGTGTGTGTGTGTGTGTTTACGTACGTTCGTACGTGCGTACGTTCGTACGTGCGTACGTTCGTACGTCCGTAAGTTCTCGTACCATTTTTCGTCGTCGATATCTCAAGAACGAGTAAATATATCGACTTCAAATGAATTTTTTTAATAGATAATAACTTCGAAAGAGGTTGAAAGGGCGTTTATTAAAATTCAGTGAGTAGTTTTTTCACTATAACGGTTTAAAAAAAAGTAAAAATGTTGGTTAGTTTCAAATATCTCACGAAAAAATAATGCTATTGATTTCAAATAAAATTTAATGTACTCATTATAAGGTCATACAGATTTGGTATGAATTTGGAAAAAAATGAACATACCGTTATTTTTTTAAATAAAAAAAACTGAAAAAAAATTTCATAACCCAGATTTTCCAAGAACGGAAAATAATTTGAAACTCAAAATAATTTTATTTTACGAAAAATAATGTGTTTGACAACTGGTGAAAATTCCAAAAAAAATCAGTTTACAGTTTTTTTACAAAAAATAAAAAAACTATATAAAATTCTATTGAAAATTGGTAAAAATTGTTTTTCGACTCAAATTTCTCGAGAACTAGTAGTGATATTGACTTCTAATTTAGTCTATTTTATACATAGTATAATTTTGTACAATTGGTAAAATGTTGAAAAATATTGAATTAATATTTTTTTTTAAATAAAAAACCTATTAAAAATTCTAGTGAAAACTAGTTAAAATTGTATTTCAAGTCGAATTTCTTGGGAATGAACACCGATAGTGCCTTCTAAAGCATGTTGTTTAATACATCGATACCTTCCCGTAAGAATGTATACTAAGCGACATTTCTTAAATTGTTCATGAAACGAAAAAAACGAAGAAAGTTCTAGTTGAATCATAGTGTGCTAAGAGACAATTTTGGTTAAACTAAGTGACATCTAACAAAATTTTTTGTTGCTCACGACAATGAGATCTTTATTAATATCGCTTAGCATAATTTTTTTGGCGGACAATACAAATTTCAGGGGGCAACATTATTTTAATGAGAAAACATGGTACTCGTAGTTGATAAATTTTTTTATTTGTACTCTAGTTTCCTTTTCATGCATAATAGGTTGGCGAAACCCAGGCCAAACCGTGGCCCTTAACATGTAGTATATTTCCTCATCAAAAAGTCATTTTCGAATAAAGTGTCGCTTAGTACATTCTTACGGGAAGGTATCGATATAACATATAATACAATTATTGAAGAAGAAGAAGTTAAAACAAAAAATATAAAAAAAAATTTTATAGTTTTTGTTTTTTTTTTTCCTGGACTATATTGAATAAATCAATTGAAAGCTTATTGTGACCTCTAGTCCTGAATTTGAACAAATTCCCCTAGATTAACATAATTTACATTACGTTCCTGCTGTACATTTTATTTGTGTTGATAATCATCGACTAACATATTGCGTCTTAGAAGGGTACGACAGCATCTAACTGATGAGCCCAACTGTCGTACCTTCCCGAAACGCATTTGGACTAGAGGTCACAATAAGCTTTCAATTGATTTAATACAATTATTAACATATGGTTAAATTTTGACAAGTATCGAATTGACAGTTTTAACAAAAATATAAAAAAAAATCTACTAAAAAGTGCGGTAATATTTGTTTTTCGACTAGAATATCTTGAGAATAATATTGACTTTGCCATTATTATATTTGACATATATCTAGTTTTAGAGCGGATATATTTTGTAAGTACCCTTCCATCAATAACCAAACCATATCTTTTATATTTGAATATTTCGTTCTTAAATTTGTTTCAATTAAAATGTATGGAACCGAAATAATAAAGTAATTTCTAAAGTATAATGCATAATTTTATAATTTTATTATCAACTTAGTTTTTAGAAGAATGTATGTACTGTACATACGTATATGAATAAGGTTGTTCAGTTGTACTCAAGTCCCACATATTCAAATCCCATTAATAGCTTATACCTCAACAATCTCAATTTCAAATCTCTTTAAATAATTAAAATGCTTTTCAATCTTAAAATAATGTTGGTTTGAATTTTACAGCTAAAGTTTGTTTCGCTGAAAATTTGGTTCTTTGAAAAAAACTAAATATAAAGTTTTCAAGACCACAAATGGGAAGTTATCAGTGTGGGTCGCACCCAGCCTCTTTTCTTAATTAGCTTAATCTCATATCTATTTGCCACTTCTTTGGAAGTACTTCAAGTCGTAAATTGCTATATGGAAGAAATCTTGAGTAGGTAATTAAGAATCTTTCATAACACAATTCTGCTGCTCCAGATTGTATATCCCATTTAGTTCCAAAGGGGTAACCTTCTACACTAACAAAACCATTACCAGCTTTTTCATTTACGTTACTCTTGCGTGCTCTTTTCCAGGAGAAGCGGCATTAGTCCAGGGGGTCCTTAAAAACGTAAATATTCCTTCACTATACCTAAACACTCGCACTGTAACACAATAACATTATAAGAGTAGTCATAATCCCTTATATAAAAAAATAAACTTTTTCATCTATACTTGGAGCAGTTCATAAGATCTCTTCTAGAGGATCAGGTGGATGCTTCTAATCAAGTCATCCCGTTTCGTAGTAAAACCGTCAGTTTCCACTGCTTCGTTGAGATCAGGTCAACAGACTATAAGCTGCTGCAAATGATTTTTATGGATGCACTGATGCCTCCTGCGAGGAAGTGACAAATCCTCCTAGAGTATTCCTAGTCTTGATAAGTGCTACTCGTCTTAACCGGACTCGGCAGAAAATTGTAAAAGTCTTTCATTCCTAGTAACACGCAAACAGGAATGGTTCATAATAATTTGTCCTGAATTTCTACGAGCTGCTGAAGAACCAAATTTATTTATTCTGTTTTCTATCCTCACCACGAGGGGACGTAGAAAAAACATACTTTTAATACTCATATGCAAAAACTGTAAAATAGAACTTGATTTTCAACTTAAATTTGTCTGTTTTTTTACCTTATGGGTAGGTAGGTCCCAATTAGCGTTGAAATGCGCCATTTTGATCTCATAACTCCTATGAACCTGTGGATTGAATTGATTTGGGAAATTTTGGACATTTTCACGGTTTCATCCAGTTTTGATTGAATTCAAAAAGAAGAAAGGTTCTAGAAGGTTTTGATGTCTCTTTTGTGTGTTTGCTTTTGCATAATCATGTGGAAATTGGATCACTCCGCAGCTGGACCAACATATACTCATCCAATACCTTCTTCACTGTGTCAACCTAGGCAACTTGTTGAAAGCTGCTGAAACAGTAGTCAATCACTCAATAGATTGAGTGATCATCAGAACCCCCGCACCCTCAGTCCGCTAGCTCAGGATCTAAAGAATCAAACGGAGGGCATGGCATAGAAGTACCCGAAGATCGTCCTAGAGCCATTTTGTCGCCCTGAGAAAAGAAAGTCTTTGATCTTCATTTCTGAAAGTTCGTTAATGTCGTCAAAAAATGCCTTTTTTAATGATTGAGCTCTAAATTAGGCCAAGCAGGAAATTTTCAGAGGAAATAGAGGAATGTTTCCTTTTCCCGTTGCTCTCCACAGCTATGACAGTTAGTGGTGCGAGGATTGCCTAGCATGCTCTCCTATTGGGCACTTGGGCAGTGCCCGCTACAGGTAGCTACGATCCTAGATATGCCTTGCCTGGGTCTGCATATCAATTGGGAGAATATTCCTCTTTATACTCTGAGCGGAATGTTGACTCTTGCCGCAAATGTGTTATTATCAATCAATCAATGCCACAATGACACAGAAATGACCCAAATAAGAGTGATATTGTGGTTAAAATTGGGGCTAGCATTTCTTAAGCAGCTGCTTGACTGTCAGTGATAATAACTGTATTCCGGTTCTGGTTTGGATCTTGTTTGATTATTTTCATTTTGCAGGCTTCCCTAAAAGCCAGTTATTCAGCTTAAAAAACACTTGCAAGAGGTCGAGTAGTCTAAACGACCTAGATATATTCAAAGTATCATTTTTGAGCCATCAGTATGAAGATAGTTGTGTCGAGGTCATCATCCCAGTATTTTCTTGATGGGAACATAACCTCAAAATCTTTACTGATGCCCATGTCAGTGCGAGTCGAAAAAATCTCTATTGGAATCAACTCCGTAATATTGCTGTGGCTTGGCAATCCAAGAGTTCGATTCAAACAAACTCCGTGGAGTACTATTTAGTGCGTTTGACAGTCACGCCGAAGGTCTTGGATAGATTCCCAAAAATGTTTCATTAGGGGTTCTTCCTCTAGAGGGCGGAAGTGAAAAACCTCTGTTGTGAAAAGTGGTTCTTATCTTAACCGTTTATCATAGTTGTAGGTCCCCTCCATTCCTGCCGAAAAAAGGCACACCACGCAAGACATGCTGTTGAGCCTCAAATATATATATTCATTTTTATCTCTGAGCCACTATTTTTTCCATGAATGAATAAAAAACTATTTACATATTTAAAGCGGAAAATATGGAGCAGCTTTTAATGAAAAAAAATACATAGAGGTTATTTGTTTATCTAGCCATGAATTCTTCCATATCCATAATATCCTCGGCCACGAATAGCTGGATATCTAACTAAAGGCTCTGGTTCTGGATCAGGACCAGGTACAGCAGCGACCAGAGTAAACAGAAGTGCCAAAACCACAACGAACTATTTGAAATTATTATAATTAATTGTTTAATTTTAATATAAATATAAATATCACTTACGTATTTCAACATATTGAGATATTGATAAGTTAACAAACTCTTGTTTATACAAAACTTCCAAAGAAACTAATGATAGCCTCTCACTGTCTGTTCAATTTATATCAAATGTTATCAATGCGGGTGCATTTCTACAATTACATCAAAAGTATGCTTCATAGCGTTCAGTTTTTATTTCTTCTTCTTCTTTAATCTTAGTATCTTTGATGATATAATATTAGTAGAAGATCAATTTTAATGTATCTATATTAAAAACATTATATCGAAGATTCAATTTTTCTTTTTTAAACAAGTTTCAATAGACCAATTCAGAAAAGATATTATTACGTTTTCTTTCACTTACATATTTTAATACGTTATCTAGATTATAATTGTATCTTAATTATAGGCTTCGAAGTTTTCATCATACTAAATACTGTTTTCTATCATCAGGATCTATTTTCATTATACTTACGGAGTTACCACATTCCAAAATGACTAATTGGAAATTTAAAACACCATTTAAACACCAACCACACAAAATCAGACTAAAAAAACTTCTCAAGTTGCAAGCAAGATCATAGATTTCATACAAAATAATAAAAATAAAATGCAAATCGTGGGACACAGAACTAACCCTTATGTTAAGAAGACTTATGGCCGATTTCATAAACAAACACTAAAAGCACTTTTATCAAAAATCCTCTTAAATTTTATCAGGCTCTTAAAAATTTTTAGTTTCACAAATCTGTAAAAGGGACATTTTGGGGAAATTTTTGTTAAAATTGAGTTCTCTTCACATCCCTGGGAAAAATAAATTGCTTTTTTCCTTCTAACAAGCGAAAAGTATGAGAAGAAATGAGAAAGCGTTATGTGCCCAAACAAATGCCAAGAAATGAAAAAAAAAAAAGAAATGCACACAAAATATTTGGAAAGATTCTGATGCTGAAATTCTGTGGCATAAAATCGTTAAGTAATAACCACTTAATTAATTTTTTATTGCATTGTTGGGTTTGTTTTGGTTCCAAATGAAGACCAAACATATTGAACAAATTCATCCACAGATGCTTTGGAAAGTCAGAACCTCATTTTGAAGTCATACTCGTATAATGTATTTCTGTAACCCGGGAATATTCTTGCTTAGCGAATAACTTTGTGTTGCACTTTATTATTGGATGAAGACGATCAAAATTTTTTTTTGAAATAAAGAAACAAATCATTTAAATATTTAGTATTAACCTATTCATTTTGTATCTTCAAAAATTGAGAACTAAATCCTTACAAAACAATAATTTCAGCTGCTATACCTATAACCAATTGTTGTTATCTGCATCTGATGACATTTTAATGACACTTTTAAAATTTAATGAGCCAAAAATGGGCATTTAGTTTATGAGGGTGTTTAAAAGCGTGTTTAATTTAAAAGCGCTTGGTGAAACCAAAACATCTCATTTTAAGGTTTAGAAGCCTGTTAAATGTTTAAAAGTCCTTCGTGAAATCGGCCATTAGAATTTAAAAAATAAAATGCACGACTGGGTCGCACGAACTTGTAATAGGCTAGGCATTTTAAAAACGAATGTTATTAGAGAAAACTGTTCATAAGGATGATATTAATTTTTTTAAATCTTTTAGTAGTAAGAAATAAAACAGAATGCTAGGCAAATATGAATTTATGCAAGAACAACAATAATAAGTCGTTGTAGTGGTTTCTTAAAAAAAAATAAGCTCTAATTATACAAAATTTTTAAATTTTATTATCGTTCGAATGAAAATTAAATTTCCAAAAAAAAATTGAGCCATGTTTGAGATATCGAATTTTCCAAAAAAATGACTTTTTCCTCCAAAAATTCAAAAACTATTTTTTTTTAATTTTGAAATGCAATGTTTTTAAAACTTTTTAGAAGCATCTCTATAAAAAATTTCATCAAAATCTGTTATGTCGATAATGAGATATTCAAAATTAGAAAAAATAGTTCTATGGTAGGTACAAGCTGTAATGTCTTAATTTAAAAATTTGTTTTATTACTCGTAAATTAAAGATCATAAAAATTCATTGAAAACAAAAAAATTATCAAAATTCTAGGCGCCGTTTTCGAGAAAATACGATTTTTAAAAACCATTTTTTAACATTTGTATGGTGGGCACTTTTATTTTTAGGTAAAATAATTTTTACTTGCGACTTATATAGGTATTATGTATGTAAAGGGTGGTTAAATTTTAAGGGCCGATGTTGAATGTGAACCACACCTAAACGTCAAGTTTTCTGCATTTAATTTGACATTTTTCAATTTCAGACTAACGCAATTTGAACCATGGAAAGATACACAATCGAGCAACGCGTTAGAGCCGTTCACCTCAACTCGTCGTCGTGCCCAACAATTGCATCGCTCACGATCGTCGTTGATGAACATTATGCATTAAGACTTGCATTTACACGCTTACAAGTTGCAATTCACTCAAGAACTAAAGCCTCTTGACCATTTCAAGGGTCGTCAATGGTCAGAATGGTGGCAAGAAATGGCAACAGTGGATGATCAATTTTTGAAGAAAATCATCTTCAGTGATGAGGCACATTTTCACTTCAGTGGATTCGTCAATAAGCAGAATTGCCGCATTTGGGCGAATGATAATCCAAGAGTGATTGTCGAAAAACAAATGCACCCACAAAGAGTGACTGTTTGGTGCGGTTTATGGGCTGGCGGCTGTATTTTTTCCGCCGGTCAGGCAGTTACTGTGAATGGTGTTCGCTATCGTGACATGATAACGAACTTTTTATGGCCCGAATTGGAAGATATGGATGTAGACGATATGTGGTTTCAACAGAACGGTGCCACTTGTCACACAGCTAACGAAAAAATGGCTCTTTTGCGCGACAAATTCAATTGCCGTGTTATCTCACGTGGTGGCGATGTCAATTGGCCACCAAGATCATGTGATTTGACACCGTTGGACTTCTTTCTTTGGGGTTATTTGAAAGAAAAGGTGTACGTCGATAAGCCAGCAACAATTCAAGAGCTAAAGGATGAGATAACATTAACGGCATAGAACCTCAATTATTCCTCAGCGTCAACAAAAATTTGGACCATCGGATGAGCTGCCGAGGTTGTGGCGTCCATTTGGCCGATATTTTGTTCCATACATAATTGAACCATACCATATTATCATAATAATCCTAAATAATTTGTGTTTTATTCAAAATCAACATCGGCCCTTAAAATTTAACCACCCTTTATAAGGAAAGTTACGCATTCGTAAAAGATATAGAACTCGAGATTTTGATCAAAGTTGACATTACAATGATAGCGAAGACTAATAAGTGGGTCTCGCAATTCTGGCTGTCTGTGTGTCTGTCGGGTTCGACTACAGCCTAAGCGGCTTGACCGATTTTCTTTAAGCTTGGTACTTGTCATTTTAAATTTTTTTTCCCCCACACGTTTTTTTTAAGACCAAAAATAACGGTACCTGCCATACGATTTTTTTCGAAATTTTATAAAAATTTTTTTTCCCAAAAACTGTTAGACAGATTTAAAAAATAAAAACACAAAAAAATTTCATTTAGTTAAAGCTAGGTAATGGTTGAAAAAAAAATTCCGAAAAATTGTTGTTGAGGGAACACCCCTTGGAACCATTTTTTTCGTTTTTGATTTTCTCGAAAACGGTAAGACCGATTTTGAAATTTTTTTTGCTAAAGCTCCCTAAAAATTTAAATAGACTTGTGCATTCAAATTTAAAAAAAAAAAAATTGTTTTGATTTTTAAAAAAAACTTCAAATTTTTTTTTCAAAACTCAATATTTCGAAAACCCCATGCTAGATTTTTTAAACTTGATAAATGAGAGTTTTTTAATATAATCTACAAGATGTGAGAAAAAAAATTTTATTTTACCTAAAAATAAGGGAACCCACCATACAAATGTAAAAACAAATTAAAAAATTTCAAAAATCGTATTTTTCTCGAAAACGGCGCCTAGAATTTTGATAAAATTTTTTTCTTTCAATTAATTAGTATGGTCTTTAATTTAATAAAAACAAAAATTGAAATTAAGATATTACAGCTTTTACCTCCCATAGAACCATTTTTTCGAATTTTGAATTTCTCATTATCCACAAAACGGATCTTAATGAAATTTTTTATAGAGAAGCTTCTAAAAAGTATAAAACATTGCATTTCAAAACCTTAAATTATATATTTTTTGAATTAAGAAAAAAATCTATTTTTTCTTTTCTTTTTTGAACATTCGATATTTCAGAAACGGCTCAATATTTTTTTTGTAAATTTAATTTTTATTCCAAAAATAATAAAAACTTTAAATAGGTGTACCAAAATTTGTTCTTAAGAATCTTTTAAAAAGTTTGTATACCTATAAAAGCTTTTTTTTTTAAGAAACCACTACAACGACTTATAATTTTTGTTCTTGTGTAAATTCATATTTGCATAGCATTCCGTTTTTGTCTCTTACTACTAAAAGAATTTAAAAAAATAATTTTATCCTTATGAACAGTTTTCTGTAATAAAATTCGTTTTTAAAATTCCTAGTCTATTACATAGGAGCAAACCAGTCGGGCATTTTATTTTAGAAAGTGTTAATAGATGTGTGTATTTAAATTTTCAAATTCGTATAAGAAATTGAAGAATCGGAATCTGTTTTTTTTTTCTGCTTCTTTAAATCGTTACATAAAATTTGATTTAAATCTCCATAAATCATTTTTTACTTGACATCACTTGAAATCAATACTCTCTAACCTTCGGAGCAAGTAAGAACAATATATTTAATCTAAAAATAAACTAAGTTTCCTAAACAAATGATTCAACCCTCCCAAAAGGCAAATTGGTTTCACTTCGATGACCCTGGGTGACTATATCCACTCGATTGAATTTCATTCAATTTAAGTCGTTAATAGAGAAACACTCGATTTCATCAATGATTTTCATAATTGGGGTTAGGAGAAAATTTGGATTGAAGTTGTGTTTTCTTACCTTATTTTTGATTATATAATTTGATTTCAGCCATCACGTTTAGTGAGCAATTTGAAAGAAAATAAAAATCATTTGAAGTCAGTTATGGATCATTATTTTATGTTAATATTCTTATTCGTATTTTAATTTATGTATTTATAACAGATCTTGCCTTGAAGTGAAATAACCTTAATTAATATAACTAAATTTAAATAAAAAAGAAGTAAAAATAATTAAATAAATAAATACATATATAATAAGAAAATAAGATATAAAATTAACATGATAAAAAAAATGCCGTGACAAAAACGGGTGCGTACAAATTTATTATATTAAGTGCAAACTATGTTCGTTCAATTTTAAACTTGCAATTCTAAGGTTACAGTCTCGAAAATACTGACTATGTTTCTCTGAAAATATTTCAGACTACTCGTATCTGCTCTTCTTCGTTCACGTAGCAAAGAATTCCAAAGACGAGCTGTACCAATAAAAAACTGTCACTCAGAAAATTAGAAATGAAATTTAGACATGTGAAAGATGGAATAAATATTTGGGTAGCTCTGTTAAAAAATTAGAACTGTAAATGGTTATAGAGAGTGGCTGCTTCGTTCGAAAAATTTTGAGTAACATAGTAAGCATCTTAAAACTAAAAACATAATATTCTCAAAGCTGAATCCGTAAAATCTTTTTTTTAGGTAACTCGAAACGCGATGAAATATATGAAGCCCAAAAACATAATGAAGTTAGGAAGAACTTTGAGTTTTCTGAGTTTTAATACAGCCCAATTTGTTTTTTTTTAAAGGCAAATCGACGGAAGATGCACTGTTACAATTTTGTTCCTTAACAATGTCTCATCTCGATGTGTAGCTGGCCTTTTTGTTGACATCACCAAGACATTTGATATGGTCAACCACAATATTTTGTTAAGAAAGTTGGAGAAAGCTGGTTTTAGAGGTTTATTCTTAACTGGCTTAAGTCTTAGCTTGAAAATCGGTCGCAGAGAGTGAAGATTGATGATACAAGGAGTGACGCAATGTTTCTTAAATTGGGTGTTCCACAAGGTTCTGTCTTGGGTCCAATTTTATTTTTGGTATACATCAATTCGCTTTTTACTTTGGGTTTCAAGGGCTCGTCGACAGCTTTTGCGGATGATATTGCACTTTCCTACGGTGCTAATACTCCTTTAAATCTGATTTCAAATATTAATTTTGATCTTGACTTATTGCGATTTTGGTTTTTTGAACATAATTTGGTAATAAGCTCCAAAACCAAGATAATGTTTTATAGCTTACCTTCATCTAGATTGTTGGATGGAAATGTTTGTTTCCACGCGTTTTTCAAATACTTCGCACACCACTGAGACTTTGCGCACTTTTTATTGAACCTATCAGTATGTTGAATAAATAGTCGTGCATCGATTTTATCGCGGGCCGTTGAGGTAGGGAGGGGCAATTTAAGAAAAAAATCACTTAAAACAGAAAATAAATTATTAAAAAATAACTGTGATACCTACAGAGTAATGCTATAGAATTTTAAAAAGCCAGAAATACATTCTTTAATTTTGTTTTTAAATAAAGTTGTTCGAGTGAATAGTTTTTGAAAAATTAATTTTCAAAATTAAAATTTTGAAAAAAAAATGAAAATTTTTTTTAAACAATTTTTTTTTCAAAATTTTACGTAATTAAGTATTATTTTTTTATTTAATATTCAATGCTCTTATTAATTTTTGATCAAACACAAAAAACGGGATGTCAAAATGTTTTGTAGTTTTTGAGAAAATCAAAAATAACAAAAACTACTTTTGTTCTAAGAAAAGCCTTTTATTTTAGTTTTTACGTTTTTGGATTCTTAGGTGAATTTACGATTGAAAGGATTAACTTTCTTTTTACTATTTTCAAGAATCCATCAACTTTATTTAAAAACAAAATTAAAGAATGTATTTCTGGCTTTTCAAAATGCTATAGCATTACTCTGTAGGTATCACCGTTATTTTTTAATAATTTTTTTCTGTTTTAAGTGATTTTTTTCTTAAATTGACCCTCCCACCTAAAGGGGGGGAAATAGACCCCCCCTTCCATACGATTTTTTTCTTGTCTAAGTTCAACCTACACGCCCTAGCTTTTTGTCACACCTTATGCAAATCACCCTGTATACATTGGCGTCTTTAGGCATGGGCCCGGTGGGCCAGGGCCCAGGGCCCCGAAATTATTTGGCCCCCAGTTCCACCAACTCAAAATGAATTAATCTATACAAGAATTATATAACAAAACGAAATAAGGTTAATAGACAATAACAGAAAAACAAGTTTCATTGTACTCTCCGTTCCAATACCAAAATTCAACGTGAGTATACCTACAAGTGGCGAAGGGTCCATATAAGTCGATTTTATAACCGTCTTATCTTTTGAAATTCTCTTCCTCAACTTCTTAATCTTCTGGCAATATGAATCTAATTTCATCATACACCTGCACACGCCGGTGGAAAAATGTTCTCAAAAGAATTGTTGCAGTTATTAAATTTTTGGCATCAAGAGGGCTTCCATTTCGTGGTAAGAACGCAACCATTGGGTCACCCAACAATGGAAATTATTTGGGATGCCTGGAACTTCTAGGTGAATTTGATTCATTCCTCGCAGATCATTTAAAAAATGTGGGAACTCAGGAAGGGGATACACTTCCTATTTATCAGCAAATATTTGCAACGAGTTCATTGATATAATGGGAAAACAAGTCCTAACATGCGGTTTCCACTAGCGATGAATCCAGAGCATGCTTTAAAGCATGCGTTCATTATCGCAAGTAGAGACCGCCATCACAGCTATATTTTCATCGCTTGCGATAGAAAGTATGCTCTCATCGCATACCATTCATCGCTTACTTTATCGCAAGGAGAACTGTCATATTGTTCTGGCGTACCTAAATTTAATTTAACTGAGTTTGAGTTTTGCGTGCGGAGAAAGCTTTTGCTTGGGGTTTACGTTTTTCAAACAAAATTAAAAAAAAATCTAATTTGAAATTGTCCATAGAACTCATTTATATCCATTAAAATTATTCACTATACTAAAAAAAAGTATGCGATGAAATGCCCAGCCACAAAAATCGGGCAGTTCTTCTGCTCTCTGTTTCTGCTTTGGCTATTGCGATTGCGATGGATTTATCGCTAGTGGAGACGGCGGCGTGTAATGAAAATTTTAGGTGAAATTAGATCGGCAAAATATTTTTCCATAAGCGTTGATGGTACACCCGGCCTTTCTCATATCGAGTAGTTGACCTTTGTAATTCGGTATGTTAAAAATTGTGTTACATCGAAAGTTTCTTAAAATTCATACCTATACAAGAGTATATACATAAATCTGAATATTTGGCTGACACAATCTTGACATTTTTGGAAAATCATGATATTCCAATAGAGGATTGTAGAGGACAAAGCTATGATAATGCGTCAAATATGTCGGGAAAATATTCGGGTTTGCAAGCAAGATTAAAGGAGAAATGCGATTTTGCTACCTTTGTACCATGTGCAGCACATTCTCTTAACTTAGTAGGCCTTCATGCAGCTGGTTGGGTGCAGGAGGCAACAAGTTTTTTTCAAGTGGTTCAAAAAACATACAATTTTTTTTCTGCTTCTACCCATCGCTGGAATAAATTGAATGAATGTTTAGGTTGACATAGAGTTCTTAAAATTCTTTCTGAAACAAGACGGTCTGCACGAGCTGATGCAGTTAACGCGTTCCATCGTGGTTACAAACAAATTACTGAAGCCCTGACATCTATCTCTAGAGATCCAGAGCAAGCTCGAGAAACAAAAAGCGAAGCGCTAAGCCTGTCTAAGAAAATGTCAAAACTAGAATTTCTTATTTTAACAGAAATTTGGGGCACAATATTAGAAAGAGTTCATAAAACCAGCAAGAGCCTTCAAAAAAAAAAAACAATAACGATTGACGTTGCTGCCAATTTGCTCTGTTCAATACATTCTTTCATAAATGATCTAAGGGAGAATTTTGATAAATTTGAAGCGTGTTCCAAAATTCAGACTCCGGAATCCGGATGCTAATTATAAAGACTTAATGCAATGAAAAATAGTACGAAGTTCGCGTGCCACATAAATGTTGATGGTCATGCACTATCCGTCCAGCTAATTGGGAATAAAGTGCTATACTGCATTTGAAGGCCGGAAATTTGTTCTATAATCGTGCATTTAAATTAAATTACTTATGCCAATGGTTTTTGAAAAATTCGCATTTAAAGTCCAAATTTTGATAAAAAAAAACGTGAAAAAAAAACTTTAGACCGATTGTTTTCAAAAATTTTGAAATGAAATTGTAAATTAACTTATATGTGATCCATGTAAATATCAGTTCTTAATCGAACACAAAAAACCGCATGGTTCTATGTCTTCTAGTTTTTGAGAAAATCGAAAATTACCAAAACTACTTTTTTTGATTTTGGTGGTGACGGTGATTCCATTTTAAAGATTAATGTTAAGATAGATAGATAGATAGATACATTTTATTGTTTGAAAGAAAATTACAAAGTTTACAATATTTTTAAGTCATTGCACAGCACAGAGATATGATAACAAATTTTATCTTACTACTGAAAATCAATACTAGGTTTATGAAATGCATATATTTTAATATTTTTAAATTTGAAGGAAAATAATTACAAAAAACCTTCATTTAAATTTTGCTTATAACTATATCACAGATAATGCTAAGATAATATATAATTAAAAAAAAGAGAAATGCATTTCAGCACAATCTCCCCAAACGAGTGATCCGTATAATAATATCGCTTGAAAAACGACTTTAAAAATTATTAGTTTGTTGTGTTTACTCAGTAATGACTTCCGGTTAATAAGCGGGTATAACAATTTAATACCAATATTTATTTTATTTGTTGTCATTTTTGTGTGTTCCTTAAAGGTCAACTTCCTGTCTAAATGAACACCTAAGTACTTGACAGAGTTGACCCATGGGATATCACAGCTATTTATATTTAAGTTGTGGCTGGGTAAGAAACAATCCTTTCTTTTTCTTGTAAAAAAGATAGCTTGACTCTTTTCAGCATTTATTTTGATTCGTGTTTATAATATTCAAAAATAACAACAAGAGCATTTTGAATATTGCTTATTATATTCATAGGATTTTCGTCGGATGAGTATATTGCAAGGTCATCAGCGTACATACCAAAATCATAACTTTGTAAGACTGGGAAATCCGCTGTAAAAATATTGAATAAGGTAGGAGATAAAACTGATCCTTGGGGGACACCCGCAGGAATAATTTTAGAGACGGAAATTGTTCCGTTTAGTGAAACTATGAACTGTCTTTCGCTTAAATAACTTTGTATTATCTTGATTAAAAATTCTGGATATTTATTCATAATGAGTTTGTGTATGAGTGCATTGTGCCACACCGTATCAAAAGCTTTTTCTACATCTAGTAGAACTAATCCTGTAGATTTTTTTTCTGTAAAATTTTCTTTCACGTGTTTACTGATTCTAAGAACTTGGTGTGACGTGTTATGTTCTTTTCTGAAACCAAATTGCTGCATCGGTATAATATTCTTATCATTTATGAAAGTTTCTAATTCAATTCGAATTAACTTTTCAAGGATCTTGCTAATACTACTCAGTAGGCTAATAGGCCTGTAACTCACTGGATCATTACGGGGTTTTCCTGGCTTCAATATTGGAACCACTTTTGCAATTTTCCATGTTAGTGGAAAATAGTGAGTTCTAAAACATGCATTTATTAAACCTATCAAATAAATAAATCCACTGATGGGAAGTTGTTTAAGGAATTGATTTTGTATGCCATCAATTCCCGGAGATTTTTGATTTTTCAGATCACATATCAAATACTCTATATCTTCCACGGTAACTTGTTCATCATCGGGGAAACTTATTATGGTCCTATTAAATTCACAGATAGATGTATCTACAATATTAGTCAAAACTGGGTTAAGATTTACAGAAGCAACATGATTATTAGCAAAAGTATTTGCGAGAGCATTTGCTTTTTTAATTATTTTGTAAATATTCCAAAACGGAAACGGATGTAAGGAACAAAGTTTATTATTCCACTCTTTGTTTCGGAACACCAAAATTGATTCTGTTATTAATTTATTAAGATGGTTCATTTCTTGAAAATCATATTGCTGTCTGAATCTTTGCCATTTTCGTCTGCACATATTTCTCCTTTTAATAAGATCTAGGATTGAACGAGGAAGGACAATCGTTCGTTTGTTAACTGATTTCTTAGGGACTGAAAGTTTGATACTATCTTTTATGGTTTTTTCAAAATACTCAACACAGGCATCTACATCTTGACAACATGTAACGGTTTCAAAACGATTTTGAGATTGACGAATTTTTGAATTAAAGTGGGAACGATAAAGGTGCGAATTGGCATTCTTAAAATCTAAATATTGTAGATTTAATAAATTTGGCAGAAGTGCAGTATCACAGCAGACAGGAAGATGATCCGAACTAAGAGCATTCGCTGTAAAAGGGGTCATAAAGCAATGAGGAATATTTGAAATAAATAAATCTATTGTAGATGGTGAAGATCTCCTTGAGGCAGGGATATACGTTGGACCGTTTGGGTACATTAGAGTGATGGGATATCTCATCGTGAAATCTAGCAAATCATTACCCCACGAGTTTGCCCTAAGACAACCCCATTCTCGGTGTTTACAATTAAAGTCTCCGCCTATTATAAATTGGTCATTACTTATTAATTTCTTTAAATCATTCTTAAAATGTCGCTTTTTAATATTATTGGATCTACCGCCGGGAAAGTAGATGGAATAAATTTTGAGTTTATTCGAACTTTCAAGTACTAATTCGATTCCAATTGCTTCAATAATATTAGTATTAATTTTCGGTAGTACAACGTGTTTTATTTCCTTTTTAAGGAGGATGGCTACATCGCCGCCCAAACTCTCTCTATCTAATCTATGACATATGTATATAGTGTGCCCAAGCAGGGGGGTTGCAGGGGGGCAGCATGCCACCCCATAGATACTTTACTGTTTATATATTGTAATGTTGGAAGCTAGCACTGATTTATTTATGTAAGCAAGCAAAAAATATCAAACATTTTATAGAAAAGTAGTTTTAGTTAATTACAATTTTTTCAAAAACTAGAAGCCATAGAACCATGCGGTTTTTTGTGTTCGATTAAGAACTGATAGGTACATGGAACGCATATAAGCTTATTTACAATTTCATTTCACAATTTTGAAAACAATCGGTCTAAACTTTTTTTTTCACGTTTTTTATCAAAATTTGGACTTTGAATGCAAATTTCTCAAAAACCATTGGCATAAGTAAATTAATTTAAAATAAGAGAATTATAGAACAAACTTTTGGCTTTCAAATGCAGTACAGCACTTTATTGTAAGTGATGCCGTTGTTTTTTAATATTTTTTTTTCAATTTAAATTATTTTTTCTAAAAGTGCCCCTACCTCCTAAACGGGGGGAGATAGACCCCCCCTCCCATAGTAAAAATTGCTTGGTTTTTACCCCTCTACAAAAACCCGTTATCAAATCTTGGCGGCCAAGTTATCGTACTCTCCCCGAGGGTTGCATTTAAAAATAAGAAAAAAAGACCAAAGTGCGGTGTGCAACTTTGAAGCCTTGGAAGACGACTTTTGTTGTATGTTATAGGTGGAAGACTATTTATTTTATGTTTATTACCTGTGGCAACAAGGAAAAACAGCATAAGTCGACTTATGTCGAAAATGAGTTTTTTATATCATCCGATGCGCAATAAGCCATTCCGTCTGTCATATTTTTTTCGTATTTTTATCTCAAACCGTTAAGGAATTAAAGACAAAAGAAAAACGACATAAGTTAGTATCTACAGAACTTGCGTATGGAAAAACAACATAAGTACAATTCTTTAATTTTTCTTTTCTACTTATGATTTTATTCCATAAAGAATAACCAAATCAACAGACACATAAGTTTACTTATGCTCTTTTTCCAAAACAATTATATTTTTTAATCGCGATCATAAGTTTACTTGTGTTCTTTTTCCAAAGTATAATTGAAGCTTACACGCAGATAAGTTGACTTGTGTAGTTTTTCCAAAATCCTTTACGTAAAAAATCCAGACACAAGTTGACTTGTGTACATTTTCCTTATTCCTTATTTAAAGTTTAAATAAGTAACAACGACATAAGTCATGTTTTTTATCAAAATTAGCTATAAATTGACATAAAACTAATTCTTTTTAAATTCAAATAACATCTTACAGTGATTTCAGTTATTTTCGCGTTTAAACTTTGTCCATAAGTCTTGTACCTGATTTGTAATTGCACACTAAACATTCAAATCGCTCTCCTGAAAAGTAGCAAAAACTGACTTATGTCGTTTTTCCTTGTTGCCACAGATATTAAGAGTTAGCATATATAGAAATTTCATCTTCGCGGGAATGAATTTTTTTCAAAAAAGTTTTGCGGTTTTTGCGTGGGTGGAAGACGTATTTTGTTGTGGGATACAGGTGGAAGACTATATTTTTCAAACTTCTTATGTGTCAGATAATGCGTCGAAAAAGTTTCACGTTTGCGGCTATGAATTTTTTTCATGATTTTTTTGCGGGGTTTGAAACACTCCTGTAACCCCCCGTTGTACTCTTGAGATGGAAGACCATGAAATTATTGTTAGTTATAACACGAATAACTCATATACGAAAAATTAAGCTGGCGAAAATGGTGTAATGAAATCTGTCGCTGCCTCCCGGACTATTAGAAATCAACCAAAAAAACTATAAAAATTATCAAAAATAAACAAAAAAAAAATGTTCAACTATTAAAGGTAATTAAAAAAAATTATAAAATTATAAAAAAATTATCTGTTTTGTTTTTTTTTAGTTCTTTATAAAAAGTAAAAATATTTTTGAAAAACAAATTCATTTTGAAATGATTTTTTTTACCTAAAAAATTAAAAAAAAAATATTATACTCTTTTTGGCCCCCAAATCCTATTGGGCCCAGGGCCCCCAAAATTCTAAAGACGTCTCTGCCTGTATACAGTATTATAAGAGCAGAACCCGAAATTTCATTTATTTGAATAAATACTCTAATTAAGGTTCATAATTTTAAAACTACAATAATTACTTTTGTGGCCCATTGTTTTTCTAGAAATCTATAAGCATACAGTAAGATCAGAAGCAGAAAAGATCGATTTTAAGCCTTGCGAAAGATGTGCTATACATTTAAGTGCAAATTTACATTCTTGCAGAAATTCGATCTCTGATTGAAAACATTTCTAGTCTCGAAAATTTACTGCGCACATACTTGATTCATGGCTTGATTTCTTCGTTTTTACTTGAGGAATAAAGATAATTGAAAATTATAGTGATATTCCTTGGGCCGTCTTCAAAAAACAACGAATCATCGAAAAAACATATTTTTATTAAAAAGTTATTACACTTACAGAAAGATCTATAAATTATCACAAAACTGGCGCACACTTACGAAACTTACGATAATATTTCTTATAGGTAAAGACAACATTTTGCTTGTAAAAGTAATGACTCAAGTTGCGGGCCGCGAGTATATCAGAGCATAATTTAAAAATAAACGAGATTATTACAATTGAGACTTTTTAAATTTAGCTTGTTTAAGAAACTATAAAAGCGCAGATAAATACTTAGATGACTCAATTTGGAAAATACATATTCTTAATAAAGTAATTCACTGGAATAAAAAAGAAATTCAAGTATATTTTAACTTGGAGCTAAGATATTCATAGCTATATGTTCATAACACAGAGTTTAAAAGTTCTGTAGAATTTCCCATAAACAGTTTACTTGCAATTGTTCGTCTGGCTTTTCCTCACCTTCTTTTCTTTGTGATTTGACTTGTAGTGATAAATATTTTGTAGTTGAGAATGTCAACGAGTTCAAATATTTGGGACTGACTTTAGACTCTCGTATGTCTTTTGCAAATCATGCTGAATCCCTGAAAAAAGTATTTCCGCTGTACCCTGCGTCATTTTTATTATTTACGAAACGTGTGCTCAACTAAGCTATTAAAGATAATTTACTATAGTATTTTCCATTCCAAGCTACAATATGGAATTGCTTGCTGGGGTGGTATTTATCTTAATAAAATACAACCAATTTTGATCTTACAAAAATATGTCGTTAGATTAATTTGTCGTAAGTCTCGTAGGCATTCTAGCTTTTCTCTGTTCTGTGCTCTCAAAATTCTTCCAGTGCGTCATTTATATTGTTTCAAGACGTTAAAAATATTCTTTATGATGTCTGGTAATCTGAATTTTCGATTAATTTCGAAATACATACAATCTTCGTGGAAACCTTTCGAACTTATACGGGTGATTTTTTTGAGGTTAGGATTTTCATGCATTAGTATTTGACAGATCACGCGGGATTTCAGACATGGTGTCAAAGAGAAAGATGCTCAGTATGCTTTGACATTTCATCATGAATAGACTTACTAACGAGCAACGCTTGCAAATCATTGAATTTTATTACCAAAATCAGTGTTCGGTTCGAAATGTGTTTCGCGCTTTACGTCCGATTTATGGTCTACATAATCGACCAAGTGAGCAAACAATTAATTGTTTGTGACCAAGTTTCGCACTCAGTTTACTTTATTGGACATTAAACCAACCACACGAATGCGTACAGTGCGTACAGAAGAGAATATTGCGTCTCTGAGAGTGTTGCTGAAGACCGTGAAATGTCGATTCGTCGCCGTTCGCAGCAATTGGGTTTGTGTTATTCGACCACATGGAAGATTTTACGCAAAGATCTTGGTGTAAAACCGTATAAAATACAGCTCGTGCAAGAACTGAAGCCGAACGATCTGCCACAACGTCGAATTTTCAGTGAATGGGCCCTAGAAAAGTTGGCAGAAAATCCGCTTTTTTATCGACAAATTTTGTTCAGCGATGAGGCTCATTTCTGGTTGAATGGCTACGTAAATAAGCAAAATTGCCGCATTTGGAGTGAAGAGCAACCAGAAGCCGTTCAAGAACTGCCCATGCATCCCGAAAAATGCACTGTTTGGTGTGGTTTGTACGCTGGTGGAATCATTGGACCGTATTTTTTCAAAGATGCTGTTGGACGCAACGTTACGGTGAATGGCGATCGCTATCGTTCAATGCTAACAAACTTTTTGTTGCCAAAAATGGAAGAACTGAACTTGGTTGACATGTGGTTTCAACAAGATGGCGCTACATGCCACACAGCTCGCAATTCTATGGCCATTTTGAGGGAAAACTTCGGAGAACAATTCATCTCAAGGAATGGACCGGTAAGTTGGCCACCAAGATCATGCGATTTGACGCCTTTAGACTATTTTTTGTGGGGCTACGTCAAGTCTAAAGTCTACACAAATAAGCCAGCAACTATTCCAGCTTTGGAAGACAACATTTCCGAAGAAATTCGGGCTATTCCGGCCGAAATGCTCGAAAAAGTTACCCAAAATTGGACTTTCCGAATGGACCACCTAAGACGCAGCCGCGGTCAACATTTAAATGAAATTATCTTCAAAAAGTAAATGTCATGGACCAATCTAACGTTTCAAATAAAGAATCGATGAGATTTTGCAAATTATATGCGTTTTTTTTTAAAAAAAAGTTCTCAAGTTCTTAAAAAATCACCCTTATATGTACCTGTTTTTCATACCACTGCGTATCAATTTTTTTTTTCTATTATGTCTTATCGGCTTTATAATACCCTTCCTCAATCAATTAGGATAATCACTATACCTGGAGTGTTTCTCAAAAATGTTAAATCTTTCCTTTTTTCTCTAGACTATATTGCTCTGGAATCACATATTTCTGATGTTTTGGTTTAATTTTTCTTTTACATAGTAAATAATTTTTTATCAACTTTATTTTTTTTTTGTGTTTTGTTTATTGCATTTTAGATAATGATTGTATTGCATAATTCTTTTTAACTATTATGAACTTTTCAGGGTCACCCCACCCACTAACTTTTTAATATTTTAATTATTTGAAGTGACATTCAACTCTATTTCTTAAATGTCTTGAAAATAATGAATGTCTCAACCTTTCTTATACTTTTTTAATATGTTATTAATTCTTTTTTGAAATATCTGAAGACTGTTATGAAATTATAAGAAATAAACATTCTAATCTAATCAGTGGCGTAGATAGGGGGGGGATCAGGGGGATATATCCCCCCCCATTGGGATCGATAATTGTTCAACATAACCAGTCATGAACCAAATAAGTTAAAGAAACGCACTCTGAAATTTTTTTACGTCTCTCATCAATTGATAAAATAGGTAAACGTGCAAGAAAAAGCGCTTCCATCCAGCTACATATATATATTTTATTAAAGATATTAGCTACACTGCCGGTTTCAACGTCAACTCCCGAAAGAACTTTCTCCAGTCAGTAAAGAGAATAAAAACAATACAAAGAAGCATGACCAACGAAGTGAGATTATTAAAAAGATGTCTATTTTAATAACAGTGCGATAAGCTTTGGATGTTTACTTATTTGCAGGATCGCTTGAATGGTTTGGCTGCTCTAGCTATTCATCGCGAAATACCTATACTAGCAGACCAGATTATAAGTGTTTTATCTAAAAAGAACAGAAAACTGGATTTTATTTTGTGATTTATTTTTTAAATTAATATTATTTTACTTAATACAGTGCCTTACATAAGTATAACCTGTAAAAATGCGTTTTGTAGAAGATTAAAATGGGAATGACACCCTACTATTTTTTATTGAATGGCATCACTAATTAAGTAAATTGAGAAGAAAAAAAAGTTCCGTTAGTTTCTCTTCTGGTGGTTAAAAATTAAAACAGATTTTTTTTTGTATTGCAAAAGTATAACCGCTTTTTTATTTTGATCTGTTTTTTTTTTTTTATTTTAAGTACATTTTTTCGGCTAAATTAGTAAAGGACATTGTTGCCCCTATTTTCGACCAATCTAAAAATTGTTTTTGACATACTGTTGACAAGGTTATTTAATATGGAATCGTCTATACAGTTCCATTCTTCCACAATCGTCTCTCGCAGCTCAGCAACACTGTATAATTGCCTATTATGGGCATACATTTTGCAGGTCAAAATTCCCCAAAGATTTTCAATAGGGTTACCATCTGGAGAACGTACCGGGAACACCATAAAATGTATGTTATTCGATTCGTACCATCCCAAACTTTGACGACTAACGTGAATTGGGGCATTATCATGCTGGAAGACATGCCGAACTCGACGAAATCGTCTTAAGTAGGGTACCTAATTATCCTGAAGCACTTGGGTGCAAGCAGAACTGTTCATCTTTGCAGAGGTGAAGGCAAGTGCAATCTTACCACGGTCGCAGAAGGCCCCCCAAACCTTACAACTGCCACGGCCAAAGTTCCTCTTGAAAAAAAAACTTTTTTTCCATTTTCAGATCGTGCCAATATCCGTTAAAACCACCAGACCCATCAAGATTAAACTTTTTTTCGCCACTGCAAGTAATCTAAAATAATCTAAAAAAAAAACATTCATTGAATTATGCCATTTGAAATAACAAAAGTTAAGTGTAAATTAATGGAATGTTACTTATGGTTTTCCAATTCCGTTTCATGTTTTGCTGGGCAAAGTCTTACTTTTTTTTTGTACACTGTTGTCAAATTTGGAGCTGGCATCATTTTGCACCGAACAATCACTTTACTGCTTTTTAAGGCACGAAAAACCGTTGAAACCGAAATTCCTAAGCCCAATTCGTCACGAACGTCTGGCAAAGAATGCGCCGAATTGGATGCAGCATTTATTAAACGCCTCTTATCTCGACGTGTCAGCTTCTGCAGATGCCCGGGTCTTATTTTCGTCTCATAAGATTCTGGATCTTGTAAAAAATTTCGGACGACAAGATCGGATCTTGAAATTTTTCTACCAATAGCCCTTAAGCTTAGGCCACTTAACCGAAAAGCTTGAATGTTAACTTTTTCCGTATCGCTTAAATGTTTACCACGCGGCATTGTTTCTTGTCATTTCGAAGCACATAACTGAATGAAGCTTCAGAGAGGTTCGCATTGTGCGGTTATACTTTTGCAATATATAAAAATCTGTTTTTAATTTTTAAACACCAGAAGAGAAAATAACGGAACGTTTTTTCTTCTCAATTTACTTGATTAGTGATGCCATTCAATAAAAAAAATAGTAAAGTGTCATTCCCATTTTAATAAAAACGCATTTTTACAGGTGCGGTTATACTTATGCAAGGCACTGTATATCAATATTTGTGACGTTAACAATCAAACAGAGGCTAAAAAAAATGAACATGAAACCGAGAAAAAGGGCGGAAAACTATAATTCCTAAAATATTTAAGATAATTTAATGCAGTAAATTTTGTAAAATTTGTAGAAGTCTTTTTTATTAGATTGACCAATAAAAATACTAAAGGGACCTTTTATTTTCGTCCTTTAGTGAAATGGTTTTTTTTTAGGCAGTTTTGTTTGTTAAAAATATATTTAGCGCGTTTTGAAAATAAGTTTCTTAAATTTTGATTCTCAAATGCCTGTAAAATTAAAAAAAGAGAAAAATAGAGCTGTTTTGAAAATTACAAGCATTGTATGAAAAATAGCACCCATTTGATTGTTAAAAACATTAAAATAGTAATAACTTCTAAACCAGCCCGTTTTGAAATACAATTTTTCCACCATTCTATAGCTCTCTTTAATACGCAAATTTTGCTTTTAGCACCGTTTTGATTGTTAACGTCACATTTATTCTACACTGAAAATAAAATCTAGGTGTATATGTATATGATAAAAATGTAGGTTGATCTGACAAAAATTTTGTCAATATACGTCCAACAAAAAGTTTTATCAAATTGACAAAAATTATAGAATTTTGTTGAGGTAACAAAAAATATTTTGTTGTATCCACAAAATTATTTTGTTATGCTAACAGATTATTTTGTTGAAATAATAAAAATATGACAAAATTCCGTAGAATTTACAAAATTAATTTGTCATATTAACAATTATTCTTTTGTTGTATTAACAAATTTTTTTGTTTATGTTAAAAATTTGTTTTTTTTCATTATTATCGGATTAACAAATTTTTTTTTGTTAAATTAACAAAATTATTTTGTTAAATTAACAAAACTTTTTTGTTAAATTAACAAAATATTTTGTCAATTCAACAAATATTTTGTTAATTTTACAAATTTCATTTGTTGAATCCACAAAATTAATTTTGTCAAAATATTTTTTTTTTGGATTTAAGTCCACAAAAATTGGCGTTTCGTCCCTACGATCTCACATGCAACCATTTGTGAGGGCGTATGTACAATACGCAATTTTTGTTAAGTTCAGTTAATCCTACATCGATTTTTTGACGAAAACTAAATATGAACTATATCATAAACAAAAGAAAATGTCATGATCAAAAAAATATACGCGCAGAATTGTTTGGTTTCCTTACAAAATAGTTTTATCTATTTGATTATATTATTTTATCAATATTACAAAATAACTCAACCCCAGAACAAAATATTTGTCATTTTAACAAAAACGTTTTCATTTTTTGTTAAATTGACAAAAAAAAAATTAAAAAAAATTAACAAGGACTTTGTGACATTGACAAACATTTACAAAACAGATTTTTTGTACATACAACAAACATTTTGTTAGCATCACAAAAAAGTTTGTGGATGTGACAAAAATCGCTGTTTTATTTTGTTATATTAACAAAACTTGGTTTGTTAAACTGACAATATTATTTGTAGGGCATATTTTGTTAAACTGACAAAAAATCATGCTGAATTATAAAAAAATTGTGAAATCAACAAAATCATTCTTTCGTATTGACAAAAATTTAGTCAAAACGATAAAATTGTTTTGTTGAGGGTTAACAAAACGTTTTTATCAATATTACCTAGGAATTTATTTTTAGTGATAGTTCTTATTCAAATTATTGCGTTTAATATATTATCTTTAAAAAATATAATTTTTGTATGGCATACATAATGAATTCAATGAAGTCTTGTTATTTGTTTTTTTTTTTTTAATTATTAAGACTTTAAAAAATATGAGCTAACTAGATCTATCCCCCCATAGCGAAAAGCTATCTACGCCACTGAATCTAATCTAATCTAATCTAATCTAAAACTTCTCGAATTTTCCCAATAGCCTTTTCGGGCAATATCGACAATATTTGTATAAACTTTTAAATTTTAGAGCGGCCAGTTCTATTTGCCATTGTCGTCCTTGTATAATTTTATTAAATTTGATTTAAGCATCTATTTCTTTTAGTCTTGATTGAAAGCAATATCTTTTGAGTTCCGAGTTTATCTTGTGTGCAGTATTTTTTAATTGTTGATGTGTATTATTGTTAGATTGCTAAATAACTATGCTTATAGACATTCGTATGCATGCATTTTTCTTTATATAAAAGTAGGCAAGGTAAACAACAATATCAAGACTAATAACATTATGGCTAATTCGTATACTCACAATTAGACATCTACATCTTCTTAGACAAATTTACGTTTGCATGTTTTAATTAAGTTACAAATTGTACCATTATCCTAGAGTGAAATATGGGGATATGGTAGAAGGTCCGATGAGTAACGTCTACACGCCGCAAACGAATTTATTAGATGCTTAAACTGCGGCAGTGCACATATAGACAATGGGATGTATAAGTGTATATGTTCTTTTATAGTAATTTATACACTTCTGCAAGAAATAATCTTAATATACGACCTCAATGGTGCTGCTTCTCTTCCTTGGCTTAGTTGTGGTTTTCGCTTGAGTTTTCGTTTGAGTACTTGTGTTTTACCATTTGCAACTGCAATCTATTAAAATCACTATTAAAAATTGATGCTTAAAAATACGGTGTGATGTCCTTAGTTCTCCTAGATTTTTAAGGTTTTGATTTTAAATATTTCTATAACATTAAATTTTTTGGCGCAAAACTTGAAGCCCGGAATATTTTTATAAATTATTATTAAAAAAAGGGTCGCTGCCTGAGAAAAGCCGTTTTCCATTCTCTATGATCCCGAGTATGCTGTTTACACTCACCTAGACCAAATAATCAAGCTTCCACGATGATTTGGTCCTTAAACCTTCGATTAATTCTTTTGTTCCTTGAACCTGAGGGCTTCAAAGACTCTTAGATTGAAAATTGTTGTCCATTCGGTGGATGACTTTCTCAGATATACATCCACGTCTTGGTCAACTTTAGAGTTCGCGGTTCAATATTCTCATTCATTCGCACTCTTCATACACAGGACCAAATATCCCTCTCCTTCTGCTTATTGCCCAACAATCGGCGCCGTAAATCATGACTGACATTGTAAGAGTTTACTATTAAGCATGCAATTCGTCTTACGCGTGAAAAGTTTTGAACCTATTTGTTCCTCCAAACCAAAATAGCAGAGGTTTCCTAGGCTAATTCTCCGTCGGATCTCTGCTAAAGTGTCGTTCTTCGAGTTAAAATTTACTCCGAGGTAGATGAACTCCTTAGCTATCTGAAAGTTTTTGATATCAATAATGATATTTTGCCCTAGTGCGTGGACATATGTTTGTTTGTTTGTTTATAGCATATACTTGGTCTCATGATCATTTACTTAAAGACCAACAAATATCGCCTCATCTTCAACAGGTTCTATTACAGAACCTTGGGAACGACCGATAATGTTGATATCGTGTCTATGGTTGATCGAAAAATCAGGTATGTTCCCTTCCACCCATATTTGATTCATAGTTTGATGCATGCACCCTACCAAGACATCACCTCAGTATTTGAGGAGTTCTGCACGTATAAGCTATCAGATCCTGCGGCTTTGTTATTAAGCTTATTTATAGCTAGGCCTTACTCTTCTATACTGTGTAGTGGCACTGGAAGCGGGTTTTCTTCTTGACCTATTAAACGCTCTACATGATGCACATTTAAAAGCTGCTGGAAATGTGGTTCGGATTAGGTTATTTTCCGAAGAGCCTGCGTTCCGGTTTTAAAATCAGCAGCCAGCTGTTTGGCTTTTTAAAAAAAACTTCCGGGTATTGTTTATATCATGACACTCTTCGATTTCCTTAAAACACTTTTCTTTTGTTTTGTGCTTGCATTTGCAAGTGCATCTTCTCCCACTCGTTTCAGTTGAATGCATTCATTATCATACCATGGATTCTTTCTCTGGGGTGCTTGGTACCCTACGATGGTTTCGGCTACCTCACTGATGACATCGTAATACTGGGACCACTAATTGTTGGCGTCTGTGATAGGTTAATGCACAGCGGAGAGGTTATTGCTGAGATGCTCTTTAAAAGCTCTGGCAATTCCGGATATGCTAAGGCCCAACGTCAAGTTTCTTTTTCTGGATGGTTCGCAGTTTCTTTACGTTTGACAATATTGAGCTCTGAATTTAGTCGCAAGTAAGAGATGGTCAGGATCGACGTTTGCCCCTCGAAATGTACTCAAGTCTAAGATGTCATATACATGCCTTGCATCGATGAACACATGGTCGATAAGGTTGGTTGTTCGACGGTGTGGAGAGCGCTAAGTTGCTCCAGAAACCTAGTGCTACTTATCACCATATTATGAGCTGCTGAAAAATCGTTGTTATCGTTCATTGTCGTTTCATGGAGGCTGTGCTTACCAAATAATTCCCCGAAGATATCTCCCTTTCCAATTTACGCATTTAAATCCCCGAGCACAATTTTTCATCGTACTCCGGAGAGCCTCCATGATGTCATAAGACTCCTACTACACAGGTTATTCAGCTTCTTCGGTAGGGGCGTATACGTACATATATTGAGCTTATAATATTTTGTAAGGTGGACAGGACTCTTGTTTTGCCTTAGGGCAGCAGGCCGGATAATCCAATGCCAGTAACCCTCTAAGGGTTCATATCTAAGGATATAAAAGCTGCTGTTGACCAATACCGGGTTCATTCGACACTTCACTAACTCTTTTTCAGCAACTTGTATTACTGCAAAATCCTTACTGACCTTTTCTCTAATTAGCTAGCTAAGGTAAGGTAGACGACACCAAGATTCTATTTAAAGAAAACTTTCGCTACCGTCTTTTCGAAAGCGCCTTTGTGAGTACACACTTTATTTGAGACATCCTACTACACTTAAACCTGTCGACCATGGGAGGCCTTTCTGCGGAAACGAATTCCGCGACCGCATAGCTCAAGGTTTCATCGTAGTAGTCACTTTAAGTCCCTCCGCTACATCACAGCTTATACCATGGTATTTTTACCTACAGGCAAACATTCAAGGAAAAGGGCTTTGTATATTTAGTTGATTTCCTAAATATGTATTTAAGGCTTAAAAATAAAATAATAATATTGATGACACAACGAGAAAAAGTTTATTTTCTTAAAGATAAAGTCTTATGATACTATCTATACATTTTGTATACCAGATTCTTCAAACCCTTGAAAACAAAATGTTTATAACCTCAATGAATTGCCTCCGTTGATATAATCCAAACGTAAACTAAGAAAAATAAATGTTTCAAAACGAAGACTTTTTTGATAGTTCTAGCCCAATAAATTCTCTGCACCTGTTATTAAGTTAACCCAAAGACCTATGTCCAACCAACATCTGGTCAACCAAGCCATTCTCAGCTTATAAATCTATTCGAATTTGTAAAAATATGGTTTAACTCCTTGCCACTTGAAACCCACAGTTATAAAACAAAATGTCCACCTAGGAGAACCAGCTCTTTTTTCATCATTTCCTATTTGACATATTAAAGAGCAAAAATTAATAAAAAAAAAAGAAACTTCCTTCACCGTTCCACACAGTGCAGGACAATTTATTTCCATTTGAGATGATTGAGATGGTAATGGGTTGACGGTAGATTAACTAGATGGAGAAACACTTCAAGCTCAAGGCTACTTTTATATTTAGTTTTGAAATAAAGTCGTTCTTGTACTTGGGAGCATGTAATACGAAGGAAGCCCTTTTTAGATTTCTTGTTCTCTTTTGGATCAAGTTTCAAGGATGGTTTATTTGTGTTATGATTATGTCGGTGCCGTATCAGAGGTTTCATCCTTCCCGAGAATGACAGGCAAGATAGAATACTTAAGTTTTGAATTTTTGTATATCCGACTGCCTTTATGTATATTGGAAACTCGAACAGAGCTTCACCATAATCTGATGGAAATTTTATTTTGCTTGAAAAATACAAAATACATTTATCCTTGGAGAAACTGGGAACTACAGTTGGATCTTAAAGTGCTATTTTGTAATATTACACGATTGTGGCAGTTTTCAGTGCTCTAAGAAATAAATTGAAAAAATGAATGATACTTCTACATTGCAATAAGAGCGCAGTTATAAATTTGTTCTTACTTCGTTCTCATAAATAATATAAATTGTAATAGAAAGTAGAAAATAGGTTTATGCTGGGAACCTAGCTACTCAGTACTCATATTTTCAGATATCACAGTGGAAAGACTTTTGCCAGCACAAAGTCTTGGAATTGTTTTTATTCAATAAATTGTTTGAAAATTAGACTTCCAGATTGAGTTAAGCAAAACAGAAAAATTTTTATCAAAATCTTAGGAGCCATTTCCGAACAAAAAACACTTTTCTAAAATAATTTCTTTACATTTATACATCTTTTACATGGGTATTATTGGGTACTGATATTTTTGGATAAAAGAAAATTGACCAAAATCAATTGTAAACTTTTTGATAAAATTTTTTTATGGGGTTACCATTAATAATCATTTTTTGGAATGACTCCTTTCGGCTAAATTTAGGCGATGGTCTGGGTTACGACCGCGACTTCAGAAAACCCAACAAAAATAAAATGCACGCGTGGCGTGGGTCGTACGAACTTGCTCCTATGTAATAGACTAGGAATTTTAAAAACGAATGTTATTAGAGAAAACTGTTCATAAGGATAAAATTTATTTTTTAAACTCTTTTAGTAGTAAGAGATAAAAACAGAATGCTATGCAAATATGAATTTATGCCAGAACAAGAATTATAAGTCGTTGTAGTGGTTTCTTAAAAAAATAAGTTTTTCTATACAAAATTTTTAAAACATCTTTAAGAAAAAAATTTTGTACTTAAAGTTTTTATTATGGTACGAATAAAAATTAAATTATCTATAAAAAAATTCATTAAAATCCGTTCTGTCTATAATGAGAAATTCAAAATTTGAACAAATGGTTCTATGGTAGGTACAGTTAGTAATATCTTCATTTCAATTTTTTTTTATTAAATTATTATAGATCGTAAAAATTAATCGAAAGAAACAAATAATTTTTTTTCTCACACCTTGTAGATTATTTTGAGAAACTTTTATTTATAAAGATTTAAAAAAAAAATCTAGCATGGGGTTTTCGAAATATTGAGTTTTAAAAAAAAATTTGAAACTTTTTTTTAAAAATCCAAAAAAAAACATTTTTTTTTGAAAATTTGAATACACAATTCTAAACAAATTCTTGGAAAGCCTAAGCATAAAAAATGATCAAACTCGGTTGTTACATTTTTGAGAAAATCAAAAACATTAATAACCATTTTTCGGAAATTTTTTTTCAACCATTATCTATAGCTTTAACTAAATGAAATTCTTTTGTATCTTTCTTTTTTAAATCAGTCGAATAGTTTTTGAGAAAAAAAATTCGTATGGTAGGTACCGTTATTTTTGGTCTTAAAAACAAGAAAAACGTGTGGGGGAAAGATTAAAAATACTATCTACCAAGTTTGACAAAAGTCGAAAAGACAGACAGACAGAATTGCGAGACCCACTTTTTTAGTCTTCGCTATCATCGTAATGTAAACTTTGATCAAAATCTCGAGTTCGATTTTTTTTACGAATGCATAACTTGCCTTATAGTAGTATTTAGTAGTATTTATTTATTTCGATTCATCTTTTACAATAGACAAAAGTCTTTTTATATCAAAAGTTATATTACATTATAAAATAAATTTTAATAACATGCCAATTTCTAAAGATTAAAGAAGGTTATTATTTCACAATCTATCAAAAAAAAATTAAATAAACAATTTTGCCAGAATATTTACTATTTTACGGATTTCAAAAAAAAAATAATTTCAGAAATTTTCAATAATTTTCAGCCAAATCCCTAAATAGAACACTATTTACAAGCAAAGTTCCTCGTAGTTTTCGTGTGTCCAAAGGTATGGAGTTCCATAACCTGACAGCGTAAACAAAGAATTGGCGCTCAGCAGCAGTGCAAGTAAAAAGTGGTGGAATAAATACAAAAGATCGATTCGAACAAAATAACACTATTCTGTTGTATAGATATGATGGTTCTTTCTTTATTACGATATTGTTCAAAGTCCTTAGCGTGATGAAATTTAAGTTTCCATTTAAGGAGCTTCCTAGTAGTTTTTTGTTGTAATTAGATACATGATCAAAACGTTTAAGATTATAATGTACGTAGCGGATTATGTTGTTAAAGACAACATTTTAGTTTTTTTTTAAATTCCGAACTGTGAGTGCAAAATATCTGACAGCCATAAGTGATTATTGGCATTATTAAAGTTTTTGCTAAACAAAGCCTTATATTTAGTGGAGTGTATTGCTTTGTAAAGGAAAGATTACGGAGGCATCCATATATACTGCTTACGATACGTTGTACATATATGGCAGTCCCAACTTAGTCTGGAATCCAACCAAATTCCTAAGTTTTTTGCCTTTTCGACATATTCTATATCCTGATTACCAATGCATATTGGAGGAAAATAACTGAGGTCAAGTTTTTGTTTTATATAAGTAAACATTTTGATTTAGCTGGATTCAATCTCACATTATTTTCTTCAGACCAGCATAAGATACTTTCAAGATTATTATTTAGCAAGTGAGCAAGTATCGACCCTTCGGGGACACCAGAAAAAAGATCCAAGAAATCAGAGATATGTTTTCCGGCTACTACAGCTTGTCTTCTTCCGGAAAGGTAAGAGAGCATAAAATTCGCAGCTGAGTCAGAAAACCGAAATTAACATTTCATTTTTGAAATAAGGATGCTATGGTTGACCGTATCAAAGGCCTTAGAAAAGTCAAGCAATCCTAAGAATGATACAAACTCCTTATCCATAGCACACCTAAGATCATCCGTCACTTTAAGTACAGCAGATACACAACTGTGATTTTTCCGGAAACCTGATTAATTAACACATAATAGATTGTTATTTAAAAAAAAAAACTGGTGATTTGATTATGTTGTAATTGTTTTTCTAGGACTTTGGATAACAACGGAAGGATCGAAATATGCCTGTATTCGGTTGGCAATAAGCGTGTTGCAGGTTTTTTTATAATAGGAATAACTTTGGCGGATTTCCATTATTCGGGGAAAGAACAAGTCATAATAACGGTGTTTAAAATGTGTGTGAGACAAGGAAGTATATGCATTAGAATCATCTTAATAAACAGGGGATGCATTTCATCAAAACCCATGGCTTTGGATTTAATTTTCAATATATTGGCAACTACATCAACGTCTTCAACACACTGGAATTCAAAATGGTTGTTAAAGACTCTCTCGTTTTCCTGGTTAATTGGGACAACTTTACCTATATAAGTCGCAAGTAAAAATAAGCTAATAAAATACTTCTGGCCTTCAGAACAGTAACAATATTTCATTGCAAGTGTTGTCATTGTTTTAAAATAAGTTTTTTTCCGTTTTAAGCATTTTGCTTAATGCCCCTTCCATCTGAACAGTAGAAACCCGATTACTTCCCCCTCCCAAATACTCCAAAATATCCAAACTTCTAAAAACTTATATCTATCGTGTATATTACAAAATTCGTTTTGTGATTTGTATGCCTTCTAGCAGTAATAGCAGAGACCTTAATTTTTTCAATTTTGAGTTGGTAAACAAAAACAATCTCGTACTCAAGATTATTAAATTATCTCCTAATATCCTTTCTGCTTGTTTTCTGATTACCATTTCCTCGTACACGTATTTCATTCTATGAATGATGAAGATGAAAAGTATCTGAATTTGGAATTGTATTCGTGGAGGGGCTCATACACTGTATTATAACGATGGATTTACCGTACTTATACTTTTTAGCATACCCCTTAGGGGTGCTAGAAATTGGGTTATTTTTTCCATTCCTTGTATAGAAATGGGTACATTTAGTGAATTGGTATTTATTTATTTATTCAAATCACATTCATTTGTGTGTTGAATGACTGAAGGACATTGTCATGACATTCTTATTTTGAGATGAATTCGTTGGAAATTTAAATTTCTATTCTTTGCTATTAAATATCTGCTTTTGGCGGTGCTGTTGTGTGAGTTTGATTCTTTATACACCGGCGTATTGTATAAATAATTGATAATATTTCATGGTTTGATAAGGAATGAAGTAGGAAATAATACTTCAGAAACTAGGTGATGCAAAAGTTACTGCGGATTTACTTTCGAAATAATTTTATAGAAAATACAATTGAGACTGTGTAATAAATGTTTGATCAAGAAGCTTACTGAAAAAAGAACTCAGTCATATTTAAAGTTAAGAATAAAAATCTGTTACTACAACAAACGATCGGCAAAGTAAAAACTTTTTACTCATCAGAAATCTTGTACAGAGGTTAGATTAGATAAGAATCTGAAGAAATGTTGCCTTTACTGAAAGAAGAACTTAAAATGTAATAAGAGACTTGGTAACGAAAAGATATTGATGGAATCGAAGCTGAAATACTGGGAATTAAAACGTCTGTAAATTGGTTAAAAGAGAATTTAAATGAAATAATAACAACAGCTGAGATTTCAGTCTAATGGATAAAGTCATACATTACACTGTTGCACAAAAAGAGCAAAAAAGGTGACATCAACAGTTATCGGCCAAAAATTTATGTTATCGAAAATCTATAAAATCTTCACTTAGTGTGTATTTAAAAGGTTGGAAGCAGACTTAAGTCAACAAAAACCACTAGAGCAAGCAGGATTTTACTCAGGTTTCTCAATTTTCGATCATGTCAAAGTGGCCAAGCTCTCTTATCGAAAATGCGTGCATTTGATATTGATAAATCTATTCTTTCAAGATTGGAAACTACCTTTTAAACCGCTCAACATAAGTTATGTTGGCCGGTTTTAAGTCTGAAGTAATAAAATAAATGTTGGCGTGCCATAGGGCTTCGTTTTGTCTCCGACTGTCTTTCTCATATTCATTAATGATCTTTTTTCTTAAATTTCTAATCCATTAAATTGTTTTATTGACGACAGTACTCCCAGCTTCTAGAACTAGAAAAATGACGGAGCCTTTTTTTAAAATATGTAAATATAAATATAATAAAAATAACATTCTATTAAGACAGTATAGCTAATAAGGAAAAAATAAAATGATAATAAAAGTTTGTTACAAGTTGTCAATTTTTAAAGTAAATGCGTATATATGTATATTGTTGAAGTGACTGAAAGGAAGAAATGAAAATTGTCAACGCACGAATAAAATGAATAAAAATAGAAAACAATTAATGAAGCGACTTCCCGCTTAAATCAAGGGTCGAGTTGGTTACAACTCTCAACCATCCTCGCGACCATGTTTTCGGCTGAAGAACTTGTAAATTCCTCGAAAGAGTCTATATCCCTCAGGTTGAATAATCTAGGAATCGTTCGCCACACCTCGGACGTGACCGTCCTTGCATATTATGAAAACAGTATTATGGAGTAAATATTATTTAGAATACCGACTTATCGTAACCAATATACAAAATATTTTGACTGAAATAGAAACATAATGCCATATAAAGTCCACCCTGTTTGTGTGTTTTATCTCGCGTGTGGGGAGTATGACTTTTGTATTTGTTCACCTCCTGATTTTTAAATAATTTAAATAAAAGAATAACTTCAACGAATTTACATGAATGAATGCTAAATAATATATGTACCAACAAATGACAAACATGTTTGTGATTTTGATAAAAAATAAACTGGAACATAATGAGCATCAAAGCAAAGCAATTGATTGTTTCTTGCATTCTGGCAAATATCTTAATCGAAACTTATTTTTATATCAAAATTATTATGTCAGTCTACTTGGTATACATAACGTCACCTGAGTTCTATCTTGTTCTATGTCCATTTTTCAAAATGTTGGGAAATCGATTTTTAAAGTTCAGATCGAAAACTTTTGTTTATTTTACCTAATTTATTTTTGGAAGTGATGTTTTTCTGAATGCCTTAACAATTTTGTTTTAAAAACAATTCACAAATTTCTTTTTTCTTTTGTTTTGAAATAATGATAAATAAAAATCCACGTAGAAGTCATTTTGGATATTGAACAAAGTTATATGGAGTGAAGATAGTTTGATAAAATTGGTGGATATTGAACAAAAAAACTTAATATTGAACAAGACAGAAATTAACAAGGATACTATAGGAAACCAGATGTATTTTGTATTAAATTGAACAAAAACATATTTCATTATTCAAATCAGATTTCATTAGGTTCTCTGAATGGTACTATGAATGGGAACAACAAAATTTTGAATATCTTGGTATGTTTTTATCATTTGAAATAAAAAAAATTATGTAGGTTTCATAATTAAAAGATCTATGTATTTCTAAACCAAAGGGTTGAAAAATTTATTTTTCTTAAACAAAAAATACAGGAGAAATTCTTAAAAAAAAAACTTTGATCTTGTACGTTAGGCATGCCTTAAAGTTGTTTTCGGGTACTGCTCTAGATCTGCGCTCTGTTTTGAATTTACAGGAATACAAACAGGATTATTTGTTACGATTTCATTATTATTTGCAACACTGAAATAAAGGGTTGTTAAATTTTAAGGGCCGATGTTGAATGGGAACCACACCTAAACGTCAAGTTTTTTCTGCATTTCATTTGACCTTTCTCAATTTCAGTCTAACTCAATTTGAACCATGGAAAGATACACAATTGAGCAACGCGTTAAAGTTATTCAGGCTTATTATGAAAATGGGCGTTCAAATCAAAATGCATATCGTGCACTTCGTGATTTTTTCTGTCAATTTAATCGTCCAAATGTGCGTACAATCGGAAAAATCGTGCAAAAATTTGAGCAAACCGGGTCTGTAGGAGATGTGAAAATACCAGTGCATGCTCGTACAGCTCGTACTGCAGAAAATATTGCTGCTGTTCGCGATAGTGTGGCTGAAGCGCCGCCGTCCACCTCAACTCGTTGTCGTGCCCAACAATTGCACCTCTCACGCTCGTCGTTGATGAACATTTTGCATAAAGACTTGCATTTTCACGCTTACAAGGTGCAATTGACTCAAGAACTAAAGCATCTTGACCATTTCAAGCGTCGTCAATGGCCAGAATGGTGGCAAGAAATGGCAACACTGGATGATCAATTTGCAAAGAAAATCATCTTCAGTGATGAGGCACATTTTCACCTCAGTGGATTCGTCAATAAGCAGAATTGTCGCATTTAGGCGAATGATAATCCAAGAGTGATTATCGAAAAACAAATGCACCCACAAAGAGTGACTTTTTGGTGCGGTTTATGGGCTGGCGGCATCAGCGGATGGAGGTGTGCCGCCGAGGTCGTGGCGGCCATTTGGCCGATATTTTGTACCATACGTAATTGAACCATACCAATATTATCATAATAAAAAGAAACGAGAATAATTTCCTAAATAATTTGTGTTTTATTCAAAATCAACATCGGCTCTTAAAATTTAACCACCCTTTACATTTAAGATTTTGTCGAAACTAATTATAAAAATGTGCTATTAAATTGTTTGAAAACTTATGTCGTTTTTTTTCGGCAATCCGGAAGCCTTCCGGACTCTTCTGAAAGTGTTCAATTGGGAAAAAATGACAGTTCTGATTCTGAAAAGAAGAGAAATTTGCTTCTGGATTTGAAATCAGAAGCAAAACCAGAAGCACTCACACATTCATATACTTAAACGTCAACCTCAACAGCTGTGATTTTTGGTATTGAAATTGTGCGAACCAGGGTTGGCCAAATTAACTACACTACATTTTCTACATGATTTACTACGTTTATATGAGGTGTTGAAGGGAGCTTGAAGCTCGCTTCGAACCTTTATATACATGTATTGAGTTGAAATGAGCTTCGTTCGACTCGATCTCAATCGCTCGGCGCTGTCGAGTAGAAATGTGAGTCGAAAATCCGACCCTAATCCAACTCGATCTTTCGATACTGCATATAAACGTAGTATTTAACTACGCGTAGTTTATTGAAGAAACTACATGCCTAATTTACTACAATTTGTTTCGTCTGCTACATATTAGTAGTAATAAATTCATAAAAATTAATTCATAAAAATTCAATATAATAAAGGAAAAAAAAACAATTTTGCACTTTTATGATCTAATGAAGGTTTGTAAAAAAAAAGTTTCATTTACCATAAGGATGAAGAATTGTAGGAATAACTGAACGTTTAATTTAAAAATCCAAATTTCAAATGCATAACTGACAGTTAATTGACAGCAATGCTACAATTTCTTACATTAACTACAATTAACTACTTTTAACTACATTAACTACAAAAAATACGTAGCAGACGTAACAGATGTAGTTATTTCTAAAAAGTGACAATCCGGCCAACCCTGCTTTCAACAAACATTTTTCTTTATTTTGATTATTGTACGCATTTGATGTTTCACATATACAATCAAACAAAGCTTCAGAATCATCAGAAGCAAACAAAAGTGTTCAGTTGGGATTCCGGATCGGAGAGAGATTCCGGATTGCCAAATAAAAACGACATTACTTTAAGGGATTGGTTGTATTGTTTTGATCTGGAGAGCTTATATCAATATCATTCAAAGTCCTGAAATAGGTATAAGTCAAAAAAGTTAAAAAAGACCCAATAGTTATTTTAACATTCAAATTTCATTTGGCACTACTGGTTCAGGGGAAGACAAATATTCGGTTCCCTCCATCAAACTATAATATGATAAAAAAATGCGCCAAACTTCAATCAAAAATTATTTTATTGGTAGGAACTTACATGTTTTCAGAGTTCATCTTTTATAACAACGCACTGCACTTGCACTGACGTGCTTACTCGATGAGAGATCAGAACTGATCATATACCCAAATCAAGTACAACAATGGTGATCTCGTTTCTCGTATGATATTGAACAAGATAGAATTCTTGTTCTTACACAACCAAATTCATATCTTTTTGTTCATTAAGGTACAAATTGTAACCAACATAATTTGAACATTGAACAAAAAAGAAATGAATGAAGTATATAAAGATATTGAACAAAAAATCCATAAATATGGATATTGAACAAGAAAGAAATAAGAAGATATGATTTTAAAGATATACTATGAATTGTTCAATATGATACAAAAAGAATAAATAGTGGTTTATTGAACAAAAGTGACACTCAAACTGGTCAGAAAAGTGGTTTATTGAACAAAACAGTTATCCATAACTTGAAAACTAAATGAGATAGAACAAATTGGTTTGCGCCAATCGAAAGAGCACCCTCGAATTATAAAAACTGCATTTCTAACTCAATTTCGTCAAAAATGGTCTATTGAACAAGATAGAACTCAGGTGACGATAAGTAGTCCTATTATGTTCAATTTCCATTGCATCTCTTGAAATTATCAAAGCTTGTACAAGTTTAAATAACTCTTAATTCATCTGGTGCTGTCAAATTATCCAATGCGACTGTCAAAAAAATTATGTAAGTATTTAATTGCTGATGTCTTAGCTAATAATCTTTGAAAAAGTACCTAATTAAAACAAGAGTGATCAGCTTCTTAGTTAGGACACAATGTTTTAATCCTGTTCAATTTGGTTTTCTAAATGGAAAATCTACTGAAGATACTTTATTGCAGTTCTGTGATCAAATAATGCTCAATCCTACTATTGACTCCAACATGAATTTTGTCACTCACACTGGTAATTTAAATATTAAATAAATATTTTCGTTACGCAATGAGATATTTTTATCACTTAAAAAATATAGTATCCTGGGGCGGCGCTCATTTAAGCTAAATTAGACCATTGTTAAACCTAGAAGACATCCAAGTTTCCCTCTGTTTTGTTATCTGTAAATCCTTCCTGTACGTATTCTGTATTGTGTAAGTCTTTTTTATAAGATCGGGTAATCGTAATTTTCGACGTATATCAAGTTATAATCTTCGTGGAAAATCTTCTAATCTTTTAATTGTACAATTATTCCGCAAAACATTTTTTCAAAATTTTTATTCGTCACACTCGTCGGCCGAATACCGAATATTCGGCAGCCGAACATTCGGCCAACGAAACGATGTGTTGTGGTATCTATCTCCTTTTGACGAGGCACAACAGTTTCTGGGAATGTTTGAGGAAGTTGCTATAGACAAAATGATAAAGATGTTGAAAAACTGCTATTAAAAACAAAATATATTTTTTTTAAAGAACTTTTCGCCAAGTGGCGTATTTTCTTTCGATACATGTAGTATATATGTACATTATAATATGTAGGTAAAGGTAAGAAAATCAAACTCGAGATTTTAATCCGAGTTGACATTACGATGCTAGGGAAGTCGAAAAAAATGTATCTGTTTTCTGCCTGTTCGAATACAGCCTTAACCTTAACCCTGGCTCCTAATAGGCTCGGCCGATTTTTTCAAAATTTGTTACGTAGCAATTTTGTTTTTTCCACCCATACGTATTTTTCCTTTTTTTTTTAAGACCAAAAGTAACGATACCTGTCATACTAATTTTTCTTCCGAATTTTTATAAATATTATTTTTTTTAAAAACTGTTGCACAGATTTTTTTTAAGAAAATTCACAAATTTTCTTTTAGGTAAAGCTAGGTAATGCTTAATTGCTTAGAATATTGTTATTATTGGTACACTTCTTAGAACCATTTTCTTTTGTTTTCGATTTTCAAAAAACTGCTAAAGCTCCCCAAAAGTTTGGACAGTATTGTGTAGTTACATTTTCAAAAATATTTTTTTTAAACTATATATTTCGAAAAATCAGTGCTTAATAATTGACAGTTAAAAGTTTTTAAATACAATTTACGAGATTTAAAAAAAAAATTATTTTACCTAAAAATAATGGTATTATATTATAATGCTGATTATATACGTAATATGTCTTTTAATATTTAGTTACAAAGAACTACCGAATTATTTTTCAACATTTTTCACTATTAACAAATTTAATTTAATTTATTAGTTGAAATTTATTTAATATATTTTATGTATCTTCATTTTTCCATTTTTATTAAAAAGATGTTATTTCATCTTATATCATCATACATATTCAAAGTCATTAATCACGACGGCGACGCAACATCAGAAGATTTGTTTCTCTTTTAAAATTTATGACTTTTTAATTGCCAGATACTCGTACCATGAACTTAATACCCTGTAAAAATCTGTTTCAAACAACAATTTTAAGCCATTTGACAGCTTTCAACATAATATCTGAAGTGACATCATTAAGGCAACATAACCAATGACAAAGTAAAAAAAATCGACTTTGCAAAAGATGTTCTTAAGCATTTACAAATCGGATCATAAGGCATGTTGTGCTTAAACGCAGGAATCCCAAGTAATTGCCGTTCACGAGGACTAGGGCATGATATTGGTATATAAATTAGTTCTCTGTTCACTCTAATGCTACCCGACCCTGAGAAGTATGCAGTTCATGCCATAAATCGCAGATTTTTTTTACAAAAGAGAAGGAGAACAACAAGGTTATGAAAAGTATTTACGAAGAAGATTAGGGCTTGAAACTTATTTCATTGTCATCCTCTAATAGCCCGGCTGAATGTGTTTTAAAATTGATGTTTCTTTGAAATTTAAGTGGTAAGTGGTAATATACATTGGAACACTTAGTATATGAAGCCCTTAGAACTCAAATTCATAGGAGTTTTAAAACTCTATATATTTGAAATGTCAGAACATTTATACGCAATATTGCCTAAATAAGATTTACAAAAATAAACTGATTTATAACAATATACTCGTATTGTACAATTGACTTCGTCGTGTAAGGCAAGTTGTAATATTTCCTAGTTGATATAATTACAAGTCTTAACTTTTATTTCATTCAATAAATGTTGAAGTGTTTTTCGCTTTTTTAAAGATTCACAAAAATTTGAATTATGATCCCTATGCAACTTGGTTATTTTGCACACATCGTCTCGCAACCAACGAGCAGAAAAGGAATAAACTTGAAAATGGCAATGATATTCCTTGGTGTAAGGGCGATCCATTTACTAAACCAAATTAAAAAATTTGAAGGCCACATCCAAATATCCAACGTTACCTTGCAGAATATATAGTAAGGTATATATTATGTAATCTGTTTTCTTTTTGTAGTAAGCCACATTTTATGCATAAGTATCTGGATACCTACCGTATTATACATAAAGTAGGAAACTGTTTTTGGGACCGCAAAGGGAGAATGAATTTTCATCAAATTAAATGGTTTAGTGTGGTTAGCACAAAGCAGGACTGGATGGAATCTCAACTGAATTTTATAAAAACTCTATTCCTTCTTTTCTAAATATTCTTTTTGTGTTCTTTAATAAACTTTCGAAAACGAAGAAATATCTCAGTCATTTCCGAAGTCACATACATATCTGTCTAATTTTTAAAAAGGGAGATCCAACCATATCGTCTTATTATACAGGTATCTCAATTTTAGCCTGTTTAAAAAATACGTTCCGAAACTCTTCATTGTGGGCTTATAAGGTGGAGTGAAAAGTACAAATTATTAAGCATTTTGCAAGCTGGTTTTCGCGTTGGCCTCTCGACTGTAGATCAAATTATTGCACTCTCTAGTATCGCAAAAAGGTTCATCAACAACAAACAAAATCTCTGTGCCTTTTTTATAGATTTTAAGGCGGGTTTTGACATTGTCAACAGGAATTCTTTGCTATATAAACTCTGAACTAAATGTTTATTGAAGAAATTTCTGACGCTATATAAACTTCTCTTCACCAGTACTTGCGCTTCTATTTCGAATAATAGCTCTATGTCCGGTGTCTTTAGCACGCATGCTGGTGTTCCCCAAGCTTGCCCCTTAAGTCCTTTAATGTTCGCTCTGTTCATCGATGATGTTTCCTGTGAGTTTCCTGATGGAGTTAGTTATGGGGGTCTGCTAATTAAGGTTTTGCTTTATGCTGATGATCTTGCTGTTTTGACAGGTGACCCCACCACCCTTCCGCTACAAATTAATAGATTGAAAAGAATTTGTGACATATGGGACCTGAAAATGAACACTTCAAAATCAAACATTGTGGTTATGCATATAACCATTAATTTTAACTTTAACTCAAGTTGACATAATGTTCGTATAATAACAAATGATTTTCCAACGCTTCCCTAAACTTTCGTAAAAGTTATTTTGTTTTGTGTAGGCATATATTTAATTTGTGTTTTCCATCCTAATGTTAGTGGCGATTTATCTTTTGAGTAGCGTTCTTGATTTTGCTCGATTTTTCATAGGCTTTTGATACGGTTAATCACTTTAATTTATGTAATAAACTTATGCAAAACTTCAAATTTTCATCTGGAGCAACCAAATTAATTTTTTCTTACTTAACAAATAGAAAACAAGCAGTTCAAATTGTCGAGTTTTCTGCCGAATGTAACTGGTGTCCCTCAGGGTTACATTCTTGGTTCTCTTTTATTTTCAGTTTAAGTCAATGAACGTCCATCTTGATTACGAACTAATCCTTCCATTTGTTTGCAGACGATATTCAACTGTACTTTAGTTGCCCTCGTGGTCGAATTGAGCATGGAGCGAGCTTTTTGTGTCAATGAACACTTAGAGAAATTGATCTGAGTCAAATGGTCTTATTTTAAATCCTCAAAAAATCTAAATGCCTGATCATATAAAGAAAGCAACTTGACCTAGCTTATTTTCCATCGATTGTTTTGAGCAAAGCTCCAATCGATTACGTTGAAATGGCAAAAAATCTTGGTGTAACCTTCAACCGCTTTTTAACTTGAGATAACCATATTAATGAACTCGCCGGCAAGTTTTATGGCGTACTTTGTACTTTAGGCTTTTACACCAGTTCAAACTCGTTTACTTTTTGCTAAGTTCTCAGTTATTCCTACTTTTATAAATGATTGTGAAATTTACTTTATATAATGTAAGCAAGTAAAAACTCAATGTCGCATTTAATTCCACTGTGCGCTATGTATACGGGTTACTGGATATGCCTTTTGAAAAGTATCTTAATCTTCGCGGTTTGATTTTACTTACGGATATACTCCTTACCTCTTTACTCCTTACCACCAGAGGCGTATTTAAGGATTTGGCGCCCCGGGCTGTTAAATTTTGACGCCCTTTAGAACAATAAAAATAAAGTAATAAAAAATAATAATAAAAAAACACAAAATGCATAATATTTGATGTTTTCATATTTTTTTCTGTGTGTGTATTGATTACAAAATTCTTTAACAATAGATTCGTTATCTAATTTTTTTGTCAGTTCAGCTTCCATATTTAATAAAGCAAAACTTTTAAGGCGTTCTTCACTAATGCGAGACCTTAAATAGGTTTTTATTCGTTTCAATACGGAAAACGATCTTTCTGCACCGAACCAATTTTTTTTTTTTTTATAATTAACTCACGCTCAAGGGAATATGATTAGGATTACCCTTTAAATGTTTTAACACAGCGCGGGCGTGAAGTTACGGAAGAGAAAGAAGGATAGGAAAGATGTGTGGCACGATGTTTTGAGACTGAAGGTGGTTGTCTCAGACTTTTTATCTCCAGGGATGGCGGCTGAACTAAAGCGGAGAATTGCCGTGTCTTATTTTTATGTCCCTTATAATTCGCATTATTTTATTCGTTTTTCATCCTTGTTGGGCATGCTAGCTTAACTCCATCACATGTTGTTAGTGTTATGCCTAAACAACATGTAATGAGTAAACCAGCAACCCATTGATGACAATTTTTAGAAGGTTTTAATGGAATTAAAGACGACATAGACGACGACAGGGATCGAACCTGTGATACTGAGGTTGACAGGCGAGCACACAACCATCGCGCCACGGCCACCCCCTTAATTTTAGACAGCCAATGGAACGTTTTTTGATCATTCAGTCTGTCTAGATAATAACATACGCTCCAATGGAAAACGACATTTATATCTACATCCTGTGTTTTCAATTAATCGCTTTGTCAACGTATCACCCTTTGTTTCAAAAGCAACCACCCTTAAGCCGGCCATTAGCACTACAGATGCGCACGAACCGGTGACGGTGTATTGAAATGTGTGCTGGCTGGTTTGTGCACCGATTTTTCGTGTGAGTCTCGGTGGGAGCAAAACCAAAATGTTTTGGTTTTTGGTGTCGGCCGGTTTGTTGATGTGTGCAAATTTACAGTTTGTTTAAATTGCTTCTGAAACACATCTAAAACAATGACAGTTTATGCAAAAAACTAAGTAAGCAAACCTTTTTTGACATCTGGAAGTATGCAAGAGGCATATGAAGTTAGCAAGATACTAAAAAGATACAATAGGTATTCGACGATTTTAACTTTAGCAAAATGTTAAAGATAGCATGATGCTAGATTTGATTAAAATTAGCATAATCGTCTTTTTAACCTAGTATTATACCTACTAAAATAGTTTTAACGTCGTACTAATTCGACTAAAATTTTGCGCGAATAGTTTTTAAAATAATACCTGCCTATCATTACAATCATTATATTGTTTCTTAAGTCTTTCAAAACTATTGACGAAGGGAAGGGTATTTGTATATATAGGGACACGAGTCAGCCAAAACTAAAAAAAATTGAGGCATGTTTTGCTAGGTATATAAAAAGAATAAAATTTTGTGTGTGACCTTATATCTACAATCCGGCTTGATGGATTTTTATATTTTTTTTTAAAAAGGGACTCTTTGTAGTTTGTTTAGAAACAAAAATTAATCCAGCCAAAATTTTTCTAGCCCATTTTTTTAGAGCTACATAACAATAAGTGTATTTTTTTTTGATAATGTTTTCGTTTCATTGGAATTTGTTCCGAAGAATAAGTACATGTCTGTAAATATTTTTACTATGAATTTTCATTATAAAAAATCGTTTTTAAAAAAAAAGAATAGTAAATGGTGAAAAAAGTGACTGACATGTTACAGTGAACTCTCTCACAGCCGGACACTCACGGCCAGTGGTACCACTTTACTTCAATTGAATTAGATCTACTTCTTTTTTTCAAAATGTTTTAAAATCTACTTCCTACTTCGCAACATCAGCAAAATACTGTAATCTACTTAATTTTGAAAATCCCCGTTTCACCTTACTTCAATTTTACAAAAATAAGCCCAAATCTACTTCTTTTTCCCTATTTCACTCTAGGTAGTATGTAGCACCAGAATTAGTAAAAGAATTAAAATGTCAAGACAATAAATCGTCGTCGTTCTATGAAAACTCCCTAAGTCCATTTAAAAAAAAAATGTGATTCAATTCTTATTTAATTCATTTCGGATAAACCATTTGCAAAAAATTTTATTGAACAATGGCTACGCCAAGCCCATTCTACAATTGAAGCCTGAGATCTTGCTCTTCTGACAATTTTTGGATTTTTTTTATATTAATTTCCAAGTTTAAATGCAAATATCTCAAAACACAAAAAATGGACTTAGGGAGTTTTCATAGAACGACGACGAAATACACAAATTAGTAATTTTTAAAGCATAGAAGTACATATACGAATCTAATGAAAATTTCGCTTGTGTGTGTGTTTTTAATGTTAATTTTTATAAAAGAAAGTTTTATTTATAAATTAATTCTTTAAAATTAAAAGAAATGTATTGAAAATTTTAAGTAATTAAAAATAGACATTTAGGGAAAAAATTGCTTGTACATATACTATATTATTTCCAAATGAAAGAAACTCCGACTCGGTAGAGTCGGAAATGAGAAATTAGAAAATCAAAAAAAGGTTCTATCACAGGTACCGTTAATAACATTTTTTTTTTTACCAACAAAATAGATCCCGTTTTTGGTATGGTCTACACATATTTTTTTTTATAAAAATCATAAGAGTCGTTTTTGAAACAAATTATGATATTTCATAATGGCTGTATGGAAGGAACCGAGCTAAAAAAAAACCAACCATTGCAATTTCTTCTCTAGGTTCAGGTATAGACTTGCAGACAGACAGAATTACTACTTTTTCGTGTTGTAATGTCAACTAATGAAAATCTCAAGTTCAAATTTTTCTAAAAGCAAGTAAAAAGTCATTTTCAAATTTACTTCGATTTTTCTTCCCTTTTTTCTTCAAATCTACTTCGACTTTTTTTCCCGAAGTGGTAACGCTGCTTACGGCACTGAAAAAATTGTCATGCTTTTATGTTTATCCTTCAAAACTATTTGTAAATTACACAATTGTTAGGGGCGGCTTGCCATCTTTGGCTTGTATGTTATAAATTGGCCATATGCTAGGGGCGACTTGCGTCCTTCTGTTTGAATGTTTTGAAAGTTCAATCGCTTCAAAAAAATATTATAAGTTGGCCAATTGCTAGGGGCGGCCTGTTTAAATGTTTTGAAAGTTCAAAAGCTTCAAAACAATATTATAAATTGGCCAATTGCTAGAAGCGGCTTGCGCCGCCCCTAGCAGCCTTACCGCCCCGGGCTGTAGCCCTGTTAGCCCTAGGGTAAATACGCCCCTGTTTACCACGAAATATAAAAGAAAGTCAAAACGCAAGTAGGTTCAAAAAGAGTTTAAATCTTATTTTTCAGTAAATTAATGAATGTATGTAATTGAAATCTTATATATTAACTAAAATTTTTTCTTATGATCTGCATGATTCAAGTTAATTTTTTTTTGGGAGAAGCTTCTAAAATGTTTAAGAAACATTGCATTTCAAAACTAAAAAAAAATAAACATTTTTCGAAGTTTTGAAAATTGGATATCTTAAGAACGGTCAGGCATTTTTTTTTTTTTTTGCAAATTAATTTTTATTTGCACACTAAAACAGACTTAAAATTCGCGTGCTAAATTTTTTTCTAAAAATGTTTTAAAAATTTTATATAGTAAAACTTATTTTTATAATAAAACTTTAACATTTTTGTTTTAGCTTAAGTTCACACCGATTTGAACACGTTTCTAAGAACGTGCCTTTCACTGTGCGTTAGCTTCGGACCAAATGAATCAAAATTTTAAATCTAACAATTTACTTACATAAATCCACGAAAAAGTGATCATAAGTCCAAAGACTAATTGGAATTTTCTCGCGCAACGAGGAAACTAAATGAACCCTAAAAACTAATTTCGATGGAGCATGGATGGCATATAAGATGAGTGTCCTTGAAAAACTTTGGTTGTTCGAGTATGGCATGCTATGAAGATGAACTTTACATAGATGATGTTCATCAAGATGAACGGTGATAAATCTGGCTGATATTGAACATATTTATGTCCTTTATTAAACGAAACTAAGGCAGACGTTGCCCCGCCATCTTTTGATTTTAAACCGAAGAAGGTGGATGAAAAATCCTATCCGCGTGGAGCTGGATATTTAATTAAATATTTCTTTGAGTGATGTATAAGACTATAATACCATGCTATAAAAAGTTTTCTCATTTTGAGGTAGCACCACACATTTAAGGTATTCGTGTGAACTACGTGTTGTAAAAGTTAAATTAAAAACTGAGCACAAAGAAGTAATATCTTTGTTTGAAAGAAAATAAAACACAATGTCGCGTTACTTTTTAAGTTTTAGGTTTTTATTGTTAATAAATATTTTAAACGCAATATATTCACCTAAAGTATTTTTCTACTTTTAAAATATAAGTAGTTTACTAGATTCTGTTGTAAAAGCGATGAAAATTTTTTTCAGTTGTAAATCTTTGGAAATTATGATTTTTTATAAAAGCGAACACAAAAACGTAGCGTTTTTAAAAGTAAGGTCTGTCTTGCCAAATCAACTCAGAGTAGTTATTGACCATTATAAAAAATGCAACGTGTGTTCGATAACTTATTTCCCTCTTGAGGTTGACCTCAATTTCGGTCGATATTTAGCAACGAAGCCCATTTCTGGATGGATGGGCTCACCATCAAGCAAAATTGTCGAATTTTGGACAATCACAATCCACAAGAGATCCACCAAAGTTCAATGCATCCAGAGAAAGTCAGTGGTGCAGGTTCATAATTTTTTAAGATCAACGTTGTCCAGGCCAGCACCTTCAAACGAGAGCTCTATCGGTCGATGATAACCCAGCACAATGAAATACATAGGTCTTGTACATAAATAAAGTTGTTAATGATATTTCCCTTACACTTTTTTTTTATTCAATTTGAAAGATAGGAAACGCTTAATGGAAAACCCTTTATTTATCATCTTAAATTTTTGGCTGATGATATTTGATATAATATTTGAAAAAAGAGATTGATACAAAAAGACATGAACAAAATTAAATTAAAAACTGTTTTTAGAAAATAAAGTAATTAATTTGAGCACACTTAATTTTTATAAAAATCGTTGGAGCCGTTTTCGAGATAAATAAGATCTTGCATAACGGCTGTATGGCACCTACCGTTAGTTTTGGAGCTAAGCAAAAATTTCAATTTCTCCTCTAGGAAGATCTTCTCCGAAGACCCTTAAATAACGAGTTTAAAAAATATAGCTCCAAGGCTATAGGTTGAGGTAGTGCAATTGCCAGACCTACTTTTTCTTGTTCTCTATCATCGTAATGTCAACTTTGATCAAAATCGCGAGTTCGATTTTTTTTAATAGTACCTTAACGCGGTTAAAAAGCTGATTAATTTATATGTGTTGGCAGGCAATAAAAACCGATTTTTCGAACAACATTTTCTTTAGTGATGGATGACTGATGAGGAACAATAATCCCCGAACTCTAGACGCATTGAAAACAAACCAACATTTCTCAAGTTATAACAGGGGGACGACATATTTGTCGCCTAAAAAAATAGTTTTCTCTTCCATAATTTTTATTGCTTAGTAATCTTCATCTGATAATGTTCTTCTAATAGGTTGAGTGCCCGCGCTTTCTAGAGTGAAGTATTGCTTGACGGTCTCGTGAATATTCAAATCAATTTCGTTTTGACAATCGCAACTGTTCTAGGATGGCATATTTATTTTTCATGTATTCTCGATCACGTTTTCATTCTTCTTCTAATCTCTGTAGTTGCATTTTTATCATTTTAGCACCAGACGTCTTAGAGGAATTGTTTCTTGATGATTTGTCCATACTTTGACCACTTGTTAAAGGAACTCGAGTACATTGGTTTGGCGAGTTTTCATTAGGAACTACAGAATTGGCTCGTTTCGAATGTGCATCTGAAGCAGCAGCCTCGGCTGGAGCAGTAGCGTTATTTTGATTATTCCTTAGGGATGTAGGTTAGGTTATTTTAGGTTAAAGTGGCTGTCATTTAAAGTATCTGACACACTTAGACCAGTAGAGGTCCATTTTGATACCACGATCTAATAGGGAACAAAAAGGTTCCCTACTAGGATTGTAGTTTGAACTTGTTGTTGTTTAAGAATACAAGTAGTGCAGTACCAATCGTTATTTTCTATTTATTGTGTGACACCAACACGTAAGTAAAGTGGATCCACATTCTACCATTGAACTCTGACTGTCAGTGGCGGAACACATATTACAGTTTTGAGCATTAGATGACGAAGATGGATTGTGAATTCTTGACCTACGATTACGGCTACGAGATTTAGATTTATCAGGCATGCTGACCTACCTTGTACCAAGATCGATTGCAAAAAGCGAAAGGCGATGAGGTGATGACTTGGAGTGATATTAGATCATAAGCTTTCTTTTAATTTTCACATTGATTTTATAGTTTATAAAGGAAAAGGAATTTTCTGATCCTTACGCGTTCAAATGCGTTAACTCCGCTTTTGTCAGATCTAATCTGGACTATTGTAGTGTTGTTTGGAATCCTTATTACAACACTCATTCCTTAAGAATAGAAAGAGTACAGAAATCTTTCACTATATACGCTTTAAATAAGCTTAATTGGAGTATTGATAGACCTCCAAATAATGTAAGATGCCAACTCTTTGGTATGCAAAGCTTGAGATATTTTTTAATAATGATGATAAAAGATATCTTAAGCAATCACATAAATTGCATCAAAGTGACAAATAGTGTTTTACCCTTCCTTAATATTTTTCAACTCTGTTCAAGAGATAGTTTTAAAGAAAATGTCATGCTTGTTTTGTTACATATCTAATCGGCACATAGTTTATTTAAATTAATATTTATTTATTTATTTATTTATAAAATGAAATTTACTGTACATATTTTACTATAGTACTTTTATTATTATATTTATTATAAAAGTTGTAATCTATAAGAGATTGTAAAACTCTGCTTGATGAAAATAAACTAAACTAAACTAAAAATTAAAGAATTGTACTTATATTGTTTTTGAATCTGCAAGCTCTGTAGATACTAACTTATGTTGTTGTTCTTTTGTCTGTAATTCCTTAACCGTTTGAGATAAAAATACAAAAAAAATATGACAGACTAAGAAAATAAGCTATTCTGGCTTATTGCGCATCGGATGGTATCAAAAGATTATTGCATTTGATATTTCACAAGCATTTCATTGAGTTTAGCATCAAGCTCTATTATCGAAAATACTTGTATTTGGTATCGATGTATCTCTTCTTCGTTTGATTAGAAATTACCTTTCGGACCGTTCACTACAAGTTATACAATTCCCATATCTGGGCAGGTGCTCCAAAAACCCAATTGAGCCTCTTGAACAAAATTCAAAAGAGAGCTATAAAAATGATAGGCGACAGTTGTTTAACTGAAACATTTGTATCTCTCGAGCACCGCCGAAATGTGTCTTGTCTATAATAATTTTACCGCTTTTTTCATAAAAAGTGCTCTGAAATAGCCAATTGCACTACTCCTCTCAAATAATTCAACCGTTATACCCGTACTTCTAGGAATGCTCATCAGTTTACCCTTGAGCCCAATTTCGGACGTACTGTCAAGTAAATACAAAGATTCTTTTTTAACCGCACTACACGAATGTGAAATGCTTTACCCGACTTAATATTTCCCACTCATTGCAATATGCAGATGCAGACATTCAAAACCAATGTGCATCAGTATCTCCCTTCTAATCCTGCCCTACTTTTCTAATTGCTCGCACTGTGTTGAACATTATAAGTGAAGTAAGACAAAGCTGTATTCTATCACCAATATTAGGTGAAAAACTGCTGTACCTATTATTACTCGCAGCTTTGAGGACTCGAAATGGAGGAATTCCGCGGACTCAGCAATTACACTTCAAACACATTGACTATAGCCGATGAAATATGTCTACTGCCTCAAAGAATCACAGAAAGATCAATCCAGCAATAGGCGAATTGGAACTCAACATTTCTGGACAACCGATTGATGCTAGACAATTTTCAATACCATTTCTTTTAACGAAAAAAAGGATGAAAAAGATAACGCAGTTAAAATAAAATGCACGACTGGATCGCACGAACTTGCTCTTATGTAAAAGTACTTTGGAATTTAAGATACATTTTATAAATATAAAACATGGATTTAATGACATAATAATGTTCAAGTGCATAAAATTGCTAAAAAAAATTCAATTTTCCCTCTAGGGAATCACCGAAGATCCTTAACTACCGAGATTGAAAGAAATAGGTTCAGTGGTTTAGGCTGTAGTGAGAGGTACAGACATACAGACACACCGAAACATGTTTTTTGTGTACTAAATTTTTCTTAAAATTTTTATAAAAAAAATTAATATGCAAATTGTTAGTATTTAATAACATAAATTTTAAAACGTAATTTAAAAATTTAATCCTGTATTGATTTTCAAGATATTGAATTTTCAAAAAAAAAAAAAAAATGTATAATTTTTTTAAAAATACAAAAACTATTTTTTCGAAAAGAATTTTAGTTTATATTTTTTAAAATGCAAAGCAGCTTCCGCATAAAAATTTTGGTTAAAATCGTTAGGGTCGTTGGTGAGAAATTCAAAAATCAAAAAAACGGTTCTATGACAGGTACCCCTAATAACATTTCCCCCCAAATTTTTTTCTGACCAAAATGTAGTCCCTGTCCATAATATCACACCTATTTTTTTTTATCAAAATCGTTAGAGCCGTTTTCGAGATAAATAAGATTATGCATTATGGGTGTATGGGGGGTACCGTTTGTTTTAGAGCTAAAAAAAAAATTCAATTTCCCCTCTAGGGAATCACCGAAGACCCTTAAGTACCGAGTTTGAAGAAAATACCTCCAGTAGTTTAGGCTCTAGTTCGAGGTACAGACATACAGACATACAGACAGACAGACATACAGACAGACAGACAGAATTGCCGGACCCACTTTTTTCGTCTTCGCTATCATCGTAATGTCAACTTTGATCAAAATCTCGAGTTCGATTTTTTTTCCAAATGCAGAACTTGCCCTATAGTACCTACATACATATATCGCAAGTAAAAAAGCAGCGGTCGCCATTAAGATGAAACAGAAAGTACAACAACTTTTAAGTATACATATACGGGGTACAAAAGGGAAATAATAGTTCAAAATGCGAGTAGGAGGCGTTATGCCATTAAAAATGTTCGAAAGTTTAAGTCCTTTGGAAAGGATTTAAATGAGAGACCTTAGTTTCGAATATATAAATTGTAATGGAGTGGAAATACTGAGGGCGTTAAGCATTCCACATTTGCGTAGTACGACTTGAAAAATAATCTCTGAACTACGAAGTTGTTTACGGAAGGAATGCAACTGGCTATTTCTTTTTCTCTAGAAAACTGTTTATTGAAATTGCGATAAAATATTGAAAGATGTAAAACAATGCGGTGGTTTCAAGAGATGCATATTTGTTAGGAAATTGCTCGTTCAAAATGTCCATTGTGGCACGGGTTCTGTGGTACGAGTAGTTATAATTATATTACCAATCATCAAAGATTCAAGCGGTAGCAGTACAACTACTTGAATTGTATTCAAGCTTAGGACGAATTAAGACTTTAAAGATTACATCCAGATAAGAAAGGGTAAATAATTATTTGCTTTCTTGAAGAAAATCGAAAATCAATATGTCGAAAATCATCATTTCATTGTATGTCTGTTTCCTAAATGCAAGTCTCGCTTATAAACAGCGACAGAGGGAAATATTTTGAAAAAATATTATTATTAAGTCTTGGAAAATAAATTAAAAAAAAAAATACTAAAGTTATATTATATTTGTTTGTATTTCAACAATGCAATAGAACTTTTCTTGTTCAATTTTGTAGGCAAATATTGCAATTTATAGACTACTATCCATAAAGTCCACCATATGGATAAGCAACTGCAACACGAGCTCCAATTATTGGTAATCCAATGGAGGAGTATCCGGAGACCAAAATATCAGGTCTAGCAGCAGCCATTGAAACAACAAATGCCAGAACAAGAATTAACTGTAAGGATCAAAGTTAGCTTTAAAGTGATACATAAATAAAATTAAATTTTAATCTGTTACGTATTTAAACATGACGATGAAGACAATGACTCGAAATAGTTATTCGATCACAAGCTACTAAAGAATATTCAAAATATTTTCAATATTTATATCACCTAAGAGCCATTATTTCAAACGTAATTAAGATGATTGCTTACAAAAAAACGCTTCACTTGAGATAGCATTCACTTCATATTTTTGCTTGTTATTTTTGATTTGTATGCAACTAAATCTCACGATTGAATGACCTGCATTGAGTCAAATTTCAAACGATGTTTTCCTATAATATGTCAATTTTGTCACCGATAGCCACGAGTCGTTATCGCATCACAACCAGTATCTCAACTAACCAAAAAAAATTCTAGCGAGCAACACAATATTTCAAAACCAGCTGTGTAAAAATAGAGATGAATTTTTGTGGAAAAAAAGTCCTAAAATACACTTTTAAATACCGACCTAGTTACTCTTTGGGACAAAACAAGGTTCAAGATTATGGTTCTCACTCACCTCTCTCTTGGAACTTGATGCGCAAGCTTTGGAATTGGAATTGAAAGAATGTGGAACAATATTTTAGAGCTGTTGTCTGGAAAGTTCTGTGTTAGAGGCACCTTTGAGACGTGCCATTAATTATTAAAAAAAAAACCTCTCATAAAAAGGAGAACTGTACTAAAATGAAAATAAAAACATGGCACCTGGTTTATTTGATGCTAGTATACCCTTAACCTTAAAGTAGGATATAAGTTTTGTTACTTTAGTTTAACAGGGCAAAACATTTTAAATGGGTTCCGTGACATGAATATGATGCTTGTGTTCTGGAACAGAAGCTGCTACAGTGCAACTGTTGAATGAAATTTCCAGTTGAATTTCTAGTTGATAGCGAAATAAGATACTTGTTACTTCAGGAACTAGGGCAAGTGGAACATTATAGGCAACAGTTGCTCTCTGTGTTGTTATTACTGTATATTGAGGAGTTAGCAATATGCTATGCATTCATTGCATTCAAAATGCTTTGTTGAGTTTCATTACGAAAATAAATCATTGGGATTGGGGGATTCGCCCTAAAATTATCAAAGAATATATATGTATGTACATACATAAGTATATAAAAAAGTGATATGCAAAAAATTACATAAATATCATTAATTTTGAAAGGAAAGACGATACATGTTGAGTTGATTTGTATATAGGTTGATTTGTAACGGGTGATTTTTTTGAGGTTAGGATTTTCATGCATTAGTATTTGACAGATCACGCGGGATTTCAGACATGGTGTCAAAGAGAAAGATGCTTTGTCATGCTTATGACATGCTTTGACATTTCATCATGAATAGACTTACAACTTAGACAACGTCGAATTTTCAGTGAATGGGCCCTAGAAAAGTTGGCAGAAAATCCGCTTTTTTATCGACAAATTTTGTTCAGCGATGAGGCTCATTTCTGGTTGAATGGCTACGTAAATAAGCAAAATTGCCGCATTTGGAGTGAAGAGCAACCAGAAGCCGTTCAAGAACTGCCCATGCATCCCGAAAAATGCACTGTTTGGTGTGGTTTGTACGCTGGTGGAATCATTGGACCGTATTTTTTCAAAGATGCTGTTGGACGCAACGTTACGGTGAATGGCGATCGCTATCGTTCAATGCTAACAAACTTTTTGTTGCCAAAAATGGAAGAACTGAACTTGGTTGACATGTGGTTTCAACAAGATGGCGCTACATGCCACACAGCTCGCGATTCTATGGCCATTTTGAGGGAAAACTTCGGAGAACAATTCATCTCAAGGAATGGACCGGTAAGTTGGCCACCAAGATCATGCGATTTGACGCCTTTAGACTATTTTTTGTGGGGCTACGTCAAGTCTAAAGTCTACACAAATAAGCCAACAACTATTCCAGCTTTGGAAGACAACATTTCCGAAGAAATTCGGGCTATTTCGGCCGAAATGCTCGAAAAAGTTACCCAAAATTGGACTTTCCGAATGGACCACCTAAGACGCAGCCGCGGTCAACATTTAAATGAAATTATCTTCAAAAAGTAAATGTCATGGACCAATCTAACGTTTCAAATAAAGAATCGATGAGATTTTGCAAATTTTATGCGTTTTTTTTAAAAAAAGTTCTCAAGCTCTTAAAAAATCACCCGTTACTAGGTCAGTTCCAGAGAAGATTCGAATTTCATTATAATTAGAACGCCTTATCTTTGGATAGTTAAAAAGATAAAGAGTTTAAGGAAACTGTTCCAATATTCCCAATATTATATTCTGCGAGTATTTTGTTCACTTCTGAAAAGATGAAATAAAATTGAGGAAATTGCGGTTTGGTTTGTGATGCAAGAGATATAGAACGCAAATCTTATGGGAATTAATTTTGAAATTAAATCTAAGCACATTCACATTTGCAACTGGAACCGCAATTTTCTACTCACAAAAATCCCTGTCCGTCTTTAAAAATGTCCATACTCGTGCTACAGCAGGAATGCGATGATCAGGATGTCACAATTTTTATTGATTTTAAATCAAAATATAGTTTCAAAATCTTAGAAATTCTTCGAAAACTTTGTATTTTGCCAGATATTGATGTAAATAGCTATTGCCTTAAAATTATGTATGAGAATGTTTTGTTGCAAAAGTATGTTTCATTTTCCTTCAGTTTTTTGTTGTTAGCTAGTGAGATTTTACTTTGAATCGATTTAACAATCAAAATCTTCTGAATTATGATTGGTCGACAATGATATCTGCCTCCAAAGAGAACAAATGGTATGAATTCAAAGCTATTTCGAGGAAAACATATTAGGCCCAAGATTTCAAGTGAGTCGGGAAAAAATGTTACGCATCTGATTCCCTCCCCTTAATTTTTGAGGGGCAATTCCCCCATTTCTTAGACTTAGTACAAGATAATTCTTAATCTAACCTAAATATAGGTAGTTCTTAAATCTAGGATTGGAGTGAATTGGAAGGATGATTAAGATGGAGTTTCAGGCACGGTGAACTAAGGTTGAAGTTGAAACAGTTAATGTTACAATTAATTCTCCGAAGCATGCGTATGATAGCTTCGTTGGAGCCATAGGCAGATAGAAGAGACGAGGATTTTTTATATTATGGAAATTAGTGAAAGAGATGGAATTGTAGAGAGTAATGCAGTCAACAGACTGAACAGACAACAGACAGAAGTAGTCGATGAATGAAGGCAATGTTGCTTATTTCTCTTCGTTCTTCCAGCGTTCGTCCAAGTTAATTAACAGTAGCCGGTCTGGATACGGAAACAAAATAAAAGGGTTATATACCAAGAAAGACCACGAACTGTGAAGTGGCACATAGTAGAGCCATATAAATAAACAAAACCCTCGTACATAAATAAAATGCACAACAGCATCGTACGAACTTACTCTTATGTAAGAGACTAAAAATTTTTGAAATGAATATTACTGCAGAAAAATGTTCATAACCATAAAATTTATTGTTAACTGAATTAGTAGTTGGAGATAAAAACAGGATGTAATATAATATCCCAGGCAGGTTTTAGATTATTCAGGAAAAAAATATTAAGTTTAATACATATTTCCAAATTTTTAGAAGATTTTTAAGAAAACATTTTGGAACGCCAACTTTAAATTTTTGTTACTGCACAAATATTAATTAATTTTCAAAACAAAATATTGAACCGTTTCGAGTTTTCAAAAAAAAATTGAAATTTTTTCAAACATTCAAAAAATATTGTTTTATTTCAGTTTTGAAATGCAAAAAATTGAACTCGAGTTTTTGATCAAAGTTGAAATTAAGACATAGAGACATTACATGCTAGAGAACACGAAAAAAGTGGGTCTCGCAATTCTGTCTGACTGCCTGTCTTTTCTACTACAGCCCAAACACAGCTAAGACGATTTTCTTTAATTTTTTTTTTTTAAGGACGATTTTTTTTTTCGAAATTTTATAAATATTTTTTTCTTTTCTCAAAAATTGTTCGACAGTTTTTTTTTTTAAAGTTCAAAAAATTTTATTTAGTTAGTTATTAGTTATTTTTTTTTTTGTTTTTAATTTTATCGAACCGATTGGATCAGTTTTTTATGCTAAAGCTCTTTAAAGGTTTAAATTACTTATATTCTGTATTCAAGTTTTCAAAACAAAATTTTTTGGATTTAAGAAAAAAAATTCAAATTTGTTTTTCAAAACTCAGTACATATTACAAAAACGCCATTCTCGGTCTTATTGAAACTTGATAAATAATAGTTTCTTAATACAATCTACCTACAAGATGTGAGGAAAAATTTTATATAACATAAAAATAACGGTATCCACCACACATGTTAAAAAATGGATTTCGAAAATGGTATTTTTCTCGAAAACGGCGCTAGAATTTTGATATTTTTTTTTTCTTTCAATTAATTCTTACTGGAAGTTGAAGAAAACAATTCATTGGCATTTTTAGTCAATCTCAACGGAAAGATTTTATGTCCCTAGGTTGGTGCGAGTGTCAATTAAAATAAAAATGCACTCAAAACTCAATCGAGATCAAAGTTTTAATCTCTCTGGGACATGGGATCCTCTGATAAACAAATTTAAGCTTGATAGAATCCAAGCTAAAAATAAAAACCAACACAAAAATCAAAACAGTCTCACAGCTGATGCTATTAGTTTTGCCTGCTCACAAGAATTTATTAATTGATAACAGCAGTTGCGACATGTACCATTACAACTGCAAGCACAAACGCACCTGTACAATCTAGGAACAAGAACAAAAGCAGAGAAAAACAATACCCTCCTACAAGCCATCGGTCAAACCAGTGACCACGACAATTGAAACCCTATCGAAAAGTCGGGCAATATCAAATATAAATTTGATTAAAACTAAAATAAATAATCGCGGTAAGTCTTCGTTGAAAATACAATTTTTTCTTATACCTTATAGATTGTAATATTGTTGTTGTAGATTGTTATATTGTTTTTTAAGAACCCAATCAAAATTAGTTTGATAATTTGAATACACAATACTATCCAAGCTTTTGGGGAGCTTTAGCATACAAGATCAAATTCGGTTGTATCTTTTTTGAGAAAATCAAAAACAAAAAATATGGTTTTAAGGGGTAACCATTAATAACCAATAAATCTGTGGAACATTTTTTATATTTTATAAAATTTCAACAAAAAAAAATGTATATTTTTGGTCTTAAAAAAAAAGGAGAAAAAAGGTCCTAAAGTTTGGAAATCTAAAGTTTTTCATTGAGAAATATATTTGTTTTAACGCAGTTTACAGTAAAAAAAAAATATTTCTATTGAGGTTGCATCAAAACACTTGATGATTTAAGGAAGGAAAAGTCAAATAGAGGTGTGTATTGATTCAGTTAAATATCTAGCAAACAATCTTTGATACAAAAAATATAAAAAGCCATAATGACTCCACTTCAAAAGCCTAAATTTCAGCTTTACTGTGCAGTAAACACACGTATTCAGCAAATGGGATGGATATTTCAAAGTTTAGCTGCAGTTGTTAACGAGTTTAGTTTCGTAACAGGAATTTCGTTACAACTCAATTGAAGAATTAACAAAATCCGCAACTGATCTCTTATATTATATTGACCAATTTGACTGTCTGTCTGTCATTTTTTTTTCTCTCTTTTATGAATATGTGTGTATTGTCATGGTGTTTATCATGAGATTTTATCGTCTTACATTCCATCAGAAAATGTCAAAAAGTTATCATTAGATACCATAACAGAGACATTTTTTTTCCAAGCTGCATTATTCAAAACTTGATATTTTTACTAGCTATCGCAAGCGCAATATTAGTTTAGGTATTGTTACGGATGTTTTTTATTTCTAAATACCTTATATTAAAATCTACTGTAAGACATGAATACTTTGAAGTTTTTTTTTATTTAGTCAGCTTTGAAAAAAAATTTTTTTTTTTTGTCTATTCAAAAGTATATTTTTGAATCATTGTGAATTCAAAAGCCGAAGGAGAAAGAACAAAAATAAAAAAAAAAACATAGTTACTTTCAATAACAAAAAAATAATAATATAGATATACATACATATATACATATGTATATAGCTTTCAGGTATGTCAGTTCATTTTTGTTCTTGAAAAGAATAGAATTTTAGTTTTTTTTCTCTCTTAGCATATGAATTAGGCCTAAATCTTTTGGATTGATAAAATATCATTAATAACCAAAGCCATTCTGGAATTCGTTCTCGAAGCAGTTTTTTTTTTGGAATTGACCCCAGGGCTCCAACGAAGGCCCTTTTCAAAGAAGCCCGATTCTGGGTGAAATTGCGAAAGACCAAAACAACCGACTTTTAGTATTTGCGTGAAAATTTGGATCAGAAGGAAATTTCCAGTGTTGCTCTGTTATTTCATTAGCAGAAAGGACTTCTTCAAGGATTGATAAAAATAAAAAAAAGCACAATTTAAAATTTCAAGAATGTTTGATGGTGAAATCAAACCAATATAATTGTGCATTTCATACTTGATCTAAAAGTATTTTTTTTTAACAAAAGTTAATTTAAAGTAAAAATTTTCTTGTTTTACAATTTCAAAGGTCAATATTTTTAGTGTTTATTTATTTTCACAAAGCAATGTTTGTGGTGTTATTTAGTTTAATTAGCAGTATATATTTTTTTTCTTCATCATAATTTTTGTTTGTAAAAGTTGTATATAAATTATCAGTGGTAAATTAAAAATAAAATTTGAGGAACAGCAAACAACTGGAACATCGGGATTGTGCGCACAAGTCTTCGGAACCAGGAATACATGCATGTAAGTTGTGTTTAATACTTTTTTTTCTATAACCCTGATAATTTTACGCTTGATTTGATTTAATGGTTTTTTTTTTAATTAGTGTCTAACTATATAATATCTTTTCTTAAATTACATTTAAATTAGTTTTCTTTCTCTTTTTTTTTAACGTAAAATTAAACATAACATTAACTTAAAATTAATTTTTTTATGTATTTATTTTCTCTTTCTTAAAATTTAATTTAACTTTCTTTTATAAAAATGATTTTTAGATATATAAACTAATTTTTAAAATTTAAATAAAAAATTTGTAAGTTTTGGATTCAAATATGAAAGCTTAAATGGTTTGATTTAATGGGGTTATGAATAATTGTAGCTGGTCCAATTCTCAAATGCGCTAAATACTCCTGTAAGTTTAAATAAGGGATAACTATAAAAAAAAAGGATGCTTTAGTTATCAAAGGCGAATTGGTGCAATAAGGGAGGGAAAAGTGCATCTCATGTGACGTAACACCTGTCACAAAGAAAAATATATGTTTCTATATATATATGAACCTCATAAGCTTTCTGTCCGTCTGATTTAATTTCTTTTTTCAAATCTTGGTATGAATTTTTTTTTTATTTGTTGGTCAAAAAAACCCCTGGCTTTGAAAAATGAATCCCCCCATTCCGACGAGCTCAGCTTCAAACAAGCATACCAAGTAATTTTCAAGTCAGTGAAACAAATGGTTAATTTTATATTTAAAACAATAGACCTGTAACAGTATGTATATCTAGGTATTCATAGTGAAATATTATATTTGTATATTACCTTAAAAAATAAGCAATATTCAATTTAAAATCTGTAACGATTTAATTTTAGCTTTTGTCAATTCGCAAAGTAACAAATACGCGCTGTAAAAAAAAAACAGAAATAATTAAAAAAGATTAATGAATGTATCCACTCAACAACTGAAAATAGTAGAACTATACTTCGGAGAGCACTCCCTCGTATCAATTATTACTCTATAGTATTCTCTCAACTTTTGTTTTAAGCGCGCAATATCCCTTCCCAACTTAACCCTCTTTGGAGATCGAAGGTTACAGGTCTTCCTAATCAACCAAAAAGGAAGTGGAAAAGGTTGTCTTACCTCCACCTAACGATAGGCCTGCAAGCACTTGCTCATCCTAGCTAGTCGGACAGGTGGGATCTTGTCAAAAGAAGTAAGACGACCTTACGTTTTTATTTCAGGCCTGATCCAAGGTGTTGATTAGAATTTTTAAATATTAAAAAAAATAAAAGAAAACCCGAAATTTGGTTACCTTTGAGGAGATGGTCACACTAATTAAGAACATAGATGTTCGTGTTCTCCGAGCAATTCTCCCTCCCTCAGCGCTTCTATTGGAAAAAAATCCTAAAAGTACACCTTGGTTAACGCGGTTGCTCTTAATTCGAGCGTTAACCCATTAAGCAAATTAATTTTTTTTTTATTATATCATATTTTTACTAAGTTAACTCTCCGGACATCTCTTTCTTACCACCTCGCATTCTAAATTAAACCCTTTTATAGAGTCATAATTTTCTCTTAAATTAAAGTAAAATATGAATGACTCAGTGTCAATCTGACAACTAATTTAACTTCTAACGGAAATGAATCTGAGGTTACTTAAGCTTCGGAAAGATCCAAGAACATGAAATAAAGTGAATATAACTAACCCAGACGCGTTGTAATCCAAAAAAAAAATTAAATTTATACAATATAAAAATTAAAGGTCGTAAAAAAAATTCAGTAAAGGAATTTTTAAATGGTAGATATTATAAAAAAGTCCTTTCTTTGAAAACTTGAAAGTGAGACACACACAAGTCCAGAACGTTCAAGATAAAAAAATAAAATTTAAAGGGTAACTTACTTTGTAACGTTTATACATATATATATTTTATTCTTTTCCTTTGCCATAAAATCCTGGTGAAGCTGTGCACATCTTCTCCGGAACAAACAAGATAGTGGGTGTAGCGATTTTTGTAAAAATTTCTAGTAGCTAGTTAAAAAAATTATTTTTTTACTCTTTTAATTTCTGGAAATATTTTTTCTTAAGTTTTCTTTATTTTTTTAACAGTAATTTTTTTAGGTTAACCTTTTTTTAGTTTTCATATTTTCTGCAAATAATTTGTTTGTTTAAACTTTGTATTTTATATTTTTGGCGCAAAAATAACTTTAATTTGGTTTAAGTTAATAATTCTTTTTTTTTTGTATAACTAGTTGGCATTTAATTTCGTCGCCAATACGCACAACTTGACTTTTGATCACCGACTGCCTAATAACCTAAGCTTCCTATTTTACTTTCTTCTTCGTTTCTTGGAATATCTTTCAAGAAAAACCACAAAAATTGAAACAAGCCACCCGCACTGCGGCATTCCGATTTCAATAATCCCACTGCAGTATTCTTGCTTCCTTTTGTTACGCAATTTTATTAACGCGTACAAACCAAATATTATATAAAAAACTAATGATAGTACAGATATACATCTCTCTTACTAGAGCTAGTGTTGGCAGATGGAAATTTTATGGGGCGTTGATGGTGATCGTCAAAGCCAACGTTTGGTTTCTAATCATTCTAATGTGGCGAATTCATATTTTTTTTTTTCAATTTAATTAATTATTCAAAAATAACACGTATACGCCTAAGTGACTGAACTTCGTTTTCTTGATGTATTTACTTTTTTTTTTTATTTATTCATAACATACATAAATGACTTATTTGTAAGCATTCTCTATAAATCTCCTTGAAAATTAACTTTGTTCCCAGGACATATCAATAATATATTTTAACCCCATTTTTGGCAGATAATTTATAATATAAAAATCTGGATTCAACAAGGAACTCTAAATATTTTAGACTTTTTCGGAAACTTACCGCGTTATTTATTAGAAATATTTATTTATTTCTTCTTCCCGACGTTTCGAAGAAATTACACTCTTCGTGACCACGAAACGTCGGGAAGAAGAAATAAATAAATATTTCTAATAACTAACGCGGTAAGTTTCCGAAAAAGTCTAAAATATTACAATGATCAATGTCCGCGAAAAGAAAAGCTTAAAATTTCATATAAACTCTAAATAGTTTCTATAAAAACTTATACCTATGAGACTGCTTTTTATTTTTATTTTTCTCTTTCGAATAATTTGATTATCGGATCTGTTTTTATTACTTGCTTCCAGCAATTCAATTTATATTCTAGTTTCACGAAAATAATTTTCCAATGAAACTCTTATACGAGTATGTAGGTAACTTAATTTGAACTTGAGCTTCATCAAAATAAATTTCCTGGTTTCAAAATAAAAACCGAATTGAAAAAAACAATTTATCAGAGTATATGTAAATATGTTTATATCTACATATATTTGAGAATTGCAAAAGCAAAAAATAATTTTGAAAACTCTTGATTCCCTATTTCACCTTTGATTCAAAATATTTATACACAGGAAATAGCACCCAAATTGAAAAACTAATCGAAAAAAACATCTAAGCCCATTCATCATTGCATCCCTGATTTCATTTCATTAATCCACTCTGCCCAGATGTATCTAAGAACACAGTCACTAAAGTGACACAACAAATGATCCAAGCAAATATCCCTTTATCCTGTAAATTAATTTGATAACGAAAAATAATCTCAGACAAATAAAAACAAATAAAAAAAAATATCCAAAACATCAATATCATCGTGAAAATATAAAAAAATAACACAAACACAAAGTATCTATGAAAGTCAACAAAAGAATAACGAAATCCAGATGCCACACATAAGGATACGCCTCGTAATCGTAATCCGGATACAGCAAAAAAGGACACGGAATCGAAAAGAAGAACTACTGTGCTTTGCTCCAAGCAGACAGTACCTTTTCTGGTATCTTGTCTTTCGCATCGCTGGAAATTAATTGCCAGCATAAGGCCCTATAGTACTTTGACCTGGAGCTAGAGGGAGATATCAAAGCCCCATCACATAATACTAGAGAGAGGACTCCCGATTGGAGATTGCATTGAATAGATACGAGAACAACCAACAGTTTGTCTCAACACCGATATAAATATCCACTATTACGAGTATTACCCCACAGTCAACATCACATACCAGTTGCAGAAGTGGAGTGTAAAGCTCGGCTACATTCGGAAACGAGGACCTTAATGGATTTATTCCCCTGACTCGATGACAATTGATTAGAAATGTGTTAGCATGACTTGGATAGTTGGTAGCGGCGGCGGGAGAGTGTGGATGAAATGCATGTGACTTAATTAAAGTGGAGAGAACGAAATTTACCGGTTGCCTTGCTTTGCACGAGTGTGTTTTCTGTCCTCTGGGTAAGTCATTTTGTTCTGAATAATTTAATAAACCACAGAAAGTGCTACAGGTAAAAATGATCAATAGTACAGTATCTAAATGAAATTAGTTTTATGGCCTAAGGATTAAATTTTTGAGAAAAATTCGGAAATATTGCATACACCATATTCATTTTAAATGACCTTTTAATGACTTTTTGTTCACTAACGGTTCTACAAAAATTCTTCAAAATGGTTATTTTTTTATAATAATAATAATACAAATGTAGTCGCTGTGTAAACTATCAAAAATTTTCAGCAAAACAGGTAAACGTTAAAAACCAGTTCTAAGGGCGCTTACTTTGATTTCGGTTTTACGAAAATATAATTGAGTCAACTTTTTAGGAGTTGCATAACAGATACAGATACATATTTTTATTTTGAGAACTAGCAAAAACAAATACATTTCAACTCCTAATAGCCTAAAATCTCTTAGTACCATGTTTGCAGAAAATTGATTCGGAAATTTATTCCGCTAGGGTGGAACAGCTATCCTTTAGTTACATACTTGAACGGAAATTTGGAAATTGTTTCATTTTAAAACAAATCCTTTCCGTGATCTCTGAATCACTCACAGCAACTTTTAGTTACTATGGAAACCAAGAAGATTTCTTACCAAATCTACAATACTCAGTCAGCGTAAATTATCTTGTCCTCGAAAGAATTCCAAACATGTGAAATTAATTCTCCGGAACGATTTTATTTTCAGCATCTCAACATTTCTTCGAAGGAAAGCATCAATTTATTTTTGCCCTCTTTTCTTCTATTTCCTGTCCAAATCAACACATCTATGAGGAAACATTTTTTTTTGTATTCCCTTCCAACCACATCTGTATTATACATACATAGATTTCGAGTATAAATTGGACTCGAGTAGATGTGAGATATACCCAATTTGACCAAAGGAAGTATCCCTATTAATGATGATAAATTGAAGTTGGTAGTAGGAGCAGAACCCAGAGGAACGCTTTTTTATTCCGAATTATTTGCTCATCATTTATCTGAAAGGGTATGGAGGAAGGCAACTGCCCAAGAAATTGCTTCAATTTTTGGCCTTCTTCAAACTACTATTTACAAATTGGATGAAATTGAATTTAAATCAAAATTCTGTATTTTTTTTTTTTGAAGCATCTGAAGCACTAGCCCTTTAAGATATTTTATTCATTGCAAAAATTCAAACGCATCAGCATGTTTTATAAATAAAGAGTGGGCCAAATGCAATAAAAAGAACAAAATTAAATTTTGTCAATGCGTTACCGCTTTATAATAAGTAAGAGCAAACATTCCCATTAATTATGGAACACAATGTTCGTTCAATAAGTGGCTACCTCGGCTGGTTTTGCATTAGCGCATTCTGTCGTTCCAATTTTCCAACACCTTGTTGATGCTGTCGGGATGTAGGTCACGAATTGCTTGGATGATATTGGTCTTCAGTGCTTGAATCGTTTCCGCATTGTTGGCATAACAACGATCCTTCACGGTTTCCCACAAAAACAAAAGTTCCAAGGCGGCCAATTGACATCGCCAAGACGTCTGATAATATGATTTCGGAATTTGGTACACAAAAGATCAATTGTGATATGGGCTGTGTAGTAGGGTGTGTCAAAGTGCTCAACTATGGTATTTTCAAATATAATAGCTTTTAAAAGTTGCATTGCTTATCAAAATTAAATCCTGCGTTTACAATTTTCATTTTAATTAATTTCTTTGGCTCCCTCAAAAATAGAATGAAATCCAAAAAATTTTGATTTTTCGAGATTTTTGAAATATGTGTTGTTTTAAATTGCACCTTGTGGATACAAAAAAATTATATAAAATATTTTTAGGCTTTCAAGTCAAAGATAATTGCAAGGAAACACTTTTAAGCTTATATTTGCTTAAATTGAACACTTGATAAAGAAGCTATGAAATAATAAAAGAAGGAAGAAAAATCATTTTTTTTACAAAAAAAAAAATTCTTAAAAATCAACGGAACCCCCTTCAATATCGTGGTATATCTTTTTGTAAAGACAAAAATTCTTTCTGTATTTTGTTTAGTTTTTTTTTTTAGTATACGTAAAAAAAAAAAAATTTACTGTAAATTAAATTTTTTCTTTCAACTTCAACCGATTTGAGCGAGCCAAAGACGAACGATATCTTATTTTTGTTTTACATGTTCTTATATGCACATCAGACCCTAATACAAATTTTGAGCACTATTACATTTAAAAATAAGAGTACAAAAGTGCCATACAAAAGTGACACACCCTACTGTGTAGCATGGCGCCCCATCCTGCATGAGCCAGAAGTCCCTGTAACGCCCACCGTTGGCCGAAACGAAACATTTTCGAAGAAAAATGGTCAAATGATTCCACCACTCCACAATCCACACCAAACTGTCACTCTCTATGAATGTATTGGCTTCTGGACAATAACGTGCGGGTTTTCCGAGCCCCATATGTGGCAATTTTGTTTGTTAACGTAACCGCCAAGATGAAAATTCGACTCGCCCAGAAAAGATGATTTTTCGCCCAAAATCGTTGTCCTATTCAAGCTGCTCTAAGGGCTAAACTGTGAAGCGATAACGAAGCGGATGGTCGTGCGCCTTCAATGGCTGAGTCAATTGGCCCTTTTAAGCGAATAATCTGAGATCTGAAATGTTGAGCTGTTGAGATCGATGGCGAGTTGATGTTCGTGAATTGAATCTTACACTCTCGGCTACAGCAGCCACATTCTCGTCTGTTCGCACCGTACGACGGCAGAGGCCATGAGAGTTGTCCACTAGCATACTAGTCTCACTAACTTTTTGTACAAACTTGAGTACAGCAGGCGCAGGCGGTGGGTGCTTCATTTCACCCACTGTTTGGGTTACACATCACTCAGTTTGAAAATAAGTTTTCAATATTTTCCAGCGTAAAGCGACTCATTTCGTTCGATTTCGAGCGGAAACAGCTGTCAGTGTCAAAATAACCTATGATTTAAAAAGACACCACTAGATGGCCCACCCTATATATGTATATCTAAGTCCTATAATGCTAGTCGCGCACTGGCAATTGTGATCGAAATCAAATAGTTTAGTCACCAGTTGAAAGACAACCGCGCATTGGCAACTCTTTACTCACGCTCACACTCTTTTCTCTCTTGCGCTCATAGAAAACAGCTCAACTGTTGCAAATTAATTTTGAGCAATCGTTTAGTTTGTGTTTAGTTGCTCGAATCGAGTTTCATTTTAGCAACTAAACAGCTGCGAAACTAAAAATTGAATGTGCGCGCCTGGCCTAAATTAAATAAAATAAAATTTGACTATATTTTCTTACTCAAAAGGAAAACTTTTGTAGCCTTCGCTAAACCCTATTGCATAATAATTTCTTCTTAAGGTGTGTCCACACCAAAGAAACATTTCAGGAAACATTGTTTAAAAAACGTTTCTTAAATGTTTCCCATTTGTTTAAAAAACATTACAGAAACATTTCAGAAATGTTTCTGATTTGTTTTTTTCGTGTGGACTCTTTGAGAAACATTTGTGCAATGTTTCTTTGTTTCCCATTGTTTCCAGATTGAGTTGTATGTAAATTTTTTTCTCGCCTGTGTTGTACTTTAAGCGCATGAATTTTTTTTTCTACTTCATCCTTTATCACAATTTATATTTTCGCAAATTTCAGATATATCATTGGCTTTTTTGATTTTGTTTTTAAAATTTTCGTCAAGAGTGGATCCGAGCGTCAAGACCAAAGAAAACATTTCAGAAACATTTAAGAAACATTTTAGAAATATTTCTCTGTTTCTGAAATGTTTAAAAAATGTTTCTTTGGTCTGGACACACCTTTACAATCATAAGTATCATCGCAGAGGATACGTCAGCAGAACAATTGTTCGTGCTATCGTTGACACATTTTGAGTCCCACGGGAGCTGTTTGCCTTTTCAGCTTAGGTTTCATTAAAGCTGCATATAGACTATAAAAACTTTATCTATTTATATTATCTATATACCTAAAAAGCCTTTGCAATTAGATCCTCATTTAAATTTTTTTGATTACTTGATTTCATATATGTGATTTTTAAGACGAGAAACTTAACTTTACAAGTATCTTCACCTTTCATTGATCCCCTTCATAGAAACTTCTTGATAATGCGGAATTCAGGTAGTACGAGTACCAAGGATAATTTGTAGGTAAAATATTTTCTTACATTTGGATAGAATCCAAAATAGGGCTTTAAAAATGATAGGAACTATAACGGAAACATTTGCATCTCTCGAGCACGCCGCAATGTTTCTTGTCTTCCATTATTTGTTCTAGTGAAATAGCTTGTTGCATACCTCGCTCTTCAGACAATACCAATCGACTTACACTTGAGCCAAACCTCGAACGTACAGTTAAATTCGGAGATTCTGTCTTCATTCGCACTACACGAATGTGAAATGATTTAGCCGGCCCAATATTTCCCTCACATTGCCATATACATATGAACCGGTATCTCGGTAATCGCTAAGAAATTATATTTTGTTCTAATTGTAGTGCAACTTATTCTCGGAATAGTGGCTTAGCGTAGGTTTTTCCGCCTGAGCAGTTTATTTTTAGTTTCATTAGGCGTTTTTCTTTTTTAGTTCAGTATAGAGCTCCGAACAGAGTCCGAGCATGTCGAGCATGTTCCGAACATCCTCTGAACCAAGCGTGCTCTGAGCGCTCTGAGTATTTTTTGAAACACACCTGAACACTTAGCTGTCGACATTTTTTTTTTATTTCCATCTGTCAAATGCCTGTGTTAAGCATTGTACTCTGTCTGCTCAGTTATTTTATTCTGAGCTTATAGAGCGCACTCTGAACACGCTCAGAACAAGCTCAGAACGAAAAAAGAAACACATTTACGAAGCTCTGAACGCTCTGAACTAAAAAAGAAACACAATTTATTTTTTGACAACTCAGGCTCTGTTCTGAACTAAAAAAGAAAAACGCCTATTATGGTAGGTGAAAGAGTGCTTCATAAGCAGATATAAAAAATAAACTAGAACCATTTGAATAGAAGTCACTAATGACAACATTTAAAAAGAATTTACAGTTAAACTGTATTACAGTTTTGATCAGCTTCTTCAAAAATTTGCCACCGTAGGACGTCCTTATTTTATTAAAAAATTCTCTGGCCCTTGGAAGAGAAAAAACTAAACAGGAGGCAAGCCTTAGCCTAGTGACTTACAACACTGGTGGCAGAAACCACTTTAAAATGGAAAAATTTTAAATTTAATTTTCGTGAGCGAAACAGTATTAAGTATTAAGTTGCATTTATGGCACGTACATTCGTACATACATTTATTGATCGATTGCCAGTTGCCTACTGACAGTTATTCAAGAAACAAGTCTAGCAAGTTTCGGATCACTTCAGAATATCATATTTAAATTGAAATTCTTAAAAAAGCAGAATTCGTTGTTGTTGTGAATCATTTTCTTTTTTAATAATTTACTATATATACAATTAAATTGAATAATTGAGTTAGGCATTTTATACTTAATTTATTAAATGAGTCGAGTGATAATTTAAATAAATATATTTTTCTCCTATAAATATTTCTCAAAAGAAAAAAGATATAATTTTAAGTTGAAGGAGAAAAGTATCTATGTAAGAACATATCGTCCTCTCAGAAGCAAAGTGGCTTATCTCAAAATCTATAGTTTTTTCACAAAAGTGATTTGAAATAATTTGAGTCTTAAAAAACTAATTTCCGCCTAGAGGTTATGCGAGGCGGCAAAAGTCGTAGAACAAGAAAATTATTATTTTTTTTTCTTTATCGACTGGTATAAATACATTTTTAAGAAAATCACTTAAAAAAAAAAATGGTCGGACTTATGTCGTTTTGCATAAAAATAATTACTATTTATATGTTTTTTTTTCCAGAAATGCTTGCAAAGTGTCGTTTTGTAATGAAATGAAACCAATAATTTTATTTATTAACAAATTTATTTATTTATTTATTTACTTATATTTTTTTATTTAAACACTTATTTTCAATAAACAAAAAAGTTAACAAACCTATTCAGGATTTAAACAAAGCTTTAATACTTTCAGAAGTATTTTTTAACAAAAATATTAATCTTGATTGATGAAACAAACGAAAAAAATAAATAAATAACTAGGTGAAATAAGGTAACAAATATTTTGTTCTGAAAGATTTTGCAGAGGTGAAACAGACCATTCGGGCATATTATCAACACTGTTTGACGTTCTCGCTAGTTTGACAAGCAACTGAGATCTGTTCAATCTACATACATACATTGTAAAAAAAATTGGTGCAATTCGAATTATAAATATTGTTTAAGATTTTCAAAAGCCTTGATAAAGTGACACTTCTTACACTGCTAAAAACAAAACTTTTTGATTTTTAAGTTCTTATTTTCGTAAGAAAAATGACATATTTTGTATAATGGCGTTTAGCATTCAAACAAGCAAAATGACGACTGACACGAAACTGAAAGTGTCAGTTTACAGATGAATAGTTCAGGGATGATATCTAAAATGCAAAAGGACACAAACGCCCTCACGCCTTCAGTTTAAGAAGTATTTTTATGAAAGTTTGACAGAAAATAGATTTTTTTTTTTGATTTTTTCTGTATACTCAACTCAAAATCGCTAAATTTTGAGATAAGCCACTTTGCTTCTGAGGGGACGATATTTAATTAAGTTTTTTTAATTTATTTTATAAAAGAGAACGGCGCAAAATTTTAGTTAAATTAGTACGATGTTAAAGCTGTTGTAGTATGAAGCTAGGTTAAAATAACGATTTTGCTAATTTTAATCGAATATACTCGTAGGTCGTAGCATCATACTTTCTCTACCCTTTTATTAAAGTTAAAATCATCGAATACCTATTTTATTTGCTTAGTATCGTGATATTTACAAACGCCACAAAAAGCCTGTTTAGTTTTTTGCACGAACTGTAATTGTTTTAGGTGCGTTCAGAAGCAATTTATTAAGAAAATTCCTTTAGTACGATACTAGTTAGCAAATGTTTAAAATTAAGAAAGAGTTAGCAAATTGTTAAGTAGTATTTACTAATAACTTAATACTAAGCTATTTAAAATTTTGCGTCAGTAAGTTCAGCATCATACTTTCTTTTACTTTCTTTAGTGAGCATTGCCTTTGTATATGAAATCTATAGTATTATTTTTGAGACGGTTTTTTAACTGATGTCGTCAAACATGGTGAGTTAATATGGAACGTACATATATATATACAGAGTGAGATTGATTCCAACAACAATAAGTGGAGTCATGGCAACGACCAAAATTTTACGAAATAAAGCATTTTGTCTGTGCCTTGCCTATACTTGCATACCAACTCTAAACGGTATACATATATTTAAACATATAAATGTATTATATTTTACCTTTTTCTATCAAATTTTGGTTATTTCATTTAAAATTTTCAGTTTTCAAATTTAAAACAGCACCTCCCTTACAATAGGTAAGTGGTACCTAATATTTTGTCCGTTATCGTAAGCGATTGAATTCATTTTAATCGAATATTTTATTTCTCACAAAATAAAAAAAAAATATTTTGCTCAACATAGATCCAAAGATATTTATAACAAATCCAGAAAATGCTTCAATTGAAATTTTTCGTATTTGGCTTAATCGATTTTGATCAAATTATAATTTTTACTAGTAAATTTCTCTTTTGTTCAAAACGTTTTTTTTTGCAGTTCTTGCTTTCTTACTAGAAGCCGTAAGCGATAACAAAAGTGGCAAAAACTGAAATAGGAATCATTCTCACCTCTCTAATCCTTAAAATAGAAATTCTTTGAAAGAAAAGAGGAATAATTTCGACCTATAGTACATTTATCACAAGTAAAAAGGTAAGGAGGTGGAATGTTACTAAAGTGTATGGCTAAGATTTTTTTGTTCTCAAAATTGAGTGAGAATGGTAATTGTTTTTATGGAACGCGATCACTTTTGTCGACTATTAAACGGTGACTCTAGCTTCTTGACTGTTTTCGAAGACAGTTTAATGAAAAATATGCACGAAATAATATGAAAAAATGCCTTTTTTATGAAAATAAGCACTTTGCGTAAAATATGAAACCTCATAATTTGTAAAGATAACTTAATCTAAGGAATCTAAATATTATGGTGAAAAAAACATACATTTCATTTGCATGGAAATCCGAAACGTAGTAATGTTAATTTTAAATTTTCTTTCATAGATCATAAAAATTAAGTAATAAAAACAATTTTATCGAAACTTTAGGAGCCGTTTCGAATAAGATTCTTTAAAATTTGTCATTTAGGTATAAAAGAACAATTTTTGTTTCTAAATAATTAAAATAAGGTTAAAAAAAACTCTAAATTCTCAAAAAGTTTTCAAAAAAGTTTTTGGGAGCTTAAGCATATATAAAAATTGATCAAAATAAGTTGAACAGTACCATTAAAAATAATAAACTACCTTTCAATTTCTCAGAATTAACTTTTGAAATAAAGCAAATATTCTGGAACTTCCTAACTCACTGTACCTATAGGACTTTCTATGGATATTCATTAATCAGTTATTTTGAACTCAAATTATATACATATATGTATGTATTTCAGATTCTTGAAAATTTTCCGACTAATCCAAGAAACGGAACTTTTTTAGCGATCACCTTACGCAGAACAAAAAAAAAAGTTGTTTATCAAAACTATGGCCTCAGCAGATTCCATCCGTGGTTGACAACGTTGTAAAAGCAAATTGCATGGGATAAAATCCATATTTATACCACCAAAAAATGTGAAAAACTGTCTCCAGTCACCAGAGACCCAGTTTCCTCACCAAAGTCCGAGCGTAGATACAGTCCTTTATAGCTCTTGGTTTTTGTATGTTGAACAAACGCAAGGATACAGTGCTACCGGGTTAAAAGTGTTGCAAGCAAAACCAGTGACCAGTGGGTATTTTGTGAGCATAGTTTGGAACAGAGATCAAAAGTAAATCTCAACCTTTTGAAAGGTCTCTTAAATTACTCTCACTTGTTGAGATTTACAAAAATGATCACTTAATAACCAGTTTACTTAAATTTTTTTTTGGTTTCGGTTTCTCAGAGAGAAACTTTTATTTTGATTTTTTTTTAGGTTTTGGTTAACCGGTGACCACTTATTGCTGCAAGAAAAAAATAAAAATAAATAAATAAATAAAGAATAAAAATAAATTCTTCTCTAAGTTTTATACTTAGTGAAAGAAGATACAATTTAAATTCAAAAACTCTTGGGAGTTTTCTTTTAGTTAGGCTTAATACTTAACAATTAACTTAGTGAAAGTGCCCAAACCAAATTTGAAGAATGGAAATAACACAAGTTTACTAAAAAGAGTTAAAGGTTTTATTTTTATGACTGAAGTAATATATTTTGTGGTTTTTACTTGCAAAATAAAGAAAATAATATAATTTATCATTTTAACCATTTTTGATTTATTTTCTACGGAAAAGGTTTAAGGTTAACCATTTCCATTTATTTTTAGTTAAATAAGTCAACAGATAAGAGATATTTGTGAACATAAATGATAAATCTCACCCAAAGACCTAAAAAATTAATTTTTAAAAATAAATCACAGACCAAGACCAAAATGAAATTGGCGAATTAAATAAATCTCAGTGAAAAAGCGATTGAAAATAAAGGTCAACGGTTATTTTGGATCTCTGGTTTGGAAAGTCCATATGAACCCAACTGTATTCATTTTGAATAAGCAAATACCTAACTCTGGAAACACACAACCGCCTTCGCACAGCCAAAACCTTCTTGGCATATCTAATTCATTACATTTTAATAGCAGTTCCTCGACGAACACGCTCAATGCAATTTGATGTGGAACGGTTAGGGTAAGTACAATAGTACACCATATCTTTAATTCTATCTATCTATTTATTTACATTTTTGTAAAAATGCCATAGAAAATATATTTTTAAATTTAAATAATTGTTAAGTAAATAGAAATTATAAATATTTTATTTAACAGTAACGAAAAATATACATACATATAAAAGATTTCATTTAAACAAAAAAAAATTAAATGCTTTATGATTCAAATTATCATAATGAAGTTTCAAACAAAACAAGTCTTATTTTGTCCATTATTACTCTTTCGACTCCATGTCTACGGCTTCATCTGCTTCAACTCCAACTTTGTCAACAGCAACATCAGCTTCATCTTCTTCTTCTTTCCCCTCAACAACAGCGATGTCTTCAATTTTTTTGAATTTATTTTTTTCTAAAAGAAGAATTTTTGATAAAAATCTTTTTCTCACACATTTATTTTTCTAAACTTACCAAATTTAGACAAATCAGCTCCTAGGAGTCGTAATATATGTACAGTTTCATTGACATCAACATATGCACGCAGACTGGACGAGCCTCTCCATCCAACAACATAAAGAGTAAATCGGCTGTCTACATACTTCAGAATGCATGAGCCGACACCTATGTAAGAATTTATTTACATTAACAAATGCACCATTGCTAACATTTTACCCGAATTCGTACGATATAAGAACTTACCTAACTCTTTCGCCCTTTTCTGTGTCTCCTCGCATAACTCTGTAGTTGAAGGTGGCTTCGTTGGATCTGTGCATTGTAGCAATAATATAAAATCTTCTTTACTGACTTCTATTCGACGACTTTCGCCAATAAAAGCATTCGATGTCTGCAGACCTTCTTGAGCTAATCGATAAGAGTTGGTCGAATAACGGTTTTCGCAACGCACAAAAGTCTTGACTCCAGTATTAATGATTTTTACAGAATCCTCATTTAGCAATACTAGATCCCGTATCGGTTCGGAACAATAGTAAATGTTTTTCTTTTTCTCATTGTTACACCTTGTCAAAAGGCTTCGCCTGTCAAAAGCATCATCTAATTCGTAGAAATTCTTGATTTCATTCCATACATTTTCATCATCTTTGAAAAATACATAAGGATCTTCCTTGTAGCCTTGAAGGCGACGCCTTTTGCGTTGTGGTCCCCAAGGTGCGGATTTAGGTTCTTCAACTGGAGTACCGTCAGTCGATTCTTCTACTTTTTCTTTTGGTTTCTCTAGCGCTTCGGCATCATTTTTTTCGAACGGGAGTTTCTTTTTCTTTTCAATTACGGCTACAAAGAAAGCACCTGTTTCCTGAAGATGAGGAAGGATGCGCATACTGCAAACAAAAAAATATTAAAAATTTGATTTATTATTTTAGTAGGGAAGGATTTGTATTGTGTGATAATGAATCACTGGTCGATTCGATTCTGAAAAAAGCTATGAAAATTTTTTTTAGAAATTTTAAACAAGAATAAGAAAGAACTTTGACATTTTAAAGTATTTCTTCGAAAATTGGTTTTAGGTAGATACTCGTACATTGCTCATTTTCAAAAGCAAACGTTCAAATAAAGTAAAATATCCAAAAAAAGAAGTATGGTTTTTGATAGGAATTGTAAATTTCAAAATAACTTTTACAAATTTAAGTTTTAAAAATTTGACATTGCTTATTAATTTATGTTTTGGAGCCTGCACTTATACTAGCCATAGCTCAAATTTTATTTATTATATATAAAATTATTACTTTTATTAGTTTACCATCGACCAAGTTTTGATATTTCTAAACACAATCTTGTTAGTTATAAAGAATTGATCAGTTATATTAAAATTAATTATGTACTTTAATTGGGCTTTCTGATCTTTTATTTTTATGCAATTAATAAAACAAATTAATCCATTTTTTTAAATTATTCCCGACGTTTCCTTGAGTATTTTCCAACTTTTTCAAGGGGTCATTTTTATTGGGCCTATAATATGTTACAATTCTTGAATTTTGAATACTAATAATTTTTTTGATATAATTTTACTTACTATTGTCAGTTGCGTTTATAGATTTGACTGAATTTTTTTTAAACATTTATATTGCAATAACCCCTTGAAAAAGTTGGAAATTTTCATAGAAATCATTTGACTTGTATATGACGGTTTGAAAATTGTCATAATACTAATAGTCTGAGCCGACTGCAAATATTTGGTTTGGAGGTATAACTAAAATATGAGTATGAGCGTTTATAGGTGCATTTGTCATGAGAGGGTGAGGGGTTAAAATAGCGATTTTTCCTATTTTTGTATCAGGGATATAACGACTTCAACTCCTTTATTAAAACCAGGAAATGCCGCTCTGTTATTTTCAACATTCCAAATCATCTATAAATTGTTTATTATATCGTATACACTAATCTAACGTCTGTTGACATATGTATATGTATTATAACAATTGGAAAAATTGAAAACAAAAATAACTAGCATGTGAATTCATAGGACAAACCTGAAGTAACTACTATCCTCCAAACGGTTACACCCAAAAATACTCAATCACTCTAGCCAGATTTCCATGAGGTAGAATGATTATATACAGTGCTGTGCAAAACATTTGCAACTATTATCACCTATCAAAACATACAACATATTCGTCATTTCTAAGTTGTTAAAACGAAATTATTTTCATTGCTCTAGACTTCATATGTATCAACCTTACTGTACAAAATTCGAAACCACTAATCTACAGACAAGTACAACAATTGCAACTGTTTAACAAAAAAAAGTAATGCTGTGCAAAACATTTGCAACTGACGGCCATGACTCATTTTGATAACGGTTAATTTAATTCATTTAGAAATTGATAAATTTGTTTCTGTAGCTTGGTTCGTTGAGTAAGTATTAGCCGCGTGTTTGATCGAGACAAAAGCTTTTTAACATAAACAAAAATAAACAAACTTTAATTAAAATGGCCGGAAGCAAGTATTCATCAGAAATTAAATCCAGAATTTTGAGTGATTTCAAAAAGGGATTATTCCAGAAAGAAATTTCAATCAAATATTCGATACATAAATCTAACGATTTGTCGGATAGTTAAGTCTGGAAAGTTGGTGTGTCATCATAGAGGAGGAGGACCACGCAGCACCACAGCAAAAGAAGACAGGAAAATTATTGGTTTCTTTCGGAAAATACCAACAGCATGTTCCAAAGAAGTGAAACTCCAATTACAATTACCCATTGACTCATCTACAATAAGACGCCGCGCACTTCAGGCCGGATTGCGTGGTTTTCAAATAGTGAAAAAGCCATTTATTTCAAAAAAAAAAATTAAAAGCCCTTTTGGATTTCGCACGAACTCATCTCAATTGGAATTTGTCGAAACGGGAACACAATCTTGTTTTCTGATGAATCAAAATTTAATATGCACGGATCTGATGGAAGGCAACATGTCGGGATACCAAAAGGTGAGAGACTAAATCCAAAGTATACCAGAGGAACAGTTAAACACGGAGGTGGATCTGTGATGGTCTGGGGCTGCTTCTCTGGCCAAGGAATAGGTCCAATTCGACAAGTAGAGGGTATAATGAAGTCAGAAGACTACGTTGAAACTCTAAGAAACAACATGCTTCCTTATGCGGATTGGGAAATGCCACTTGCCTGGACGTTCTAACACGACAATGACCACAAGCTCAAATCGAGATTGGCCACAAACTGGCTTTCTGAAAAAAAAACATCACGTTTTGCAATGGCCAGCGCAGTCCCCAGACCTAAGCCCCATTGAGAACTTGTGGGAAATAGTAAAAAGAAGAATCGGATGCCAAATTTTTAAGCGGAAGAGTGATCTTTATGCTGAAATTCAAAGGCAGTGGAATGACATACCAATAACTATTATTAATAACCTCATTGCTTCTATGCCTAGAAGATGTGCTGCTGTTATCAAAAATAGAGGGTATGCAATAAAATATTAGCATTTTCTTGCATAAAAGTAAGAAAATTGTAAGACATGGTTCAAAGTTGCAAATGTTTTGCACAGCAATCAATCCGTATTTCAGAGTTTTCTTCCATTTATAATTTATGTTGTTATAGATAAAGTTTTCAAATTTGTGATAAGAATCTTGCTGTTTGCATTTTTAAACACTTTTTATGAGATGGAAAGATCTGCTGGCTTAAGTTGCAAATGTTTTGCACAGCACTGTACAACGATTTAAAACATCATTCAATTTTTCATAATAATAAATGGCCCAAGAAAATTTTATTTAATAAAAAAATTAATCAAACCAATTTTTTTCTAGAGAAAAAACAGGAATATGAAATTGAAAATAAGTAAACCTTATTAACAACTAGCTGCCCCGGCAGCGTATTGCCAAACTGTATATCAGTACAGAGCTCCGACGCTCTATAATAGACTACAGAATGCTCATTCAAATTAAGAGCATACTATATACTGTGTCAGATCAAAAGCAGATTTTTCTGTGTTGGTATACATTTTGCTCAGGAAACTAAGAGCAAAGTACGTGTGATTACAGAGCCATCGTTCACGTTGGTGTGGTTATTGTGTGTGGTGCCGTGACGTAAGGCCAAGTGACAAAAGGCCAAATTTGTTTGTGACTTAAGGCCAAACATAAAATGAGCAACAGTACCTTGTGTGGCCCACTTCGCGAGTTTTCAGGATTTTAACTCCCTTTTCGGGGCTCACACCCGCTCACGCAACTCCGTTGCTCCGCTTAGGGTATGTTCAGTCGCCAGGCAGGCGCCTGTAGCAACAGTTTTGTATTTTACATTAATTGGAGTAAACAACTAACAGTTATGTACTGGTGCTCAGGAAAACTGTTGCTACAGGCGCCTGCCTGGCGACTGAACATACCCTAAGCGGAGCAACGGAGTTGCGTGAGCGGGTGTGAGCCCCGAAAAGGGAGTTAAAATCCTGAAAACCCGCGAAGCGGGCCACACAAGGTACTGTTGCTCAAGACAAAACATTTTATGTTTGGCCTTAAGTCACAAACAAATTTGGCCTTTTGTCACTTGGCCTTATGTCACGGCACCACACACAATAACCACACCAACGTGAATGATGGCTCTGTAATCACAGGTACTTTGCTCGATCTGAAATAGTATATAGTTTGCTTCAGCTTTTTTAATATTTTACAAGCAAACTGCATGTGACCACAGAGCGCTCTGTGGTAGCATACAGTTTGCTCTACAATACTTTCAAATTCGGTGAGCAGAAAATGGCTGAGCACAGACTAAGGAGATCTGTGCTAATATACAGTTTGGCAATACGCGCCCCGGCAGACGTTCTGCCATATTTGCTCTAAAACGACACAACATTGATTTTTTGTGATAATAGTTCCTCCCCGTCAGATTTTGTTCTGTCAAAAGTTATTAGCCCTTCGCAGTGATAAAACATATTTCAGAGTGATCACTTTATTTATAGATTTATGTCTCCATATGAAACAACGATTACAAATGTAAATTTTCTATTTTGTACATTGCAAGACTTTAGTAGTAGTAGTAGTAGTAATAATGTGGTATTTTCATTGTAATACCTTATCGTACACGATATTTTTTGTTTGATTACCTGGCGCCTAAATAAATAAATCTGTCGGTTTTCCGACGCGAAAGCAGGCAACATACAACTGTCCATGAGAGAAGCATGGGTTTTCCAGATAGACGCCGCAAACGCTCAACGACTGACCCGGTGTTTTTTTTTTCATGGTCATAGCGAAAGCAAGCCACACTGGAAATTGCAGTCGTTTAAATTCAAACGGTACGTCAGTTGGTACCATTCGGATGCGTGGTATCAACACATCCTCCCCCTTATGTTTTCCCTTTATAATGGTTGCTTCGTTCACATTGTTCAGCAATTTTTTCACTGCTAACCGTGTGCCGTTACAAATTCGTGGTTGATATTTCGTAACATTATGACCACCGATCCCACTTTTAATTGAAGATTTTGGGGAGATAATCCAGTGAGTTCCAAAATTCTGGTGGATAATTGACGACATCATCTTGGTTAGTTGCGCAATCAACTGATTTGTATGTCCTTAATTCACCGGCAATTTCATTTTGGATTTTAATATTTATTTCATTTACTCCCGTGTTTTTGGCAGCTAATATAGCTCGTTCACTCAACCAACAATGATCTTTGTAATTTTGAGCGACGTTTGGGAAAACCTTTTCTATAAGCTCAGTTTTTGATTCTGTGTTACTGACAAAAATGACAGGAAATGTAATGCAGCCTGTCATAACATCTACAGGGATTTTAACATTACCAATGTCAGTCAGTTGTTTTGAAAATATTCTCCAGATCGATCATTTTGCAATTCGACACGCATATTCTTGCTCAAATTTAGTATCTTAACTTTTTTCCACAAAATGGATGACTTCAAACATGCATTCAGTTCATCCGCTGGTGTAGACCGTGGAATAACTGGTAATGTTTGACGGTTTTGATTGTTTCGCATATCTTTCAGAGTTCTTTCTAATGCCTCCAAAGACGTTTTATGTGCCATCGTGCATTCATCCCATACTATCAACTTGCATTGCTGCAAAACCTTTGCCATTGCAGAGTTCTTCCAAATGTTGCAAGTCGGAGTTTCGTTGCTTTGAATATTCAATGGTAATTTTAGCGCTGAATGGGCTGTTCGACCGCCTTCCAACAGTGTAGCTGCAATACCAAAAGAAGCAAGTGCGAGTGCAATTCCATTCTGTAAGCGAATTGTTGCTAAAATCAATGAAATTAAAAATGTCTTTTCTGTACCACCAGGAGCATCCAAAATGTAAAACCCTCCAGTTCCATCACTTATAACTTTCATAAGTGTATCAAAGACATATATTCGAACCGATTCCCTTAAAGCATCGAGATCGAACAGTTTTTCAGGTTGCAACGCTTGATTAAAAGTGTCGTGCATTAGGCGATTAGGCGCGGTCATGCCTAATTAAGATAATACTTTGTTCGACATCATCAAGCATATGTCTTCAATTAAATTTCTTCTGTGAATTGTAAATGTTTATTTCTTGTTCTATTGCGCATTTGATGCAAGATATCGTCACACATATCATCTTTGTATTTGATCCATAAATCAATTGGGTTTGACGAAAAGCATGTTGATATAATTATAGAAAACAATGTTCGTATTTGTCGAACTTTTGAAGAAATTACAGCATCATTTAAAGTTTAAAGTAAGCATCATTTTCTAACAGTTGCAAACGCTGACAGGCTTTTCTCTAAGAGCCACATAATTGACCATTAATAGTTCGTAAATGTTGGAATGATGTTGGGCCTCAAACATTGACTAAGAGTATCGCAAATAAAAACACTCATAATTACTAATAAAAGTGTTGTTTTTATTATTTTCCTTGTAATTTTTACGTTTTTTCTCTCCATAAGAACCTTCCTTGAACCTTAACAAAAACTTAAAAAAAAAAAAAAAAAATAGGCGATTTGGTCGAGCAGTTCTCGAGTTTTACGCTTAGCAACACATTTTGCGATTCATTTTTATTTATATAGATTACCGAATTTTTTGATTCAAAATTTTGTTTTGAAATAACGGCACCCACCCATAAAAAAGTTAAACAATATTTTTCGAAAATCGCATTTTCCATAAGACTTTTATCATAATAGACTAAGAGCCCACAGCATTTTCTGGGTGTGATTGATAACAAAAAATAATTAGAATAATTATATAGCCCTAAAGTAGTTATTTTCAAATGCATCTTGCATGCTCTAGTGGAGGCAATAGTGAATAATACTGCATAAATATGCAGTTTTTTTCAAAGTCTAAAAAATTGTAATAACGACTTTACCATAACTTCAAAATGTAGAGCTAAGCGCCCTGATTGCAAATATCAAGGTCCAAGACGTTTTGCAGGCAGCAAAACAATAACTTTTAACCAACAGAAAATAGTTGCGATAGACTGCAAAACTTGTCATCACTCCAGGCCAATGGGCCCAAAAGTTAAGAGATTCCACCCTTAATAGAATGTATAGGAACGGATTTAATAGGAGATATCGGTACATATTAGTTTTGAATTTCTGAATATTGAAAGTGGAGAGAATAACAGAGTCCGGCAAGATACTCGTACTTCACATTTGTGAAGTACGGCTATAGAATGAATCACTATAGGTGCTTGACAGTGCGTCAGCGGTTCGGCTGAACTGAAGAGCGAATTGGTTGGATTGTTTAAGGGCAGGAATTCAACTGGCTATTTCACTAGACCATTGTTTGTAAAAATAACTATAGAAGAATTATAGACATGAAACGTTACGTGGGTGCTCAAGAGATGTAAAGGTTTTTGTTATAGTTCTATCACCTATCATGTTTACAGCTCTATTTCGAATTCTATCCAAAAAATTTAGTGTGTTATAGGAGCATCTGCCAGTTTCATGGTAGTTGGAAGAATGAATTCTTTATAGATTAAAGCGAGATCAGTGGGGTTAAACATTTTTGGCAACGTCAAATATGTGGTCTTTCCCTAAAAAGTGGTTTGAGATACACATACTGGGAACTTAAAGCTTTTCATTTTCCTCTATTCAAGTGTCGCTCATGGATAGTGACACAGGAAGTAGGTTCCGCTTTAACGTCAGAAGACGGCATTGAGTTCCTGAAGCATTAAATTCTACGTTTTTTTTTTTTTTGTGTTTCCATTGGACAATGATGTCAAGATCATAATTTAATGAGTTTATCATATGTTGCCGTTGAAGTTCAACATCAGAAGAACAAGCAGATGAATCGACAAGAGTATGAAAAGCTGAGAGTACTGTCGATTGCAAAACACTGTTATGGATTTGAAGTTTCAAATTAAAGTTCATTGATAAATATCAGAAAGAGAGTAGGAGACAAAACGGAGTTTGTTTTATCACTATCAGACTTCAAACCATCTGATATCCGAAAGGTAATTTCTAATCCAACGATTGAAAGATTCATCAATACCAAATACACTTATTTTTGATAATAGAGCTTGATGCCAAACTTTATAAAATGCTTCTGAAGTATCAAGCGCAATAATCTTACTTTTTCCAAAACGGTTCGAGATTTGCCCCACTTTTCGATAACTTATACCATCAAACATTGCTACGGAAGCCGTACTGCCGGACATTAAAAATCGTTGTCAAACCCGTGACCACGACAAATTAAACCCTATCGAAACGTCGGGTAGTAAATATCAAATATAATTTTGATTAAAAAAAATAATTGCTGTCCGTTAAGTATTCGTATATTTAAAAATGCCTCACTACCACTATAAAAAAAATCTTAAATCTATATGTATGTAGTTCAATTAAAATCGAACACATTCTAATTACTTCGCTTAGAAGGTAAGTGTATTTTTTGTCCCAAAGATTAAAGAATGATTTAAGTTTCTCTTCTGTGGGAATGTGCTTCCAAAAGGGCGAAAGTAGAACTCCTGTTTATAAATGTTAGATATGTTTTTATTATTACCCAAAATTTTACCCAAAACCAATCTCTTTTGTTGGTTCTTTCGCTACAAAAATTTAAACTAAGGTAGCTCTAGTAAGTTAGTCATTGCTCAACACAGAGTAACATATAAGAGGTTGAGAATAATGTGTTTAAATTTGATTTTTTGCATCTCCTACCTCGAATACATATTTTTTGTCAAGAAAATGGGGAAAATCAAATTCAAGGAAAGCAAATAATATGCCTCCAATTTGAAAATATAGCTTCACTTATTCATTTATGATCTGAACGCCTATATATGAAAACGTAGCATCAATGCGCAATCTTTTACGACCATAGCAACTAGACGAAAATACTTCCCAAACATCTTATTAATATTCACCCAAAAAACTGAAATTTTCTATAGCTTTCCAAATGTTTCAGTTGTTTTAGGTAAATTTTAGAAAAAAATGACAATTTCAATTTAATAACGAAGGCTCTCGCTTTCACGGAACGTATCGTGAGTCATGTCCTTACCATTTTTCCAATCCAATTTTCTCAATTTCTCCAGCTGGCAGTGGAAACATATTGGGTCTTATCACAGTGTGATATTTCTCCGGAACTTGATCGAAGCTAGTGAAAATTTCCAAATCCTTGGATGCCAACACCCAATCGGTCATTCCTGGATTGAACTTAAGTCCTGGTACTAAATTGCTACCATCTACGATTTCCAAGGCTCCATCCGAATCTTGAATAATACGTTGCAAGACAGCTTCATTCTCAATTGGATTCATTGAACATGTGGAATAGACTAATCGACCACCAACTTCTAACATTTCAGCTCCCCGACGAGTGATTCGGTATTGAATACTGTAAAATAAAGAAACTATTATATAATACTCGTACTTTCGATAAATATTTAGCTTTATACCCATGTAAGTTATTTCCTTGTGCTGTGTTCCATTTTGTCCAAATGTCAGGATTTTTTCGCATCGTTCCATCACCAGAGCAAGGGACATCACAGAGAATTTTATCAAATTTCAACACCGACTTACTGCCATCTGGATTTGTTTGCTATATAAAATGAAAGAAAAATAATTGTTATACATTTTAAGTACTAATTGTAAACAAAATTAGTTTTAAAGACACGAGTAGCCTCTGATAACAACAAAACACAGAACGTCAGAACTTAAGAGTAGGCACCTGGACGTGAGTACATGGCAAAAAATACACGGACAAAATGTATCATAAAAAATTTCAAAAAAGTTCATTAAAGTAGTTTTTTTCTAGAAACTATTAATGTTGCTAAAAATTACAAACCGACCAATTTTTTTTTCGTAACGACATCATGCACCCTGATGGTGACTTATAGAGACGAAAGTAGTCGGCCTAAAAAGTAAAAACAAGCTTTTAATTTATACTTTTTTTTATATAGCACTCACATCTACAGATGAAGCTGAAGAACATAATATCAAGGAAGAATTTTAAAACATACTAGACTACGGAGCCACAACAGACATCCATTTCCGACTAATAGATTTTACAGCAGCTTGTAATAATTTTATAATTAGCATAAGGTTTTCAAGTTTAAGAACAACCTGGCGCTCAGAAGGACGAATTACGAACCACATCGGCCATGTGTTAATCGACGCAAGGCACGTATTCAACATCCAAGATGTGCATACAATTTGTATGGCAAACGCCGACTCTGACCATTTCCTAGTTACGGAAAATTCAGAATTCAAGTGTACAATGCAAAGAAATTGCAAACTGGGCCCTATTCCACAAAAAAAATTATCAACTTTTCACTTTGCACTTATCAAATTTTTCGACAATTTGCAAAACTTTGCGTTCCTCAGAACTATTAAATTTGATAAGTGATAAGTTCAAATTGAAAAGTGTAATTTGCAAAGACTTTGCAAATAATTATGCTGTTTCGTTCCACAAAAACTTTAAATTTTATTTTTCCAAAGCAAATTTTGATAAGTTTATCAAAAGTTTGCAAAGAAAACGATCGCTTTGCAAATTCATATTGTTATAACTAGGGTTCGGATTTCCATGCAAATGCATATTTTTTAGGAACACCTTGGAAGCAAGGCAACTATACTCTGTCCAACAAAAATTGTCAGTACAGGGAAGATAGGACGTTTGTCTCTCATTCTGGTTGCATTGCCATGCATAAGTGTGTCGCCTTTTAAAGCTCTCATAGGGATTCCGTAGTTTACATTATAAATCGCCGCAAATGAAAGGAAAAAACGCGTAGGGCTACCGTCTGCCGATTCAAAACGACTGAAAACAATATTCAATTTACCTTTTCCCACAACACCAAGCGGTAAGATAATATGCGCGTTTTTTTTAAGTTGAAAAGCAATATGACAACACTCAACATACTCATCTTCTTAAAATGTGTTCTCAAAAGCTTCAAATGCCAAAAGCTCCTTAATAAAAACCACTGAAAAAGCTCTTGCTTGCAATTGAGAATGATACTGGTAACTCTGTTTTGATGTAGATAAAGAGCGCACGATCGTATTGAGTGACACTTGACACTCTTGACAGTATCTCATCAGCAGTGGGATACGACGGTCGTGTTGGGGTGTACAACTTTTTGCAAAGAATTACAACAACAATTCCTTAAGAAAAGTCAGTGGCTTGCTCTTTTTTTAGTGGTATTTTTCCTAAGGCATTGTAGTGAGGGTGCATCAGGCGCCACTGCTTTAGAAAAAGCTCTCCCATAAGGCCTGTACTGACAATTTTTGTTGGACAGAGTATAATTATGTATACGAATCAAGAAATTTCCTTTAAAATGGCATTTAACCGTTAGTGCATATTTTACTATAAATGCCAAATTTGCATTTTTTGTGCATATTTTACTATAAATGCATATTTTGCATAATTTTGCATATTTTTTATAATCAATTTATATTTTTGGAGTACCTACCTATATTGTTCAAAAACTAAACTAGACAGTAAAAAAAATATAAATTTTATGTCAGTGCAAACGAACCTTAAGACTATTATCTATATCTTTTATTAATTTCACAATCTTGAACCATATTTAAACACCACAATATAAAGCATTATATCGTCGTCGTTCTATGAAAACTCCCTAAGTCCATTTTTTGTGTTTTGAGATATTTGCATTTAAAGTTGGAAATTAATATAAAAAAATCCAAAAATTATCAGAATAGCACGATCTTGGGCTTCAATTCTAAAATGGATTTGGCGTAGCTATTGTGCAATAAATTTTTTTGCAAATGGTTTATCCAGAATGAATTAAATAAAAATTACATCAAATTTTTTGTTTAATGGACTTAGGGAGTTTTCATAGAACGACGACGATATAAACAAAGGTGCATGAACTTGACTAGATTGTACCGGCAAAACATTGAAATGAAAAAAAATTAAGTCTGTGTGTTTGAAGCTGTATAAATGAGATCGAAATTTAAACGATAATCTATCAAAAATGAAAGTGTGTGGGTATAATGTGGTAAAGCTTAAAGCGCAAAACAGATTAAACCAGCACCAGCAACGTCAAAAGCGTCGTTTGGTCAAAATCCAAAATTTGCTTTAGCTGGTTACAATAACACAAAAAAATATAAACACGATGCTGGTTTAATGTGTTCGAAAAGTATTTACTGGCCAGCGTGCTGTTGACGGCGCTGGTGCCGTTGCTGGTTTAATCTGTTTCGCGCATAAAGCTTAACATGTTTCATGTACAACAGCCAACTGTTGACTGATGCACTCATGCTTAGTTTTTGAGTTTACCACACTATATACAAATATAGGTAGGTACTTCAGTGCGTTTTGGCAAAAAATAAAGGATTTTCAATCATGAAAAATGTAAGTAAGATGTTCACATTGAAATGCAGTGATGACATTACCCAAAGAACTTTACCGTCGATGAGATTGGTTCTTTAAAACGCTTGTCAATCACGCTCAATCATTCTTGAGACCCAATCGGCAACGTTTCGACTTCGAAAACTTCAAGAAAAATTTTATGATTTATGCAAATAAAACTTTTCAAATTCATTGAGGAATTTTCTGTTATTTAGAATAATTTATTTTTATTAAACAAATGAAGATGTTTATTTTTTATTTAACAATGTTTTTTTTTTTTATTAAATGTTAATTTCATTTTAAGATATTATTTCATTTTAATAAAAATAAAAAATTTAACTTGATTTTAAAGATGAAGAAAATGTGTTTTTATATTGAATAGAAATTAAGTTGAATTGGTTTTAAGTGCATACTCGTATTTTAAATGCATATTTTGCATTTTTGAGCGCATATTTTAAGCGCATATTTTCAGATTTTAAGTGCATGAGAATCCGAAGCCTAGTTATAACTATTGAAGCTTTTAAAATGTTAAGACGTGAGTTTTTGTTTGACGATAGTGAAGACGCGGTTATAATAAGAAATTATAGATACCGAATTAATTTTTCGGGACTACAAAACTTTAATTTTAGAGAGGTCTTTCGTTTAAATCAAATTGAAGTTGATTTCCTTTTAAATAAAATTGGAGAACAATTAGAGCACAATAAACAATGCAGACATTGTTTATCGCCTGAAAATCAACTGTTGCTGTGCTTGCATTGGCTCGGAAATGGTTGCCAGTTCCTTGGAGTTGCAACTATGCATTGGGTTACAAAATCAACAGTTTGCAGAACCGACCATAGAGTTGTTGAGAGACATTATAAGGCTCGTAGCTTTACACTGAAAATAATAGGTAATATTGATAAAAACGTTTTTGTTGACCTTCAATAAAACAATTTTATCGTTTTGAATAAATTTTATCAATACGAAAGAATGATTTTGTTGATTTCACAAAATTTATATAATTCTGCATGATTTTTTATCAGTTAAACAAAATATGCACTACAAATAATATTGTCAGTTTAACAAACCAACTTTTGTTAATAAAACAAAATAAAATAGAGTTTTTTGTCACATCCACAAATTTTTTTGTGATGTAAACAAAATGTTTGTTGTATCTACAAAAAATCTGTTTTGTAAATGTTTGTCAATATAACAAAGTTTTTGTTAAAATGTTTTCATTTTTTGTTAAATTGAGAAATATTTGTATTTTGAGTTTGAGTTATTTTGTAATATTGATAAAATAAAATTATCAGATAGATACAACTATTTTGTAAGAAAAAGAAAAAATTCTGCGAATTTGTTTTTTGATCATGACAAATTTCTTGTGTATGATATATGTATGTTCACATTTGTTTTTTTTTTTCAAAAATCGATGTAAGATAAACTGATTATAACAAAAATTGCGTATCGTCAATATGCCTCACAGATGATTCGATGTAAGATCGCAGGGACGAAACCCCAATTTTTGTAGACTTAAGATAAAAAAACGCTATTTTGAAACAAGAAACATTTTAAATTGAAAGTAACCAAATACATTTTGTGGATTCACAAAAGTAAATTTGTTAAATTGACAAAATTTTTTGTTGATTTAACAAAATAATTTCGTTAATCCGATAATGTAAAAAAAAAAACAAATTTGTGACATTAACAAAAAAAATTGTTGATACAACAAAAGAATTGTTAATATGACAAATTAATTTTGTAAATTCTACGAAAAAATAGTCGTATTGACAGAATATTTTTGTTATTTCAACAAATCAATCTGTTAGCTTGACAAATTAATTTTGTGGATACAACAAAATATTGTTTGTTACCTCAACAAATTTTTGTAATTTTTATGAATTTGTTGAAACGTTTTGTTGGACGTATATTGACAGAAGTTTTATCAGCTCAACCTACATTTTTATCATATATACCTAGATTTTATTTTCAGTGCAGACCTTAACTTTAGTCAACCAATTTTTTTACCGATTATTAAGATCTATTTTGGATTTTGGGAGAAAAACAATAATTTTTGATGTCATGTCGATTGTCGTAAAACAAAACAATAAAAACAATTTTAGAGCCTCTACTGTTGAATTGAGCCTAAAGCATTGTTTGGTATTATTTAAGAGTGGAATTCAATCAATAGGTGGGTTGCAATTTTTTTTAAATTATGAAATTTTTGTATCAACTTTTCAATTTCAATTGATAAGAATAAAATTGATTTTACAATAAACTTGACATTTATTATGGTTTTTTGTAACTTTGCAATTTTTTTACACAAAAATGTAGAATAATATTTCCCCATCCCCATTAATTATTTACCTCAACGATGAAGATCCGTTAGATATTATTGAAGTTATAAGTTTTCTTAGATAGTCAAATCGACGATTTTCTAAGATTTATTATCAAATTAATTTTTTTTTGTAAAAAAACAATTTAAACGCCTCTACCGCTGCTTCTGTTTGATTTAGCCCTATAAAACCACTGACTTTTTAGTAGATATGAATCGGGGCAATAACTTTGTAGAATACTATTTTTCGAAATTCGAAAATTTACATCAACTTTTACATTTTTAATAATGAAAATTGAATTGAAAACCGATTTATCTCTCTTTTTCGCTTAAAAGGGTACACCCATCCCCAATTATTTTTATGTACAAATAAAGCCTGTCATTTGGTGATTCCTGCTCTGAAGAAAAAATCGACTTTGGGCGACAACTAATGAGAAAAGAGAAGATGATTCGTAAAAAGAAGTGGGAATACGCAAATTCCCAAAGCAACAAGATCGAATATCTTGGGAAGGAAACACCACCCGAAGGTTAAAAAAAAAAAAAAACAAGCAACTAGCTGCTGGTTCTAAAACGGGAACATAAATTCTTGCAAATAAATAAAGTAATTTAATCACTAAAACACAGTTTATGTAGACAAAGCTGCAAAATCGGAATGTTTGGGTAGGACGCATGCTAAATCTATCTTAAAAAAATAATGTTATGTCTACAACAACAAACATCTGACCGGCAAGGACACTTGTTACACAAGTAACCTCGAGTAATTAGGAAGTTCCTCTACAACGGAGTAAACATTACATTGAAGTTTTATGGAGTTGGGTGTTTAAGAATAACCAGAAAGAGAAAGCTCATACTGAACAGTTGCGAAAACAACCGCGTATGCTTAGTCCAGGGTGCGAATACTATGAACTATACCAACATGTGGATGTAATCCAGAAAGTTAAAACAGTTTGACTATATTCGTTCGGCCTTATCGACCAACAATGGTTCATCAAACGAGTTTTTGAATACCATCTCCTTGGCTTGATGCGACAAGTAAGGGGGAATCCCCGGTAAAAAGGCCGATACATCGCCAGATCGCTTGGTTTAGACGTTTTAAAGCAAGTGGCTCGGATCTCGGAATCGCAGATGATATAAATCTGAAGTGTATCAAGAGGCAGCGACCCATCATGAATCTAAGGCCGGATAATTAAGTGGTTTATGATTGTGAAATCTATAGTTCGGGGACTAAGGACTCCTAAGTACTACTTGCTGTATGTATCAGATAAAGGTGAACCTATATCTTGCATACTAGTTAAAATTTTCCTAAATGTATTTTTTCGTACTATCGAACATTCCCTCCGTCACAAGGAGTTCACTTTAGTTGCTTCCCTAGATATAGTAGGAGCATTCAACAATGTCGACACATCCGCAATCACATCTGCGCTGTCATCTCTAAATGTAGATAAATCGATCAGAAGTTGATAAATCATATGCTGATAAGCAAGATTACCAATTCAAAACTAGGCGATTTTACTACTCGAAGAACTGTCAGTAGAGGTACGCCGCAAGGCGGTGTCCTTTCTCCTCTCCTCTGGAACCTAGTAGTAAACAAACTATTAACAATTCTAGAAAGAGAGGGTTACAGAGTGATTGCCTATGCGGACGATGTTGCCATAGCTGTATCTGGAAAGTATCCAAACACACTGAAGGAACTCGTACAAAATGCTTAAGACAAGCTTAGTACCCGGGCAGATTGGTGTGGACTCCGTGTCAATCCTCACAAAACTGAACTTGTCCTCTTTACTAAGAAATACAAAATCCCACACATAGACCCTTTATTAACGGTATACCGCTTAAATTTTCAAATAAAGCAAAATATTTTGGTCTTATTTTGGACAAAAAATTAAGCTGGAAACCCAATGTTCAAGAGAGAATCAATAAAGCCACTGTAGGCCTATTCTCTTGCAAAAAGGCCGTAGGTAACAAATGGGGTCTACAAACCCACATTACACACTGGCTATACATCTCGGACCGATCCTTACATATTGAGTAACAGTATGGTAGACTGCGCTGGAAACAGCAACAAACCGCGATAAGCTCAGCAAAGTCCAACGAACAGCCTGCTTAATCATGGGTGGAGCACTCTGTTCATCTTATACCGCTAGATATCTTTAGCAAGCAAACGGCCGCCAGCACAGCCATTCGGCTTAAAGCTTCTCACAGTGGATCAATAATGATATTGGTCACTCCATTATACTGAACTCGTTCAGATCTCTACCTAGTAACGTCGATTACACCACCCCTCATCACAATTCAATAAAAACTTCCAAGTGTCCATACCTTCAAGGTCTACCTGGGAGAAATAGTCATTTTTGGCAGACGAAACGATTCACTTCTATTCAGATGGATCTAAAACCGATGACGGGTCGGTGGAGGCGTATACTCCGAAAGATTAATAAATAAAACTATGTCTCTCATTTTGTTTACCCAATCACTGTAACGTATTCCATGCAAAAGTTCTGGCAATCAAAGAAGTCCTCTCTAACCTAACCTGAATCCTGGCGTGATCTGCAAGGTTGAACAAGAATATACGGACAAATTCCTAAACTAAAAGCTAAAAACAGTGTCCCGAAATGCAATCGATGCTACTTTCTTGCGCAAATGCAGAGGCATTCGAGCAAATGTCAAACATTTCTTGCGCAATTCTCTTACATATTCGTATTCTGATTCGCTATATCTGCTTTGCAGGTATTTTGCTTTGCAAATCTTGCGTTTAGAAATTTGGCCTATGACACTGAAGTTTGTGGAGACAGCACTCCAACTATTACCATATGATTGAGCGAGACTTGAAGACGCTGAAGTTAGTGAGGATACGCAGCTAAAACGTGTACAAGCACACCAGAAAGAGGAATATTATCTCCCTTGCTTTAGCTTATGATTGTTAATCAGATCATTTTTAAAATAATTCCAGATTGTCGTAGAAATATAAAATATATTCGAATGTTGTTCAGTCTGTTTTTTGAGAAATTTATTATAACAGCAGAAACAAATTGAGTTTTTTTTTACAACGCATATGACGATAGCCCAAGAATATATGAAATCATTAGCTTCATCTTCTGTTTCAACTTATCCCCGACACTTAATGCCAGCATAGATAACTGTCTGGTTTTAGGTTTCTTTTGTGTTTCGTGCATTGTAATGGAAGGTAAGTTTTGTGTCGAGTATAGTAGCATTCGGGAACTTTGAAAAAATGTCTGTGCTGTGTACGTTCACTCTTAAACAGGCCAGCAGTTTTGGCACTAAGTGAAACCTAGGTTGGTGTAAACACCTATCATACGGAGTTTAACCTACATAGTTATAGTGCCATTATTGTTTGCTCATCATGGTACAGCCGTGTACGTACGTAATGATGTTGCCTATTAACTCCTACTTAAGTATTGCTCCTGTATTAATACAAATTTAATGAAATGTGGTTTAAATTCACTGTTCAAAGGCGCATCATTCATACATTTTTTTTATCGCAGTCCAAGTTTGGACAGTTACCCCTCACACACGCCACCACCGATCAACCAAATCGACAAAATACTTCGCTTTTGTATGGGCATTTACACGCCAATACGCCGATGTAGAAGTATATGCCAAATCAGCTGTTAAATGGTAGGGTTGTGAAATTTTAAATGAAAAGTGAAAATTATCGAAAAATATTTGAATTTTAATGCTCCAGAACCACTTTTTTGTGTTGATCAGAGCTTTATTGAATTGTTGCTTAAGGAGATTAAATTTTATTCTTATTTTATCAGACGATTTGTAAATTTTAACAACTAAAATCGAATAACATCATAAAAAACTGTGTCGACGAACTAGTTCGGTCCTTTTCACACGCCATGTCGGCATACTACTTCGATTCCCAGAGTTCGCACTGCTATGTCGACACATATTCATTTCACACGACCCAAAAACCATATCGACAATATGCTTCGATGAAGTAGTTCGTGGCGTGTGATAGGGGTAAGTAATTCGACTTCTAATGAATACGATGCCCTGTTCGACTTTATCCAGGGAATAGTTTCCCTTTTTCCGCACAGTGCAATCGTTGTTACGGCCCATTTCAATGTACATAATTCTTCGTGGCTACGATATTCTGGTCAGAAAACATCCGAAAAGAGGGATGTCGAGATTTTTGCTGAGTTAAACAGTTTGTTGACGAGCCAACTCTGACTGCAGTGCATACTCGTATATGGTCCACAAATCTGATTCTTTATGGTATGAGAAATTTTATTCCCAATAGGATAAAATCTATCAAACCGAAAGAAAGCTCATGGTTTGATTTGAGCTGTAAAGAGGCTATCAAGGTTAGAGAAGAAAATTTCCCTAGATTTAAATCCAACCCTACTGAGGAAAACCGGAATAAGTTCAAACAAGCTAGAAAGACCTATAACGTTCATATCCGACGAACTAAACGCACGTCTTCAATGATAAAGCCCATTTGCTTGCAGCACAGTTTGTAGTTAATTCGACGCTACCAGAGATTGACATGACTCCTATCGGTCTATTATGTTTAAGAGGCTTAGAATTTTTGAAATAGATTTTATTAGAAAAAAATGGTCATGAGGATAAAATTCATATGTCAAATGTGAATCAAATTCTTAAGTAGTTGAGCTAAAAACAGAATGCTATGTGATTTCTCAAGCAAACATGAACTTTTTGTCTTCCCATCATCGTAAAATCAAGTGTGATCAAAATCTCCAGTTCGATTTTTTTACGAATGAATAACTGGCATTTAGTTCCTACATTTATCACAAGAAAAACCATCGCAACAAATCTTTAGCTTTCGACTTATAGGTAACTATTTGCGTAATTGCATTAAAGCTCCCTGTCATGGTCAACCTGAAATAATTGTTAATTACAGCTAAAACAAGGAATATTTACCAATAAATTAGGAAAGTGACTACTGTCATGGTTGGTAACCACAAAACAAGGAGAATTCAACCTCTTCGCCTGATGCACCAACATGTAGCAGCGGTTGTTATCAACATCATTGGCTACAACAAATCCTGGCGGGATTTTATTATCGGATTCAGCATGTAATGCTTCAATTAGTTGGGCAGTTTTTGAACCCGGTGCCGCACACATATCTAATACTTTATCCGTTGGTTTGACACCGAGAACCAATGGCGGAATCATGGAGACAGCTTCTTGTCGACTTATGCTTCCAGCACTCGTCTCTACAATCAGAAAGTTATGTAATCGAAATAACGGCTCGGAACGGCGGATATCTTTTCGGGTGAGATGCAGTTGCCAGGCCAGTCCTTCGGGGTACCATGGAAGACAAAGAGGACGTTCAACATTTTCCTTCGGAATTTTATGCAATTCTGACACGCCCTCAATATACGACTCAAAGAGTTTGGTTTTAATGAGCTCCAGGAGTGCTTTAGCTTCATCTTTAAATCCGGTAACCCGAAACGTGGTGGGCAGATTGTCTTTGATGGCAGCCAGGAACTTTGACCACTCGACTTCGTCTTTACATATTTTTTGTACCTAAGATAATTGATTATATTAGTTCCAAGTTGCAATAATGGGTCTATTGCACATCTTACTTTGTAATATTTATCAAAAGCCTCGTTTTCGCGAACAATTTCTTTGTAGGGCTCAGAACGGCGGTCGGGTCTATCGGCCTAAACAAAAAAGAAGAGCAACTCAAAACATATCAAAATCCCTGAATGATTTGAGGTCACAAGAGGATTTACCATCTGTCTCTTATTGCGTTTCTTGGCAGCAAAGGGGTTTTGTTTTTTTACGCGGTCACGACCCATATTTTATTACTATTTTTTTAAAAAATCAACTCAATAAAATTAAATTTAACACAAGCTCCAGCAGTTCCCTACCTCGTTGACGTTGGTGTTTTTTTGTAATTTATTTGTACCGTACCGACCGACGAAATGATGCCGAAGTTAAATCTTCTGTCAACTACGTTATTCTAACACGTGTTGTTTAACGTTACGTTAAGTAGTGCTATTTCTGGCAGTTATTCACACATGGGGTCACGGCACCTGGCAGTCAGCGCGTGAACATTTAATTGGAGATAGATTTTTTTCGATTTGACGTTCAGGTTCAATGTATTTCCCATAAGAAAAAAGCGAAAAAGGGTCGGAAAAACTTAACTTTAACTTATCCAATTTATATGAACTGGTATGCATTTTATGATTTTAAAAGAATAGTTATATGTGTTAATTTCTAAATCAGGTTGAAAATATAGTCAGAAACTTAATTAATCTTTTGTAATTTATCTTCAAAAATCGTAAACAATTTTTTTAAGAAGCAATTTGTATGGTCTTCTTTGACGTATTTTAGTCTCAAGGTAGAAAATTTGTCCTTAAATCAATAATTATCTGTTTAATTAAAAATAAAACAAACATACAGTTAAGTAGGTACAGAGATTCTTTCTTTTGCCGTACGACTCGAATGAGGACTTCCTTAACCGACTTTGTTTTTTCCTCCCCATTTCAATGTCCAGAAATTTAAGACGAATGTACATCGGTTTCTCCAACTCAATCCTCCCACTGTTTCCTAAATGCTCGCACTATGTTCAACCAACATTTAAAGGGTAGTCATAATCCCTTGAGTGCGCGTTAATTATTATAAAAAAAAAACACTGTGTGGCCTGACCAATTCTAAGTCAGCAATTTTTTCAAGCGTAATTAAATTACTATGTAATATAAGAAAACAAATGTAACAAAAAAAATCACAATAAAGTTTACTAATTGCTCGAACCAAGCACTTGCGAAACTAAAATTGAATGTGCGCACCTAGCTTTAGAGGCATTCACATTTTTAAATATGTTTGACAAGCTCGGAATGGTTTGTGATTGTCAAGCATGCTGAATAGATAGCAAAATGTTTCGATATTTTAGATGCATGACAACATATTTGAGAATGTGAGCGCATGCTTGTTAAGCCTAAAGCGAATTTCATTTCCCACGAAGTTCTCAAGCTGTGCATATCGTAAGAAAATATATCAAAATGATTCTTTTAAGCAATAGCGGTAATTTAGCTGGATTTTATTAGATTAATATAAGTTTTCTGCAGAGTTTTGGAATGTAAAACTCAAGAAAATTTTCTCATCTAAATTTTCTTCTATGCTCTGAGTTTGTCCACCATGGTCAGAATTCTAATGAGAAGTGATATTTGACAGCATACTGTCCTTGTCAAACATATCAGATAACATTTCTCTGATGAATATTAGGTGGAAAAATTTAATGTTTTATCAAATAACAGTCCTGTTTAAATAAAAGTTTAACAAACTTTTCGTTACGTAAAAGAATCATATGGTGCATTCTTTTTCTATTAATTAGTCCTGTTGTAGCGCCGAATAAAAGAATATAAATATCGTATTTCCAAATTACAATTTTATTTTATTCCTTTTCTTATAAAATTGAAAATTATTAACTTCCACGACCACAACTCTTTGAAAACAGAACAATATAATAATGAAAAAATAATATAATTTTAAATATAGATGAAAAACAGTTACTAAGGATAAAAAAATAACAAAAGGTAAATTGATTAGAAAACGTAAAGTAAAAAAAGGCAAAGTAGAAATTATTTGAAAGTATTAAGTGAGTTGTAGTCATAACATAATTACACATAGAAATAAGAAAACTTAAGTATGAAATCAATTAAAATATAAACACAAATTTAGGAAGGATTTGGCTCGATGACAAGGCCTATTCGGCGTAACCTTTATATCTCGTTGTTGATCATATTAATGAGGAAATAAAACATCAGACATTTGAGAATTTGTACTTTAATAATTCACTTGTACAGTGATTCTAAATTTTCCTGTGAAAGGAAAAATACTTAAGAGGATATAATATTTAGATTTTATATATATGTACGTTATTTGTTTTCATGATTTGACTAACTATTTAATATAGTATAAATAACTATTTAATGTCGATTTCCTTTACACACTAGGGATTTCAATCCTATGTCAATTTTTTGCTTTTCGTGTGCGTATTTCGAATACATGTAAATCCCCCTTCAAATACGGATTCGAAGAATTTGATCTCTGTCAAAAAAAATCGATTTTTTTGGTGTGAAGGAACGCAAAATCTGTCGAGAGATTGAAATCTTTACACAGAAATTGATTTCTCATGTGTAAAGGAAATTGACATAAGTTAAGTTTTTTGAACATTTAATTAAAATATGATGAGATGATACGAGACAATAAGGGTCGTCCAACGAGAAAGAGAAATATCCCGAAAAAACCGCCATGTCATTTTCACAACATCAATTGCCCATTGACTTACTAGATATGGACTGCTAGTCGCTCATTTTCGTCATACAAATCCTCAAAAAAAGTGGTTTATTTATACAGTTTTACTTGTCACCACTTTGTCTTCGTCTTCCTGGAAACGTCTTATTGGCTGGGTCATGAATGTAACAAAGTCGATAGTTTTCTTCTGGCAGCATGACTAGAAATTGAGAGATTAGAACACCAGGCATTCGTCATCGTCGCTGGAGGAGCCACAGGATAAAATTTTATCATCTCCTCCGCCACCACCCGTTCGGGAGTTGTGTAGTTACGTTTCAGCTTTAGAAAGTTCATCAATTGATCCTCGTATGAGCGTACTGTGTACATTAAATTTCCATGCAACGCTCCGAGGACCAATCGACCGCAGTGATTTTAAAGAGAAGGTACATATTTTAATTAAATTAAAAAACTCTCGGTAACACAAATTTAGGTCTTCCGTTTAAGATTGATAAAGGAAGTTTTAAGCCTTCCTTAATTATTGAAAAAATTAAATAAATATAATTTTTTTCTAAAATTAACAGATGGATATATTCTCATAGAAGACCTTGGACTCACAACATTCCACGCCTCAAATATATCTTCACTGACATTTTCGGAGAAGCAAAGACTTAGCGTAGCCTGCCAGCTGTTAGCTCAAGCCTCGATACTTATTTTAGATCAAGTAACGTACAATATGGACATTTTCGATACGTTTTTTTAGTAGAATACCTTCGCCAATGGTGCAGTGGTGGCAAAATAGTTATAATGACACTTTAGCCACCCACTTTTGAAATTCTTTCAATGTGCTTTGGTGTTCTTCTGCTTTCTGGTGGGAGAAGATCTACCACCATATGGACATTTTCGATACGTTTTTTTTAGTAGAATACCTTCGCCAATGGTGCAGTGGTGGCAAAATAGTTATAATGACACTTTAGCCACCCACTTTTGAAATTCTTTCAATGTGCTTTGGTGTTCTTCTGCTTTCTGGTGGGAGAAGATCTACCACGTCATATGGGTAATCTTGGTTATCCTTGTCCACCATGTAAAAATCCAGCTGATTACTATTGTGAGTTTTCTATGACAATATGAATAATTTGTAACTAATATAATTGCATCTATTTAAAGTGGATTTGGTGACATTGGACGATTTGTCTGCAGCGGCCATGTTAGAATCTTCAGCCCGTATAGAGTCATTGGCAAACTCTTGGGATCAAATCAATTCGGAGCAATCTCTGGCTGCACCACCTGCTTCACTTCCAGCTTTTACACGGAAAGCTGGATTTTTGGGCCAAGTTAGGGCTTTTTGCTGCGTATAAACAACCAGGATCATTGCTCACATAGATCAGCAAGCTAATAGCTGCAGCTGTTCTGTCTCTTTGTATAGGATGCATATTCTGGGATGTGCCTGCATCAGATCCACAACTCACTTATAATGACCGCTTTGGTTACCACCATTGCATTATGGTGGCGAAAGCATGTTGAGCGAGACATTCGATTGGGGATGTATTCAAGTGATCTTTATATAACTATTCAGGTACTGATTAAGGTTCAAGTTCAAACGAAATATGGTTTTAAATACATATTTTTCTTATTTAGTGCTTCATGGGCCTATTTCCCAACTTATGCATTTGGTTGGCCTATTTTCTTCCCGCACAATAGTATGGCTGGATTGTATACTTATTCAACGAGTAGTGACACTGGAATTTATTTGAACATGGGTAAGTACATCACAGTTCCAAGAGATTATATCGGGTTTTTCAATAAGAGCGCTACAAAAGTTTTTTAAAATAAAACAAAAACGGTATCGGCCGATACTGCGACGTCACAGAGATGCCTAACGCTTGAGAACGACGTGTGAAAGACACATTTGGGCTTTTTGCAACTGAAGCCTCAGCGGCAGCAATATTCTCGACACTACGGGCACTTCTTTGTCTCACTGACACGAGAATAGTCTGTACTGTGCCTGTGGTTTCAAATTTTTCCACTATTCTGTCTTTTTCTCTTTCTTAATTTTCTCTCTGTCTTAATTCCTTACTATCTATCATCTTTCATTATATTGTTATAAAATTATCTTATAAGCATACATATGTATAAATATTTAAAATACTATTTCCTGTACAAGAACAAAAGAATACGATTCTTAATTATGTACAGCTTCAAGAATGAATAAATAAATAAATAAATAAATAAATAAATAGACGCTCAATTGTTGATCTGCTAGGACGATTATGACGACCATAAATTGGACGTAGCGCTCTTAACGTTGAGGCCACTGACTCCGAATTTCGGTAGTAAATTTTAATAATTTCGACTCGTGTTGGCTCGTATATCTTTCCATTATGAAATGGACCTTACTGAAGAGAAATGTCAAAAGAGCGGCAAGAAATATGGCGTCGTTTGAGGTCCCTGTCGCTACTTTTGTAGCGTTCCTGTTGAAAAACCCTTTATTTATTTGGTTTTATGCTCACGTATTTAACCATTATTCAAATTTTGGCAGTCTTTTGTGCCCATCTGCTACCAACAAAGATTTTTGCCACCGTTCTTAATACCCTTCTTACATTGGCCTTAACAGCAGTTGGTGGATATTCAATACATTCGAGGAATGTTTCAATGATGTGGCATTGGCTGCATTTAATTTCACCACAGAAATGGCTTTTACCTGTTCTAGTGGCAGATGAATATAGCCCTGAGACCTTGATAAATTCAGCTGGGCTTCAGCTATGCCGAAATAAACAGTTAAGTTTATTAAATGAAAAATTTCAACATTCTCTGAATTCTAGTTTTTAAAACAGGTTCAACATCAGGAAATAATTGTCCAACAACCATGTCCAACGCCAAATGGAACACAAGTGCTAGTCGATTTTCAGCTACTACCACATCATGTTCTTGATTCATCAAACATGGAAGAAACAACATTTATTGCTTTAATTTTATCACCTGTAATATACTCTTTGTGTTTACATTCATTATTTTTAGTGTCAACTGTAGAATAATTTTTAAACGTGGACCGAGGAAAACGTATTGAGGTGTTAATGGTTAAGGGATTAATAAGACAATATTAGTTTTTTATAAATGCTTTTTTATAGAATAGTAATTGTTAAAATTTTATTACATCACATTAGAAAATAAAAAAAAAGGAATAAATTAAAAAAATACGAATAATTTAGTTAATATTTAAGACTTTTTCAATACGGATATGCATACATAAACATACATAAATATTTTAAGAAAACTGATTTATGATTTTTTTTATTTAATATTAGATATTGGATACAATGAATAACAATTTTATACACTAATATATTATATTGTGGTGAGTTCTTTTTGAAAAATCAAATCAGCCCAAAAACATAAATATTAAAAAAAATAGCCAAGTTCTTCTATACAAAAACCTTTGTGTAACAAGTTAGCCGTAAAAAGTACTGAGATCTAAAAGTACGCCAAGTTCTTACTTAAAATATTTATAAAATTTCGAAAAAAATTCGTATGTCAGGTAACGTTATTTTTGGTCTTAAAAGAAAAAAACCTGTGGGGGAAAAAATAAAAAAATACTATCTACTAAGTTTAAAGAAAATCGGGCGAGCCGTTTAGGATGAAATCGAACAGACAGAATTGCGAGACCCACTTTTTCGCCTTCGCTATCATCGTAATGTCAACTTTGTTAAAAATGTCGAGTTCGATTTTTTTACGAATGCATAACTTGCCTTATAGTACCTATAAGTCGCAAGTAAAAATATAAGTTGGAACAAGAATGGTGATGAAACGTATTGTTTTTTTTTTCATGGGATAACCTATCATTTACGATACTTAAACAAAATAAATACAATCTCGTTTTGTAATGCCTCTTGCGAAAACCAAACCAAACATAAGAAATATGGGACAGATACATAAAGGTTTATTTTGTTTTTTAAAATTTGTTTTTGTTATGAATAATTGTTTTAATTTTTTTTTGTTGAAAATAAAAACCTTGTACATTTTTTTATTAAAAAATATTTTTTTTTTAAAACAAATCATTTTAAATTTGTGAATAACAGAAACTTTTAAAAATATTTCTTCCTTGTACGCACACTTTTGTGGATCACTGTACATATATTGCCAAGAAAGAAATGAATGAATTCAAATTATGACTTTAGTTTTATTGCTTTGGCATTTTCAATAATTTCTATAAAATAATTAATGAGAATAATCTGAGATTCGTGTGTGCTAAAATAATTCCGTGTTCATTGCAAGCCTCAATAACACCATCATCATTTGTAGAACCAGCTGGACTGCCGATGTATGAAACTCCACTCTGTTAAGCGAAAGCACTTATTTTTACTAGAAATTCTAAAATGTCACATGTTTACCAATCTAGCGCGATCAATGTTGTCTCTAAAGGGGAAGAAAGCATCAGAACTCAAAGCAACTCCATTCAGCTGTTTTAACCATTCGATTTTCTCTTCCTGTGTCAGTTGTGAGGGGACAATTTCAAACCTATCAAAATAAAAAATGTATTGGTTTATGAAAGAAAGCAGTATTTTTCTTCTCGCGTTCAGAAGTCCCTTACATTGATTGAAACTGAGCCAGCGGCATATCCTTGCCAACAGTTCCATTTACATAATTACGAGTATCAATTGCATTCGATATTTCGGCACGTTTTACACCGGGTTTGAATTTCATTCACACGGGGATGTTGGCGTAACCACCAGTTGTTAGCCTTTTCACCAGCCAATCATGTGCAGCGAATTCTTGATTGTTGACCTGCACCAATTCCGATTAACCGGCCATCTCTGGCATAGTACACAGATAATTGCTCTGAGTTAATTTCAATTTAATTGTTGCCACAATAAGGTCTCGAATTGCACGGTAAACCTTGATTACATTCGTCAATATCCTCCGAACAGTCTATTCCTTTAAAGCCCGATGCACAGGAACATGCAAATGAGCCATTTGCGGGACTTGTATTAAAGATTGCATCTGGGTGGCACGGGTTCGATGTACAAGTATCGTCGAGATGGCACAGAAGTCCTGTTTTTACAGGTGGACAACGACAGTGAAAACTACCCACACCATCAATGCAAGTTGCACCATAAAAACAAGCTTCGTGATTTTGAGAACAGTCGGGTCGTTCCCAGCCATTTACACAAATACACGAGTAACTACCGATGGATTTGCGTTTAGACATGCGGCGGGATTTTGTAAGCTCCTACTTTCCATCATGGTGTAATCGAGTTTAGACAAAATATCATCCATATTTGTTGATGCTCGATCTAAAATGACACGTCCTCCTCTTCCCAGTCGACGTCATGCAAATCCTATACAACGTGGTCTGAAATATAAAAAATTGTTTAGTGTTTAAAAAAAATAATATGATGTTCAAATTTAAATTAAATTTTATCTTACTAATCGTATTTTACATGATAAATGGGGAATATTGAATATTCCGAATATTCTTAATTGCAAAATTTAAAACAAATAATGACAGTTCATTTTGAATTGTCAACAACCGCTGGGGTTGAATTGTCAAAAATTGGTTCCTTTTTTTAAGTGACATCTTTTGATCGCGCATTGTCAGAAACCATCGTGAAGTTGGCTACTAGCAGTCCATATCTAGTAAGTCAATGAAAAATGGATATTTAGCCGATTAAATAGATAGCAGATTTTGTTTTCTAAGTTGCACAACATACTTTTACAAAAGTTCGAAACTCTGAATACCTAAAAGATCTTGATTTTGCTTCAAGCATACACCCAATCTATAAGCCTAGTACGCAGATCGGGAAAAATTTTGTCTCCCATATATTTTTTTTTCCTGGGACAAATTTTGTCTCGGATATTTTTCCGAGCAGTACGCAGTTCGCGCGCAAAATCCATGCTATTGTGAATTGCTCTACAAAATGTCTCCACTAAATTATGCAAGGAAAAAGAATGATACAAGCATTATTTTGACAGCCACCGTATTTCCGAAAGTGATTTTTGTCAAAACTGGTTTTATGTAAAAGGTGCTGATGCTTCTCTTGAAAGCAACGAGAGGAGATTCCAAAGAGTATGAACGACTTTTGTAAGACGACCCGTTCCAGAGATACACTAAAAAACACATTAAATTAGATTTATTCTCTCCAACTTAAAACTTTTGCGCGAGATTTGGAAAAGTTTTGTAGAGTTTAAAATTGTAGAGATAAAATTTGTCTTGTCTCGATCTGCGTACCAGGCTATAGGTGTGACTTTTTCACCAATGCACTTGCTGGTGCATGTCATGCATTTGAACGATGTATATCTGGCTTAAGACGTTGTATGAACACAACGATAAGGTAGTGTGAGCAACAAATAATGTTTGCTAATAGATGTCGTTCAAAATACACCATTTGACAGGTCATAAGACATTTGTCAGCTGACCTACCAAAAAATTTTCTTTCACTGAAAGCGAAATTGAAAAGCCTCTGCCTCGTCTGTGAAAAAAATATTCAATAAAAAAGAAAACTTATTTGCAAAATGTCCGGAAAAGATAGACTTGCAATTTTTCCATCCCGTGGGTAAGTTAAAGATAAAATTGAAAACAAAAAACATGATACGAACGAACACTTAATTAATCGCCCCCATTTCATTGATTTTACTATATTCTTTTTTAATTGAACGTATTACTTGTTTTATATTTATAAAGTGCTCAGATGTTGATGAAATCACGTTTGGCTGGCGCACAGAAAGGTCACGGACTGCTTAAGAAGAAAGCTGATGCTCTCCAGATGCGTTTCCGAATGATTTTGGGAAAGATCATTGAAGTAGGTTACTATTCGATAGAACTCGTGACTTACATTGAACATTTTACGTCAATTTGCAGACTAAGACCCTAATGGGCGAAGTTATGAAAGAAGCTGCATTTTCTCTAGCCGAAGCCAAATTCACAACCGGTGACTTCAATCAAGTCGTCCTGCAAAATGTCACCAAGGCACAAATCAAGATCCGCACAAAGAAGGACAACGTCGCCGGTGTAACGTTGCCCGTTTTCGAGTCCTATACGGATGGAGTTGATACCTATGAATTGGCAGGTCTGGCTCGCGGTGGTCAACAGTTAGCAAGACTAAAGAAAAACTACCAGAGCGCTGTAAAACTTCTCGTAGAGTTGGCTTCTCTGCAAACATCTTTTGTAACTTTGGATGAGGTTATCAAAATCACCAACAGGAGAGTCAATGCTATCGAGCACGGTAAAATTCAATGTGCTTATACTCCAATGATTATTTATCTTTTACTTGTTTTTGTATCCCAGTTATTATTCCTCGCATTGAACGTACTTTGGCGTACATCATCTCTGAACTGGACGAGTTGGAACGTGAAGAATTCTACCGTTTGAAGAAGATTCAGGACAAGAAAAGGATTTCACGCAAAAAGGCTGATGAAAGGAAAGCCGCTCTCCTGGAAGCTGGCGTTGATGTTCGCAATCAAATCAATATACTCGACGAAGGTGACGACGATGTCTTGTTCTAGGAATCTCCGTTCGATTTCGTCTTTCTCGTTGTCACATCGTCCCTTTTTTGCAGTGTAAACAATAACGATACAATAAAAAACAAAATATTCATAAATATACTACGATAGCATTGTAAATAATTAACAACAACAACAAGAACAACTTTACAGCAGTATTTTACCTTAAGCTTTTGGTCAAAGCAGTTTTCAAGAATAAATCAAAAGTTCTTTTTTTTTTTTTGATTTTATGTTGTCTCTTTTATGGTTTATTACTGTTTTTATTTTTAATTGTTATTAATTTTCTTACAAAATATAATGCTGCTCTACATATTTAGAAATTTAAAATTGTGTATTTTTTTGTTTAATTCTCTGAATACAAAGAAATTGATATGAAATTGTTAAATATACATATTCCATAGTTGTTAGTTAATGTTTATCAACAATAAAAAAACAATAAAGTTATCTATAGAACTCGTTCTTAAAAATAACAAGAAATTATTTGATTTATTTCTTCCACTCCACTGTTTCACTGATTAAAAAAATGGAGAAAAAGAGCGTAAGCGCCAGGAATGGAAAATGAGGCCCTTGTTGCCTTATCGTTTTACGACTTTTAGTTGAAAATCTAATTTGGTATTGTCAATCTCTATTGTGAACGGCTCCGTTTAACGAGTTCAATTCTCTGGATAAAACATGTGCATTTTAATTTATTGACTTGTATTTCCATAATAATTTTTATTTTAACCACAGGACAAAAGTTGTGAGCATTAGAAAAGCTCGTGGAATTAATGGAAGCAGTCCTGAAATTGCTAATGAAATTTTCGGGAAAGTTCAAGGTAAAACAAGATAGGGAAATCTTACTGCCGAACTGAATAGCCTTGGTTCTCCTATGTCGACCTATGATAAATGGATCAAGGTCATCGCTAGAACTTGTCCAAATGTCAATATAGAAGATTTATTCACATTAAGCACATTCGCTATTCGCAGTAATAATTATCTCATGCGATTGAGATACACAATACCAAAAAGATAATTCTAAGCAAAAAAGGCTAATCTCTGCTAAAGGCCCTATTACGACTTGCAAGTCGCAAGAAAAATTTGGCGAACATGACTATATGGCTTTAGCGTTTGCGAATTGCTTCAATATTAAAAATTCGGCGAATTGAAATCTCGCTTTAGTACAATTAGCGAACGTTAGCCTTTATCTATCAAAATTATGTAGTTCAACTGTAATTCTTGGTGACTTTGAATAAAATCGAAGTTTTTGTGTTTGAGATTTGAAATTGCTGACATATGAAATTATTGAAAATAAAAGAAGATTATTCAAAGATATGATTTATTAATAAAGTTAACAAAAAAACAATTAAGATCATAAAAAGAACTAACAACCGTACATTTTCAAATACGTGGCCAAAGGTGTGGGAACGTTTGGAGCTTCAAAAAAAAAAATATTGGGATCGGTTTGCTGTTGGCTTAACTCCTACCACCTACAATAAAAAAAAAAAAAACAAAATTATTCATAAATATACTACGATAGCATTGTAAATAATTAACAACAACAACAACTTTATAGCAGTATTTTACCTTAAGCTTTTGGTCAAAGCAGTTTTCAAGAATGAATCAAAAGTTCTTTTTTTATTTTATGTTGTTGTTTCTTTGTGGTTTATTACTGTTTTTATTTTTAATTAATTGTTATTAATTTTCTTCTTACAAAATATAATGCTGCTCTACATATTTAGAAATTTAAAAATGTGTATTTTTTTGTTTAATTCTCTTAATACAAAGAAATTGATATGAAATTGTTAAACATACATATTCCATAGTTGTTAGTTAATGTTTATCAACAATAAAAAAAAAACAATAAAATTATCTATAGAACTCGTTCTTAAAAATAACAAGAAATTATTTGATTTATTTCTTAAATCTACTGTTTCACTGATTAAAACAAAAGTAAGAAAAAGGGCGCCAAAAATGGAAAATGAGGCCCGTGTTACCAGTTACGTTTCCTTATCTTTTTACGACTTTTAACTGAAAATCTAGTTTGGTATAGTCAGTCTCTATTGTGAGCGGCTCCGTTTAACGAGTTCAATTCTCTGGATAAAAAATGTAGTGTATTTTAATTTATTGACTCGGTATTTCCATAATAATTATTATTTTAACCACAGGACAAAAGTTGTTAGCATTCAAAAGCAGATTGAGAAGCTCTTGGAATTAATGGAAGCGAATCCTTTAGATACACAATACCAAAAAGATAATCGGCCCTAGATAGGTATCTATCCGTTCGGAGCGGAAAATTCTCCGATTTTGTACGATTCGAAGGATTATTGCTTCGAGGTATTCTTTCGAACGCACCGGCGAACTGCGATCAAGTGCTTTATTTGTGAAATTTCTCACAGCTTAATGCAATAATTGTTTTTCCTATTTCGTCCGAAACAAATTCTTCGCGGAACATATTCCGCCAATTCATTTGTGTATTATTATTCTTTCCGATAGGATACCTCGAAAGCAATTTGAACCTCCGACAAAGTCTGCGTTGCGGACAATTTTCCGCTCCGAACGGATACCTCGCCCGAATTTGTCGACACTTTCCACTTTTATCGGGTCGAATTTTGAACGACACTCGCAATAAGGGTCTGAGTTTGAGGCACATTTCGAATCGTAAAACAGTGTTGTATTTTTGTTTATAAGTAAAAAAATATATCTTCAACTGAGAACAGCTCAAAATTACGAATGAAAATGGGCACATTCATTTTTTAATGTTATTCTAAGCAAAAAGGGCTAATCCGCTATTTACTAAGTAAAAAAAGCTCATATCCCCCCATTTTTTGCGTATATGCGGTTTTTTGCGTAGGGTCTTAGACTTTAGATTTTATTGGAAAAATAAGAGTAATTGATCAGAAAGATTTAAATCTTATAAAAGTACTTAATTCATGAATTTAATTTAAAGCATATGTACATGTACATCAAAGAATATGCAAAACTACTGTTAAAAAAGAAGAACTGCTGCTGTTGGTGCTCGTTAGGTATTTAAATACATTTGAAGCTCCGTGGGTTATTTATTTGTCGTAAGGGACTGGAAGTGAATTCCAGTGAGAAAACAAAATTTTATTGTATAAGTCAGGGCGGAACGCAGGTGTGGGTTTTAGGGGTTCAAAATTTCTCTATTACATTGTAGCTGTTTCAATATTATTCTACTTTAAATATTCGGTATTAAACCTTCATGAAGTAAGAACTTGGCGTACTTTTAGATCTCAGTATTTTTCACGGCGTACTTGTTACACAAAGGTTTTTGTATAGAAGAACTTGGCAAGTTGTGGTAGTATGGTATGCAGGGAATAGAGCACTGGCTAACAAAATAACCAAATTTAGATTAGAAACTAAGCATGCATCAATTAAAATCGGCATATCATTTTTTCTAAAATGAGTTGATGCAAAAATGGAGATACGATCTTTTTTTTCTTAGGACGCAGTTTAGTTCCAGTGGATTAAGCTTGAGTGTAGAATATTACAAGGGTGTACATCTCGAAGAAATAATTATACCCTCATCTTCTGTTCATTATTATGAAGTAATTTTATTTGTGGATAATATTAAAAAAGATTATACACATCAGCCTTATTATCAGTTTTGTCCGAACATCATAAAGCCGAAAAAAGTGCCAAGTATAAAATATTTCGTAAAATTTAACATTAAATAAAGAAAATCATCAATATACATAGTTTAAATGTGAGCTTTTTATAAAATGAAGAAGTGGTAATTCAATAAAGTTGTTCAAGACTTGTAATGTAATATTAAATCTGCCAAGTGCTAGGGTGCATACATGCAATAAACTTTAATTAATATTTCTGTTAATAGCTTTATTTTTGGCAAAGGAAAACTTAATAAATACTTCCTTATTTTCTTTTCAACTAATATAAACAAATATTTTACGTAATTTCACTTCCTCTTCTTTCTTTCGCCTCCAAAAAATAATCAGTTTTGGTGGGTCTAAACCTAGTTTAAATATAATGCACGACTGGATCGCAGGTACTTGCTCTTTAGTGAAAGAACTTTGGAATTTGAAAATTGCTTTTAAATATATATGTATGTACATATGTAAGTAAATACAGTAAATAAATATAAAAAACACGGATGTAATTAGAGAAAATGTTCAAATGCATAAAATTGCCCTCTTATTTCTAGAAAAAGTATGAATTTTATTATAAAATAAATTTTTTATATATTATTTTTTTTTATTTATCTGAAAAAAATTTGGATTGTACATTATAAGTACCAATTTAATAATATACATTTTAGGAAATGATTAGAAAAATTACTCCTCACCCGTTTTCAAGATATTTATTTCTCAAAAAAAAAAAAATGTTTGATAATTTTTAAAACAAAAACAAAAAACTATTTTTTCGAAAATTTGTATTTACGATATTTTTTCAAATTCAAAAAAGCTCATCAAAATCTCGAATTCATTAAATTCGATAATAAAAAGCAGAGAATTTAATAGTCCCGTAAACCTTATTTTCAAAATTAAAAAAAAAAAACTATATACAATATACATATTACAAAAAAAATAAAAAACTTATTTTAAAAACGGGTTCATTAAATTCTGTAAGATCACATCATTTAAACAAAAACACCATACCTTTGCACAAAAATGTTTTATGCAATGCTTAATCCGAGGTCGAGAAGAAAATATCATTTTACAAAAAAAAAACCTCTTTGATTATTTTTCTAAAATGGAACAAAATCAACAAGGACAGTGTTGTTTTTCTTATTAAAGATATCCTTTTGGATTTAAAAAAAAATGTAAATACATAAGCATGTACAGTTTACAATGTTCATGTATTAAATATTTACTTTTTTAAATTGTTCAAATGTTAAAGTAGACATTTATGTACCTATAGGATATTTTAAAACTTTTTTGATTTTTTGATTTTTAAGCCTGTTTGAAGGCTTAAAAGTTGAAGTAAAAACAAAGATTTGTTATAATTTGCGCTTTTACATATTACTGATGTTAAGGGTTATACAGAGTATCTAGGACGCTACAAGGTAGACGAGACGGAGTTATACTCTAAATAATCAAATTTATTAAAAGGGTAAACAGAGGAAGATCTGTTAGGTACAAATCTCATCTAGCTCTAGATAGGGGCACAATATATCTTTAGATCGTAGTACAATAGAACCCCTTAATTTTCATTCATTCATTTTGTAGGAAATTCATTTAATTAAAATCAAAAAACTTAATATTATGTCAAGGTTTAAAGTTTTCTATAATTTGTACACTATTAACAGATTTTAAGGTAAAGTTCTATAAAAACTACTTGTATGTATTTAAAAAAAAACAATACCCCACAGTCCCCTTATTTAATGCCTTTGATTTATTCCTATTGAGCTACTTGAAGGAAAAGGTGAATACGATTATGTGAGTCTGCTTGATGTTCTTAACGTCGCGGTCGGTCTAGACAGACACTAGCATTGTGGTTAAGGGCGGAAAAGCGTCTAAGCAACCGGAGACCGGACTAATCTATGTAGAGGCCTATACATTAGAAATCATGAGTTATTACTCTACTTTTTTTTTACTTACGATATACATATGTATACACTTTGTACCAATCTATAGTACCTTTGAACTATACAGTAAGTTATACTTTTGTAAAAAAATCGGACTCGAGATTTTGATCAAACCTGATGACATTATCGAATAAAGAGAAGATAAAGAATGTTGATCTTGTGTTTTTCTTTTTTACTACAGATTCAGTTTATCGATTTTCATTAAACGTGCGAACTAGCGTTTTTTGACATTCTCTAGATGCAATTTTAAGTTTGTTGTATGCTTTTGTACAGCAAATGCTGATTTTCGTTGAAAACAGCTTCTTTTTATAATTTTCAGGCACTAAAGGGATTATGACTATCCATAAAATGTTTGAGCTTTTGATTTTATAAAAAATAAAATTCAGGAATGGATCGCATAACTTTTTTTTCTTTTTTTGTGCCTAGACGTATGGAAGAAATACAAACTGTAATGACTAGGGCTAGGATTTTCATGCACTTAAAAATGCAAAATATGCGCTTAAAATATGCTCTTAAAAATGTAAAATATGCACCTAAACTATGCATTTAAAACCATATCCCTTGCGAACCATCTCTTTGGGAAAAACATAGTATTCAAGTTTATATAACAAATTCAGTCTTTATGATCGAGGAACACAAAATTATAACAATAATAACAGAAAAAATTCTTCATTTCAATTAAAATAGAAAAAAAAAAACAAAAAAAGTATATTAAAAATAGCACAGAATTTGAATTACATCCATTTCTGCATTACATCTTATCTTCAAAATTTTCTTTTATAGATTCGGTCTCTGAAATGCTTTATACATAGAAAATGATCGCTCAACGTCAACTGAAATTAATGGAGCATTCTTTAAAGAACATATGTATTTCTTTAGGTATTAAGGGCTCAATGTAATTCTCTTCGACACAACTCAGTGTAAATTCTTTGTAAATATTTTTTATTTTTGCAAAACCTTAATTTTTTTCTAGAACATTATCCAGTTTTTTTTTTTGAATTGCTGCACCAAAAGGTCCTTCAACTACACTTATTTTTGAATAACTATTTCAATTAAATCGATTTGTTTTTTTAACGTATTTTTTCGTTCAATCTATATCTACAATTGTATCGCTCAGGAAACTGTAGTTGGAACTGATAAATATGATTTGACTTCTTACCAAAGGCTTATTGAATGCTTCTTTTATATTTTTAATTGTAACGGCATCCGAGTTATCAAGATCATTCACAACATCTTCAAAATGTTCATAGTTTTTGGCGTAGTAAGCAACAACTTCCAACCAAGTTTCCCACCTGGTAACAATTGGCTGGGGAGGAAGAGGGGTCGAGGGAAACTTTGCTTTGAAATGCTCAACGCGAGATGTTGCTTTTAAAAATATTTTTGTTTCCATTAAGATTAATAAATCTACATTTTTAAAATTACTTCTTATCTGTTCTGCCACTCTATCTACTGCATATGCTAAGCACGTTGCATGATCATTTTCGGATATAAAAATTTTAATTCCTCGAGCGGCCATTACCATGTTTATGTATGTAAGTGCATTTTTTTACTTTAGAATTATTTAGTTTTTCGAAAATATATGCATTTATAGTAAAATATGCAAAAATATGCACTAACGATTTAATGCCATTTTAAAGCAAATTGATTGATTCGTGTTTGTATTTTATTATTGTGTTTCTAAAGTTTCTCAAAAAAAATATGCATTTGCATGGAAATCCTAGCCCTAGTAATGACATAAAAAACGAAGAAGTTATTGAAAAAGTCCAAAAATAATATTATTCTTTCGATGTAAAAACATTTTAAACAATCATGATTTAATTTCTTACAAAACCCAAAGTGAAATATTATACGGAAATACGATTTAACGGTTTTTCTATTCCATTTTTAGCTGCGACTTATAGATACTATAAGGCAAGTTATGCATTCGGAAAAAAAATCGAACTCGAGATTTTGATCAAAGTTGACATTACGATGATAGCGAAGACTAAAAAAGTGGGTCTCGCAATTCTGCCTGTCTGTCTGTCTGTCTCTCTGTTCGACTACTAAAAAAATAAAAACACAAAAAAAATTCATTTAGTTAAAGCTAGGTAATGGTTTAAAAAAAAATTTCCGAAAAATGGTTATTTTTGGTACCCCCCATGAAACCATTTTTTTTGTTTTTGATTTTCTCAAAAACGGTACAACTGATTTTGATCATTTTTTTTTTGCTAAAGCTCCCCAAAACCTTAAAAAGAATTGTGTATTCAAATTTTCAAAAAAAAAACCTTTGGATTTAAAAAAAAAGCTTTAAATTTTTTTTTCAAAACTCAATATTTCGAAAACCCCATGCTCGACTTTTTTTTCAAACTTGATAAATATTATTATCTACAAGTTGTGTTTATTTTACCTAAAAATAACGGTACCCACCATACAAATGTTAAAAATTGGTTTTCTAAAATCGTATTTTTCTCGAAAACGGTTCCGAGAATTTTGATAAAATTTTGTTTCTTTCGTTTAATTCTTACAATCTATAATTTAATAAAATAAATTTTGAAATTAATATATTACTGACTGTACCTACCATAGAACCATTTTTTCGAATTTGGAATTTCTCATTATAGGCATAACGGATGTTAATGAAATTTTTTATATAGACGCTTCCAAAAAGTCTAAAAAATATTGCATTTCAAAACTTTTAGAGTCTTTTTTTTTTGAAAATTCGATATATAAGCTGTAATATCTTAATTTAAATTTTTTTTATTAAATTAAGGTTCATAAAAATTAATTGCAAGAAAAAAAAATATCATAATTCTAGGCGCCGTTTTCGAGAAAAATACGATGTTTGAAAAGCATTTTTTAGCATTTTTTAACATTTGTATGTTGGGTACCTTTATTTTTGGGTAAAATGGGATTTTCGAAATATTGAGTTTTGAAAAAAAAATTTAAAGCTTTTTTTTTAAATCCAAAGGTTTTTTTTTTGAAAATTTGAATACACAATTCTATTTAAGTTTTTGGGGAGCTTTAGCAAAAATAAAAATGATCAAAATCAGTTGTACCGTTTTTGAGAAAATCAAAAACAAAAAAAATGGTTTCATGGGGGGTACCAAAAATAACCATTTTTCGGATATTTTTTTTTAAACCATTACCTAGCTTTAACTAAATGAATTTTTTTTGTGTTTTTATTTTTTTAGTAGTCGAACAGAGAGACAGACAGACAGACAGACAGGCAGAATTGCGAGACCCACTTTTTTAGTCTTCGCTATCATCGTAATGTCAACCTTGGTCAAAATCTCGAGTTCGATTTTTTTCCGAATGCATAACTTGCCTTATAGTTCCTACCTATAAGTCGCAGGTAAAAATGAATTTTATGCTTATAAACAGTTTTTCTCTAATAACATTAAATTTTGAAATTCTTAGTCTTTAACATAAGTTCAAGTACTTGCGACCCAGTCGTGCATTTTTTTTTTTGAAAACATTTTATGTATAGAAACCAGGATTTGTTATTTCGTTTATGAAATCCCATACTTAATTAAATTAAAAGATTTATTGTGAAAAGTTGAATAATTTTAAATTAGATAAATCGGACGATTTCTCTACAATGTTGTTCGCATATTTAAACTACCGTTAAAGAGTGTTCTTCCTGCATAAATTTGTTACTACATACATAGTTGTAATCATTCTTATATCGACTGTTTTTCTCAATTACATTAATATCTATAGCTACATAGGTATGTAATGTACATATGTATGGATAGGCATAGCTGGGCACCGTTAATCAAAAAGTTAACTTCGTTAATCGTTAATCCGTTACTAAAAAGTTAGCTTCGTTAAACGTTAAAGCGTTAAATTTCGGAAGAATTAACGCAAGTTAACGTTAATCGTTAATCCGTTAACATGTGATAAAAATTGTTTTTTTTTATTTTTTTACTCTGTCCACTAGGCGATCAACGCACAAATTTCGAATTCAACGCATACAACTCTAATGTACGGTGCCTTCAATTATGTTCAACCAACGGGTTGGATCTAGTTGTTGGCCGTTGCTCAACGAATTGCGCAACAAGTTATACGGGTAGTGTACGAGCTCGTGTTGCTCCTTGAAAATGTTCGATCAACACGTTGAGCAACATTTTCAAGATAATGTGTTGCACATTTTTTGTTCAACGCGTTGATCAACTTTTTAATTTTCTTTGGGATTTCTTGACGTAATATTCTGTTGCGTTGCGTTGGCTGCAGTGAAATGTGTGTACGTGGTTGAACTATTGCGTTGCCATGAACTTGCAGTTGTTGCAACTTGCAAACTGTAGTTTATTTTGGTTTTTCGTCATGAAAGGTGATACAAAAACAGAGTGGACCAAGGAATTAATTTTGCAGTTGATTGATGAAGAGCCCAATATATGGGACATTAAGAGCCCCTCTTATAAAAATCGAGATACAAGGGAATTGGCTTGGTCTCAAATTTCCTCGAAAATGCAATTGCCTAATGTACCGAACTTAAGTCAAAATTATTTCAGGTTTGACGTTTGAGTTGGTCAATTATGTGTACAGGGTTCCAAACGCATTTTGTTCAACTTTAGTTGCTCAACGTGAATTACGTAAGTTGCTGTACTAGTGTAAGAGGTTGTAAATTCGTTTATCCAACGAAAGAGTTGAATAAAAAGTTGAACGAAGTTGGTTGAACTTATCGCGCACATAGTGGACGACCGGCATAATGAAATGATCAAACGAAACGAATCTCTTCGCAGTTTTCTCAGTCGCACGCGCCGTCAAAATATAATACGTACCTGTTTTTGTTTCACCCGCGGCACGCGCCGCCCGGCACTTGTCTCATACTTGTCTGAACATGCTTTTCGCGCCGCGCGGTAAATAGTAGGCATTGGATTAACGATTAACGGACTTAACGTGGATTAACGGATTTAACGTGTCCGTTAACATTTTTAAAAGTTAACTTAAAAGTTAATCCGTTAATCAAAATTTTAACTTCGTTAATTAACGATTAACGGATTAACGAGTTAATGCCCAGCTATGTGGATAGGATACATTAGATATATTATGGTCAAAATCTTTATAAGCTCAAAATTGTTTTAAATTTGACCCAAACCATCGTACATACCATATCCACATATCTATGCAATAGGGCTATCTATCTACTTCCGGCATAACCTGTCATATACAAATACTCGTAAATGTTTAAATGTTTAATACCTGCAGGTATAATGATTGAAAATAACTCTAGGACACGGGGAACAATGAGTAGGCACAGGGAGTGAACAACCCACTTAGTGTATAAGCTTGCACTCCAATCAACCCTTGTCTTCTTTCCTTATTCTAAAGTACGAGTTTAAAATGGATCTGGATGTTCTTGTGTGAGACATGAGTGACTCGCGCTAAAAGGAGTATAGGTCAGGACCTGGAGCTCCGTAGCATTTGATGCTAACATAACAACTGGTTTCTAGGCAGAAACATATTCGTACTCGTATCTATTACATTCTGCGCCCATGGACAAGCTTGAACACCTTCCTTTAAATTAAATTAAATTAAATTAAAAAAATAGCATATCTCAAAGCCTGATGGGGTAGAAAATTTCTGACCTTTGGGTTCGAGTTCAGAACAACAGAATTGTCCGAAAAAGTATAATTTAGTTTTGTAACAAATACCAATTAAATTTTTTTGACCAGTGAATCGTTTTTACCGAATTTTAAAATCCGTATTTGTATCCGTATCTATAAGGCCCTCAACTTGTTAAATATGTAAATGAAAAACTCAACAGCAACAATTTATTGGGAGTCAGACCTTAATGATTTCTAAACTTTTAAGCTTTTGCGCCACTCTTACATGGAGCCTCGAGCACATGTATCTATTGAAAGGACATAATTACACCGCTGCGTAAGTACCCATGTTTGTACATTGTTTTTGTTGTTGTTTTATGTTGGCAATTTCATTGGCTTGTTTGCTATTTTTCTGCTGCTTTCATCGCTTAAGTTCAGAATATGTCCTTAAAGTTTATGCCATTGTGTTGAAATGGGTTTAGTGCAAAGTAATGTGAGAACTTTATTGCGGTGTTAATGTGCTTGAGCTATGTATATAAAATCGCATAGCTATTGTAGGAATCTTTAAGAAGTCAAGCCAACGAACGTTTAGATGCGATTTGCGATGTATGTTATTATAATGACCGTCTAAGTGGCTGTGTTATTTACAGATTGTTTAGACTTAGCTTTCAAGCTCTTGGGTTAATCGTTTGGAAAATTATATTAACTTGTGTGTTAGGTTGTTAAATTCTTGAACGACGCGGAATAAATGCTGTAGCATCTTTACAAGAAAAAAAGATTCCACTCCTAACATCATTAAGATACTTAGCAGTTATACATTTTACTTCAATTTTATATGAGAAATAAATAATGTGATGTTAGTATGTATGTATATACAACATAAAACTGAGGATTTAAATCTACCTACTAGGAAAATTTTTAAACATTTATTAAAACTGTCTTTTATTTTTGTGTTTATATTTTGTCTGCAGTAAAGAGATTTTGACTGCCCTTAAGATTTTTGATCAAAGTTTGAGCCTTTAGTAAAGTTGAAGAGGATTTAAGAGAAGATACCTATGCACCAGGCACGAGGCGTGACTTTTTCGATAGTGGAAGCACTGAACATAAAACCAAAAATGAAAGACCTTTGAGATCTAACCTTTTAAATTCCACTTTATGATAATACACATAAAATAATGTACATAAATAATATATTACAGTAAAGTCTAATTAAAAAAAAATAGCTTGATGCCTAGCGCAAAGATTTATCCTTTTTCTTTTAAAGCAAAATTATCTAAGTATCTACCTACGATTTGATGAGAACTAAGCTACGAGTAGATAACCTTTCTTGTCCACATTTATTTCTAAAAAAAATATTTATGTAATTCTCTTAAAACATGAATATGATCTCTCTACAGATGACATTATTGCGGGATATTAAAAATCTTAAGATTCCTTGAAGTTTTTTTTTTTTTGATTTAAAATTCTCATAATTGAAAATAACCTTTAGTTATATTTCTGCTCGAATGTCAAGAAACCTGAGATATGAATATTAGAAATACTATTTTTGACCACTTTTTTGTTATAATAACAAAAAATAAACAGAAAACAGGTGGATTGTATTTATCACCACGAAAATAATTAAAAAACTACATACCTACCACCTTTTAAATTCATATTTGTTTGTTTTTGATAATTAGGAATTGCACCTAAATTTGCACACACATTATATTAAAATAAAACTTTTCTACCCCTTTTGTCCATGAAATTAAACTCATTATCAGTTTGAGACACTAAGCAACTCAATAGATACATCTTTGTTTTTCTATCTATCTCTTGTAGGAAATTCTCGTAATGCATTCACTCAACTCATTCTTCACACATTGGGCAAAAGGCAAGAAACGAGACAAAATTATTTCGACTTTGGGTTGAGATCTAAGTTAAGTATGCGAAATAATGGAATGCCCAGCTCTTGTGCATTCTATATATTGTTTGAGAATCATTGTTGTTTGAGCATTTTGTGAATATTGGTGAGTGATGTTGTAGGTATATTTTCAGTTGACTTGGAGTGGAAGGGTATTTTGAAATTGAGTTAAGGAGGCGATAATAAGGAATGCATAGCTGTTAAGCATTTTAGTAAGAACTTTCATGAAATTGAGCATTATAAATAATGGAGTGATGTTGAGCATTCTCAGTTGGTTTGCAGTGTGGCATGCATTTTAAGCAGGCACGAGGCGTGACTTTTTCGATAGCGGAAGCACTGAACATTAAACCAAAACTGAAAGACCTTTGAGATCCAACCTTTTAAATTCCACTTAATGATAATACACATAAAATAATATACATAAATAATATATTCCAGTAAAGTCTAATTAAAAAAAAAAGCTTGATGCCTTGCGCAAGGATTTATCCCTTTTCTTTTAAGGCAAAATTATCTAAGTATACGATTTGATGAGAACTAAGCTACGAGTAGATAACCTTTCTTGCCCACATTTATTTCTAAAAAAATATTTAATTCTCTTAAAACTAGAATATGATCTCTCTACAGACGCCATTATTACGGGATATTAAAAATCTTAAGATTCCTTGAAGTTTTTTTTTTTTTGATTTAAAATTCTCATAATTGAAAATAACCTTTAGTTATATTTCTACTGGAATGTCAAGAAACCTCAGATATGAATATTAGAAATACTATTTTTGACCACTTTTTTTTAAAACAACAAAAAATAAAAAGAAAACAAGTGGATTGTATTTATCGCCACGAAAATAATTAAAAACTACAACCTTTTAAATTCATATTTGTTTGTTTTCTGATAGTTATGAATTGCACATAAATTTGCACACATTAAAATAAAACTTTTCTACCCCTTTTGTCCATGAAATTAAACTCATTATCAGTTTGAGACAATAAGCAACTCAATAAATACATCTTTGTTTTTCTATCTATCTCTTGTAGGAAATTCTCGTAATGCATTCACTCAACTCATTCTTCACACATTGGGCAAAAGGCAAGAAACGAGACAAAATTATTTTGACTTTGGGTTGAGATCTAAGTTAAGTATGCGAAATAATGGAATGCCCAGCTGTTGTGCATTCTATATATTGTTTGAGAATCATTGTTGTTTGAGCATTTTGTGAATATTGGTGAGTGATTTTGTAGGTATATTTTCAGTTGACTTGGAGTGGAAGGGTATTTTGAAATTGAGTTACGGAGGCGATAATAAGGAATGCATAGCTGTTAAGCATTTTAGCAAGAACTTTCATGATTGAGCATTATAAATAATGGAGTGATGTTGAGCATTCTCAGTTGGTTTGCAGAGTGGCATTTTAAGTTGTAATAACCAACCAGAGAGATCTTGATTTCTTTTAGTAATTTTAGTAAAAGATGATAATGTTGTCATAATGATGTTGGAGTTTAATTTACAGAGTAAATGAAGATTCATTAATAGATACAAATAATATAATAAAAATAATAATACAATTTGGAATTTTGAATTTAATTCCTTGATAGGTACGATTTTTTCTAATGGTTCAACGGAAGCACTCATTCCACTCAATATATGGACGCTTCGTCCCTGATTTTAAGTTGTAATGACCAGAGATATCTTGATTTCCTTTAGTATTTTAGTAAAAGATGATAATGTTGTCATAATGATGTTGGAATGTAATTTACAGAGTAAATGAAGATTCATTAATAGATACAAATAATATAATAAAAATATTAATACAATTTGGAATTTTGAATTTAATTCCTTGCTAGGTACGATTTTTTTAAATGGTTCAACGGAAGCACTCATTCCACTCAATATATGGACGCTTCGTCCCTGCTATGCACATTGATTGTTGTTAAGAGACTTTGTCTAATTTTTTTTTTAAATTAATTTAAAATACGTTGAACAACCCTCAATTTGATAGAATTAGAACTCAAACATAGCTAAATAAAACAAAATTCAAAATGAACCCCAGCTTAATTTTACAAAACATAAATACTGTGGCGAAAGACAAAACAATCTACAATGAACTGTCACTTAAAAAAATCTTACGTTGAAGCTTAATTTATAGATCGATTTTCATCAAAAACAACTTGGGTTTCTCTTTACTGAGGTTAGGAATATCCAACAAAGAATCATCATAATTCTATTCTCTTGATGTTGACAATAGTTAGCTTAAGATAAAATGAAAGGCACCCCGGTCAATTATAATAAAATGCATGATTGGATCGCACGAACTTGCTCTTATGTAAAAGTACTTTGGAATTTAAAATACATTTTATAAATATAAAACATGGATTTAATGAAATAAAAATGTTCAAATGCATGGAATTGCTCTCTTATTTACGAAAAAGTATGAATTTACGCAAATAAAGTTTAAAAATCGTTTTATGAAAATAATTTTTTTTATATATCTAAGTAATAAATTTCTTTCAATTTTTCCTAGAACAAAATTTGGGATGCCAATTTTAAGTGCTTAGATTTTAGGAAATAATTTCAAAATATAATCGTTTACACGTTTTCAAGATATTGATTTTTCAAAAAAATAAATTGGAATTTTTTTTTCAAAAAACAAAAAAAAAAAATATTTTTTCGAGTATTTTTATATACAATATTATTTTAAACTTAAGAGGGCTCCTGGTGAAAATTTTTGGTTAAGATCGTTAGAGCCGTTAATGAGAAAATCGAAAATAAAAAAAAAACGGTTCTGTGACAGGTACGAATTAATAACATTTTGCCCCAAAATTTTGATTTACAAAAATGTAGTCTATATCCATTACATCACACATAATTTTTTTTTTTATCAAAATCGTTAGAGCCGTTAGTTTTAGAGCTAAAAAAAAATTTAATTTCCCCTCTACGGAATCACCGAAGACCTTTAAGTACTGAGTTTGAAGAAAATAGGTTCAGTGGCTTAGGCTCTAGATCGAGGTGCAGATATACAGACATACAGGCAGACAGTCGGAATTATTGTCGGAGCTACTTTATTCGTCTTCGTGTTGTGCGAATAAAAATTAAATCCCTATATTTGACGGTACGACCAAATTTAGGCTTGAGGGTGAACTGATGACCTTTCACAGCGAAACGGTAATCACGGGTGAACTAATTGAGGCGAAAATTGCTTGTGAAAGAAATGGTTGCCGCCAGATCAGGGGGTGTGAAAAATTTCTTAAATCGATATAGAAATCCTCAGCATTTAGCAGCATTTTTGGTGGTCTCGAGATTGTGGTCATTCCAACGAAGATAGTCGTCGACACATCGTGTACTGAGAACTTTTCGGTTTCTTCTATGTTAGTGCCGTTCAAGGACAATGGCATAAGGCTTAAACTCCGCGCAATTTCTTATATCCCATCTAATTTAAACAATGCTGTAAAGATAGAAGTTTAATGAGCTAATCATATGATATGGTTGCAATTCCACTTCCGACAAAAATTCATGAAAAGTTCTTTCATGCTTCATATCTGTTCGAGCGCGGGAGAAAATTGTAAGTCACCTCCATTTCTGTGGACACTGGATTTGTTAAGCATTATTAGTCACTTGGACTAAGTTCTCGACGAGCCGTTGGGCTCTAATTTTGAATTTTTCTTTAGAGATTTGGAGCATACGTTTTTCTTTACAACAATTTTAAATTATTCAAAAACGTATTTCAACAATCAAATATTTGGAAGTGGATGTTTTTTTTTGTAAAATTAAAATTAAACCAAACATCTAAGAAATCACGTTGGCAGCAGTGTATACAAAAAAAACGCATTGTACACTATTAAGTATGTGTCACAAAATTTAATCATGATCAGAAATATACGATTTCAATACAATTTTGGTGAAGACGTGCTTAATTTTCCAAAAATTACAGAACTACCCTACCATACTACTACGTCTACTCAGCAACATTATTCCTCTAATCAAAGTCTGTACTGAAAAGATACAGACATCGGTTCCATTTCTTTTCACTTTTTTTTCAACACTTAATCAAATACGCTATCGTTTAAGAATTTATATTTGTTTTCATTTTGTCCCTTGCCAACTAGTAAATTCTGTCTGGGTCTGGTGTTAGGTCCTACATATATTTCGTCTGTCGGGCTTTCCTTCTTTCCAAGTAAAGTGCGTACGCATAGGTATCATATCATCAGAACATAACCCTACGAACCCAGGATAAAGTAACCTGGCAAATTGTTAATAAACCCTTTTGAAACAAAAAATACCTACATAACCTCATCCTTTTGGTCCTTTGCGTATCGTCATTATCATTCAAAGTTTGTTTTTCCTTTTTCCTTTTCATCTTTATTTACACATCCTCCTGGGACTTCCTTTAATAAATAGTTTGTGTTTGAATACTGAGTAATTTTTTAAGCGGTTGAGCTTTGGGGTAGGCGATAGTTTTGAATGATGAGAGTAATTAATAAGCAAAACATTCGAAAGCTTTCAAATTACCTGATTGTCATAATTAATAAATAAAACAACTTTAACACACGATTCGTGCTAAAAATATTTGCATATTAATTAAGTTAGAGTTTTTTGGTTATGCAAAAATTTTAGTGAAAACCCATGCAACAAGTTTTCGGAAGGAATCGGGGTTGAATTAATACCAGTGCATGTACGCCTGTGTACAGAGAGGATATTTGTAATTTTTGGATTCGCCGCCTTCGGGAGGGTTTTTAGAACTCCGAATTCTTATAAATTTTTCTCTTACAAATGTGGTAAGCTGCAGAGATATATTCAGAAAGAGATTTACGCGTACTAACCAAACTATTCAATGATTATTATTTCTCAATAAAATCAAATGGACACTGTTTGGTTTTGCATTGATATTTGAGAGTCGTTGAACCTAATGTTGGGTCAGCTTATAAAGAATTAACAGCCATACAAGCATACATATGTATACTAACATATTTTGTAGATGTACTTTACATATTGCTTATAATATGTACATATATGTATGGCTGATGGGCCCTTAGATTATTACCCTTAAGTTGGTGGATATTTATTGTAGCAGATAATATTGTTTTAGATAATATACATAAGAAGTAATACAAAAAATAGTAATAATTTAAGTGGTGTTGCCGTCTGCCAAAACACTTAAGTGTACTACGGAATGGCAAAATATACTGATCACAATCACAACATTTTTGATTTTTATTCATTTGAATCGGCTTGGGCTTGGAAGCACTGGTGGAGTCAAGTTCATCAAGTCGATAGTATCTAGCCGTGTTTTTTTCGCAAGTCCATATAAGGGTGATTCTACAAACAATGGAATAAAATGATACAAATTTCGGCACGAAATTTTTGGATTCCAAAAGTCGTAAGAGTTGTTCTATACTCTGTCCAACAAAAATTGTCAGTACAGGGAAGATAGGACGTTTGTCTCTCATTCTGGTTGCATTGCCATGCATAAGTGTGTCGCCTTTAAAAGCTCTCACATGGATTCCGTAATTTACATTATAAATCGCCGCAAATGAGAGTAAAAAACACGTAGGGCTACCGTCTGCCGATTCAAAACGACTGAAAACAATATTCAATTTAAATTTTCCCACAACACCAAGCGGTAAGATAATAGGCGCGTATTTTTTTAAGTTGAAAAGCAATACGACAACACTCAACATACTCATCTTCTTAAAATGTGTTCTCAAAAGCTTCAAATCCCAAAAGCTTCTTAATGAAAACCACTGAAAAAGCTCCTTGCTTGTAATTGAGAATGATAATGGTAACTCTGTTTTGATGTAGATAAAGAGCGCACGATCGTATTGAGTGACACTTGACACTCTTGACAGTATCTCATCAGCAGTGGGATACGACGATCGTGTTGGGGTGTACAACTTTTTGCAAAGAATTACAACAACAATTCCTTAAGAAAAGTCAGTGGCTTGCTCTTTTTTTAGTGGTATTTTTCCTAACGCATTGTAGTGAGGGTGCATCAGGCGCCACTGCTTTAGAAAAAGCTCTCCCATAAGGCATGTACTGACAATTTTTGTTGGACAGAGTATAGATGATCATTAGAACGTCCCTTTGCGTTGTTGAAAGCGGCCAGTTAAAAAAATAAATAAAATGCACGACTGGATCGCACGAACTTGCTCTTATGTAAAAGTACTTTGAAATTTAAGATACATTTTATAAATATAAAACTTGGATTTAATGAGATAATAATGTTCAAATGCATAAAATTGCCGTCTGGTTTCCGGAAAAGTATGAATTTATGCAAATAAACTTTAAAAAATAGTTTTATTAATAAATAAATTTTTTATACATATAAGAAATTTCTCTAAAATTTTTCAAGAAAAAAATGTGGGATGCGAATTTTAAGTATTAAATAATATTGATTTTAGGAAATAATTTCAAAAAATAATCGTTCATAGGTTTTGAAGATATTGATTTAAAAAAAAAAAAAATTCAAAGAAACCCAACAAATATTTTTTCGAATATTTTTATATACAATATTATTTTAAACTTAAGGGGACTCCTGCTGAAAACTTTGGGTTAAAATCCTTGGAGCCGTTAATGAGAAAGTCGAAAATAAAAAAAAACGGGTCTATGGCAGGTACCTCTAATAACATTTTTCCCCAAATTTTTTGACCAAAATGTAGCCTATATTCATAATATCACACATATTTTTTTTTTTATCAAAACCGTTAGAGCCGTTTTCGAGATAAATAAGATATTGCATTACGGGTGTATGGGGGGTACCCTTAGTTTTGGAGCTAAAAAAAAAATTTCAATTTTTCCTCTAGGGAATCACCTAAGACCCTTAACTACTGAGATTGAAAGAAATAGGTCCAGTGGTTTAGGCTGTAGTGAGAGGTACAGACATACAGACACATTGAAACATGTTTTTTGTGTAGGTACTAAATTTTCCTTAAAATTTTTATAAAAAAAAATTGATATGAAAATTGTTAGTATTTAATAAAACACATTTTAAAACGTAATTTAAGAATTTAATCGTGTATCGGTTTTCAAGATATTGAATTTTCAAAAAAAAAATTGTATTATTTTTTAAAAAATCCAAAAACTATTTTTTCGAAAAATTTTTTAGTTTATATTTTTTCAAATGCAAAGCAGCTCCTGCATAAAAATTTTGGTTAAAATCGTTAGAGCTGTTGATAAGAAATTCGAAAATCAAAAAAACCGTTCAATGACAGGTACCCCTAATATCATTTCCCCCAAATTTTTTTTCACCAAAATATAGTCCATGTCCATAATATCACACTTAATTTTTTTTTATCAAAATCGTTAGAGCCGTTTTCGAGATAAATAAGATATTGCATTACGGGTGTATGGGGGGTACCCTTAGTTTTGGAGCTAAAAAAAAATTTCAATTTCTCCTCTAGGGAATCACCGAAGACCCTTAACTACCTAGTTTAAAGAAAATACCTCCGGTAGTTTAGGCTGTAGTTCGAGGTACAGACATACAGACATACAGACGGAATTGTCGGACCCACTTTTTTCGTTTTCGCTATCATCGTAATGTCAACTTTGATCAAAATCTCGAGTTCGATTTTTTTTCCAAATGCAGAACTCGCCCTATAGTACCTATATCGCAAGTAAAAATGACGATTTTAAGGACATTTTTTGAAAAAGGATGTTCAGGGTACTGAGTTTTCCTTAAGGGAACTGAATAAATCTTTATTTTTTTTTCTTATTTTCTCATTGAAATATAGAAATTTAATTTAATTATTCTTCATAAACATAAAAATTCATGGTAAATAAATATTATTTAGCATTTTATTAAGAGAATATAATATATTATAACTAAATATTTTTTTTTTCTAAGAATCAATTTAAAATAAATTATATTCTTTTTAAAATTTTTAAAAATATTTCGCAATGAAGTTCGAAGTTTAATATAACTAAAAATTTCTCAGGTTTCTGAATAAAATATCATTTGCTCATTTATTAACCAGGAGACTGAGGCCAGGGGACTGAGGTTTTTCTTGGTTTTTGCGCAAAAAAAGGTATTAAGGTTTTACTTTAAAAAATAAAAAAATATATATAATATTACATTTTTATTAAACCTATACTATACTTCTAACAAATATGCCTTCTTACATACAAATTTGTTTTGTAAAACCTCACCAGAGGACTGATAATATAAAGGGACAATCCACGACTTCTTGCACAAATGTCTTTTTCACAATACTAACATAAGAAACAGAATCGATTTGCACCACAATTTTATTGTAAGGAGATTTGGTACTTCAAATTGCCAGTGCTGGAAATTCGATCGATATTCTAGTTACTGATTTTTTTGACTATTTCAATATGCCAGGGGACTGATACAAAAGGCGGGGGACAAAGTTTAATTAAGTTTTTTTGTAATAAAATAAATTACTAAAAAATATTTATCTATTTCGTAGCAAAGATGTGTTATTTTCCGTAACTTTGGTGCAATTCATCTAAGTATGAGACCTGAAATAAGATAATGGTAATAATTTTTCTTTGCGAAAACGCACTGGGGACACGTCAGGGGACTGAGAATAAGACACTTTGAAGAATTTTTTGAGCAAAATAAAATAAGGTCAACCTAATAATATTGTTAGGCCAGGTATTTTTTTTTTTTTATAATTAGCACACTCAATGGGTTATGAATACCCTTATAATGTTATAATAACACAGCGCGAGCAGTTAAGAAATGAGGAGGGGATTTAAAAGGAGATGCCGATGCACATTGGTTTTAAATGCTTGTACATCACAATGAGGGGGGAAAATCGAGTGGGGTATAATGTTCCACATTCTAGTAGTACGGCTAAAGAATGAATCTCTGTATTTTACAGTACCCCTGAAATTAGGCTCAAGGGTAAACTGATGGGCATTCTTAGCAAGACGAGTGTTACGGCGAAATTGTTTCAAGGGAGGAATGCAACTGGCTATTTCATTTGAGCACTGTTTATAGAAGATGCGATAAAACAAAGTTAGCCAAGAGACATTACGACGGTGTTCGAGAGAAACAAAAGTTTCCGTAATAGACCTGTCTCCAATAAGTCTAAGGGCTCTGTTTTGGATTCTGTCTAAGAGGTGCAAGTGAGTTTTAGGAGCACCTGCCCAGATATTGGAGTTATACTAAAGCTTAGGCCGAATGTATGCCTTATAAATTGTAGCCAGATCAGAAGGGGAAAAAACTGCTAACATCTTCTGAGGAAACCTAAGCATTTCGCTGCATTTTTCGCAACATCAAATATGTGATCATGCAACAAAAGATGGTTTGTAATAGACATACCAAGAACGGAAAGCTTTTCAGTTTCTTCGATGCAAGTGCCATCCATGGATAATGGCAGGGGTGGAATATTTCGCTTGACAGACAGGAGATAGCTTTGGGTTTTCGAAGCATTAAATTCCACGCGGTTTCTAAAAACCCCATTCTACAATGCTGTCTAGGTCGGAATTTAATGGAACTTATCATATGCTGCCGTTGCAGAGCCACTTCCGAAGATGAAGGATGTGGATCTAGAAACGAATATGAAAAGCTGAAGGTACTGTCGTCAGCAAAACACTGTAGTGGATTAGAAGATACAGACAAGAGATCATTGATGAAGACGATCTCATTGATGAAGATGATATTAACAAGATTTAATTTTATAAAAAAAAATCAGATTAAATAATTGAATGGATTTTAAAATATTTCTTGGGCCACCGAAAATTCCATCGTTTCTAGAATCACCCATAGATTTGTAGAAAAAAACGACATCGGGACTTAATGACTTCTTTCCCAAAAGTTGGAAGCACTGTGCACGCTATGGCATTTGCCAGCTGTATTGAGACTAGCGTCAACCAGCATCCAAAAACGTCACTTTTGACTTCTCTGAACAAATTATTGATAACATATAGATAATATTTTTTGGCATCACCGTTTTATCAGGACTTAGATTAAGTCTCGAAAATTATCTGGGCTCAGCAAAGTCCGAATAGCCTTAAGTAGCTGTTGTATTTACATGTAAAGCGCTTAGTCGCGATGTCGTTTTTTCTACAGTTCCTTATGGACTTATAAAAAAAACATGCCTAGTGTAGGCGTTTTTCTTTTTTAGTTCAGAGCAGAGCCTGATGTCATGTTCCATTGGTCGTCCAGAAATCTCCTCAAACCATTCCATTGGAAAAAATACTCTTTTGAGAAGAGAATTTCGCTTCTCGATTTCAAGTCAGAATCCACTCAAGAAGCACTAATACACATACTCAAATGTTAAAAGTAAGAATCAGCAGCATTATTCTTGTTCGATTTTGTTTCGTTTGTGCTACAATTAAGTTCGCTTGGAAATAATTCACTTCATCTAAAATAAAAAAATAATTATATAAATAACAAATAATAAATAACTATCGCAGATTTTAACAAACACGACGATTAACTAATACAAAGACAAAATTTTAAATTTGAGTAGAAGTAGTGGGCACCGTTCTATTGGATTTTAGAATGAAACCAATGGAAAACAACATGAGTTGTCAAAAAATAAATTGTGTTTCTTTTTTAGTTCAGAGTTCGAATGTATGTTGTAATGCCACTGCAAGCAATTTAGCACTCATTGCATAATATTTTATAGAGCTACTTCTATCAAAATTTACACCAAAATTAAAATAGCACATACAAATAGTTTTGTATTTGCCAATTGAGAAGTGACAAATGACAGTTGTTCTCAATTTCATTGAAAGTGATTTCGAAATTATGAAAGCGAATGAAAGGTAAAATATTGAAAACAAATTCACTCGATTTTGAAATTCGTTTTTATTTTGATTTCACTCGATTTTTGGATTATATTATATATTATAGGGTGGCAGGGCTGGCAAAGTGCCACGGGCCCCCGACCCAAGAGGGCCCCGGCCCAAGAGGGGCCCGAGGCCCAAGAGGCCACGAGCTCAGATATAACCTAACATTTTTAACAAAATTGTGTACCTAAGTACTTAAAAATTATAATTTTTTAAGTACTTAAAATCAATCAGAGTTAGGCACAACTAAAGTGCATATATAAATTCAAACTAATCATTAAAATTTTAACACATTCAAAGCAAAAAGATGTCAATTTTCAGAACGCATCCATTGGTTGCTTCATTTTTTGTCGCGGTACGTTGGTGACGCGGGCGAACTAGTGACGGCTGGAAAATTCCCTCATTTTGTTAACCAAATAGGCTAGAAGCCAGTGATACTGAAAGTCCTGTCATCGCCGATTTGAAAAATGTATGTATTTGTAAATAGGAAGTTAACAGTTATATAAAATCAACTTAGTACGCGTTGACTTAGTAAGTCGGAAATATGTTAAACAAAATTTATTAGGTAATACAAAAAAGCAAAAATGTGTCTTATTGTTATTGCGGATTTTGATGAATTTTAGGTTATGAGATAGGAAATTTCGCGATTTAACCGAAAATTTTGCTGACAAACTTATATTTTCAGCTTACTAAATCAAACCGTACCATTAACTATCGATTTACGTACGAATTTTTCACTTTACTTTGCAAATTTTAAAAGACACTGATTTATTAAAAAAAAGCTCTAGAATTTGTTAATGTATATGGGTCGTTTTAAAAAAATTACATTTTTAGCGTTATAGCTTCTATTTTTTTTGCATTTCAATTTAAAGACATGAAATTTGGCATGGAACTGTGTTTATATGTCAGCATTATAAGAAAAAATTTGCAGATCGATTGATGGTAACGAATAGCCATGGTAATTAATAATGTGTAATCTCCGTGGCCTTTTTGGGATGTGATTTTCATGCTTAATCAGTTTTATTAATATTTTTAATGATGAAAATGATTTTTTATTTAATTTTTGCCTTGTCGTTTGAAAGGCCTTCTCTCAAACTTCAATTTTATGATATGCCAAAAAAAAATTGTAATGATGTCCGAATACTTAGTTGAACGAGTGTGACAAGATTTGGAAAAAAAACCTAATTAAACATTTTCGCTTTTTCACACAACTAAACAATTTTTAATAATTTTTTACGATGCATTATCTTATAGAACGTCAAAAAACCTTTAATTTCATGTTTTATTATAATTTAATTATTGCAGTTAATTCATTTAAAATTTGCATACAAAATAATTTTTTCATCCGAGTAAAAATTCAGTGTAATCTCCGTGGCCTTGTTATCTTTGTACCGTATAAATATTTTTTAGTCTAACCACCGCCAAAAGAAAGGTATTTACTCATACTTCAACCTAATATAATTTGGATGACATTTAATTACATTTACTATATTAAAATTAAGAATAAGTCGATTTTGTAATCTCCGTGGCCATTTTCGTATTTGTTTTTTAATAAATGTTCTTTTAGTTTATAATGGCCCATATCATTATTAATTTTTTTATATTCTAGATAAATATACTGAATTTCATCATTCCTTACAATATTGGTACCGTAAAAGTTCCAAGAAAGTTATGTGCCGTTATTTTAAATTATTTTTTCTTTTGTCTTTCATGCTTTTAAACAAAATCATTTCGTAAAAAAACAACTTTTTTATTAATTATCTTATTAAATTTAGTTGCTTTCCACAAAATTTCAACTATTTATTGTTACTATTTATTTTGTGGATTATTGTTATTTTATGCAAGAAAAGAACATTTTTAGTACATTCGAAATTTAAAATTTAAATTTTTATCAAAAAATACTCGTAAAATGGAAAATATTTGAAATTATTTTTGCGCAACTCGGAGAACTCCTTTTCTACTTGTTTACTATAGATTTAGAAACTAAAACCCAAGAAAAACTGAAAAATTTTTTTTTTCAAACGATCAAAAAAAAATGTCAATTTTTAAAAAATGACCCATATATAAAAAGGACATATCTGAATCATTTGCCAGTGAAATTCTCAGTTTTTGGTCCACTTTCAGAGATGAAATAAAAAAGTTTTGGTGTATTAGAGAACTTGCTGTTTTATTAATAATAAAGTATCATTTTATGGCGTGCTTTCCTGAAATATGTATGTACTACATTAATGTTATTTGTTACAATTCCTCTGACTATAGCTAGTGAGGGACGATCATTTTTGAAACTAAAATTAACAAAAACCTATTTAAGAAACTCTATGGCAGAAGACAGGCTACATAGCTTGGCTATTCTGTCTTTTAAAAATTCTATGGCCCAATCTTAATACTTTGATGATGTTATAGATAATTTTGCGGAAAGAAATCTTATTGAAAGTAAATTGATATTTCATTATAAATATTTGTATAAACCTATGCCCTTGAAAATAAAACTTATTAGATATTTAACTAAAATGCACATAATATTATCAATAGTTTTGGGTAACTACTTACATCATTGGTTTATTAAAATAAAATTCTTAACATGACTATTTTTACTATGACGCCGGAGGGCCCCATCCAAAAAATTTGCCACGGGCATCAGATGGTATAGTTACGCCATTGGTGAATTGGTGCATTTTATTATGAAATCTCGATGCTCAATATGTTTGAGAGTGTGTCAGTTGTGTTACTGTGACTGTTTGAATAGGAATTGATATTCGACACATGTTCGTGCTTGTTAATATTAGATTAAAATTTTTGGCTCGCGATTCTTACTATGTTTATTATTGTGAATAATTGATACAAAATTTATATTGGATATGTCGTTGGTAGGGTTGTTTATAAGCATAGTACAATAGTTACTATGGATGCTTTATTTAAATCATGGTGTAAAAAAAGTAGTATCGACGAGACATATGAACATACATATGTTGTTGAAAAATTGTTCTTATGTATCTGTGTGAAAAAAATTATTCCCTTTCAAGCAGAACAAAAATCAAATCAAATTCATTGTCAAGCCAAGGTCGAAACAGATCATTATGAATTGTCGTTATTGGATTATACCAGCTGCCGTAAACGTTTTATTAGCCTTTATTGAAGTGTTATTGAAATAAAGCTTGTAGATTATGGTCCTCTCTCCAAAAACACCTCGATTTTTTGTTGTTAGATTCCTTAGACACGAACACCAACCCATTAGTTTAGTGAACCGAGTGTTATCTTATTCTGTGATTCTATAATCATATCCATGTGTAGTAAAATATTTTTTTTTAATTCGATTGGCTATTTATAAATATTTAATTTTACTTTCAACACAAACTATGTACATACTGCCTTTTTACTTTTTAATTATCATATTTCATATTTCTTCAACGGAAGCACTCAAAACATTATGTTATTAGACTAATGAAATTCTTGTGCGAATGCACATTCAACATCAAAAGTCTTCATCGCTTATTCTTATATTTCATGTATCCTTATAACAATATGAAATGAAAAAATCTTATCTTGGGAGCCCATTTCATGATATCCTTTTCTAGTTGTAGGTGAAGCTCTTTTCGAATCCACCAACCAACCTGTTTCTTCTACGTTTCTCTTTTGTGTGTACAAAATATCCCCTCATCTTACAAAACTGAAAATGGAAAATCAAAATGCAAATCTCTTGAAAGATATTTGCGTTTCTAGGGCTTACTTTTTTTTAGTTCGGATATTACGAGCTTATCATTCTATCGGTAGTTGGTGGCATTTGTTTAAGAGAAATTTTAAATCAATTTTTATGAATATGAATTTAAAAGCATGTGAACTTTTGAAATAAAAGTGGTTTTGTTTGTTCTTACAGCAGTAATTTATTTTGGTTTACATGTGCAATCGGGTTTCAACAATTTAGGTTTTGGATTTTTCTTATGGCAGAGATCACTATTAACTTAATAAAAATAAAATTTAAAACTGAATTGTGCGAGCTTAAACTTATTGCACGACAGGATCGCAAGAACTTGCTCTTATGTTAAAAAGACTTAAAAGACTTTAAAATTAAATATTATTAGTGAAAAATGTTCATAAGCACGTTCAAGTGATTGCCCCGGCTGGAGTCAATTGTACCTTGTAAGCGAATAATCCAAGATTTTTTTTTCAGAATTCTTCTCAGGCTAGCATGTAAAATGTTGAGCTGAGCTGATCGATGGCAAGTTGATGTTCGTTAATTGAGTTTCACACTCTCGGCTCTCGGCAGCCACATTCTCTGTTCGCACCATACGCCGACGGAACATGGAACATGGGTGTTGTCTACTAGCATACCAGTTTCGCGAACTTTTTGCACAAACTTGCGTACAGCAGGCGCTGTGGGTGCTTCATTTCGGCCAAAACTTCTTTTCAAAAAACAGACTGTTTGTTCTATACAGCACTCACTTTGGAAATAAGTTTTCAATATATCCCAACGTGCGTTGTTCGAGCGTTAAGTGACTCATTTCGTTCCGACTTATGATATTGACTTTCTATTGAGATTTCTGGCGGGAAAAAGCTGTCAGTGTCAAAATAACCTATGTTTTGGAAAGAAACCACTAGATGGTCCACTCTGAATAATAGTCAGATCAGAAGGTGAGACAAAATTCTTACATCGAGGGAGGAATCCCGAAAAATTTGAATATTTAGCGACATCTTTAATGTGCTTCTTCCACAGAAGGTGTGGTTAGTAATACACAAACTAAAGATTGAAAGTTTTTCAGTTTCCTGGACGAAATTCACACTTGTGGACAATGGTATGGAGAAAGGTTTCTCTTTAGTTTTCGTAGGACAATTCTCTCAAGATCATATACTTCACTTCACAATGAATTTTATGCATTTGTATCTCAACCATGTATACAATTTTTAAATTCCAAAGGTCTTGTAGATAAGAACAAGTATGTGCGATATAGACACGAATTTTATTTTATTGGATCAGATTTTAGTCAATTTTTGTCTGCAGAAGCTTAACTTGAATAGTATTTAGTATCAAAGTTTCCAAAAAGTATTTTTTACATTTAAAAATAAATCAAAATTTTTTTATGTGAAGCACGGCAATCTAGATGAGAGCCGTGCGTTATGCGGTAGGTATTATTGTAGTTCATTAAAGCATCACGAATTACTTACTACCTGTAGAAAGTTAAATTGAAATCTATTGAGCATTTGTTTAAATGAATAAAAACTAAGACGAATATTTTGTATTCATTTTATATAAAATTAGAAGGGAAATTACATAACAATAGTCTGTACCAAATTCGAAGAAATTCCGCCCACCCGTTTAGGTTCTAACCGGTCCGTATGAATCCAATACTTGATCTATAAACATGTTAAAGCTGCAACAGGCAGCTTTCAAGTAATAAATCTGGAGCATGAGCAAATATATGGAACCTATCCAATCCATGCCTTACTTTTATTTGTTGTTGAATAATGCGATACTCTTTTTAGCATGAAAATGATGCCCCCGTTGATATTCAAATCTTTTCATGAAAATGCAAAGTGTGCAACTCTTTGACTCAGTCCTGCAAGATGCAACAAAAGATTATTACAGTGTCAACGTTAAGAAGAAAAGTAGATAGAGTCAAAATTACATACTGCTGTGTCGGGGACTTCTTTCATTTTTACTTGCGATGTATAGGTAGGTAGGTAGGTGTAGGTACTATAGGGAAAAAGTTCTGCATTTGGAAAAAAAATCGAATTCGAGATTTTGATTAAAGTTGACATTACGATGATAGCGAAGACGAAAAAAGTAAGTCCGGCATTCCGTCTGTCTGTCTGTATGTAATGTATGTATGTACCTCGATCTACAGCCTAAACTACTGGAGGTATTTTCTTCAAACTCGGTACTTAAGGGTCTTCGGTGATTCCCTAGCGGAGAAATTGAAATTTTTTTAAGCTCCAAAATTAACGGTACTCCCCATACACCCGTACTTCAAAATCTTATTTATCTCGGAAACGACTCTAACGATTTTTATTAAAATAAAATGCACGACTGGGTCGCACAAACTTGCTCTTATGTTATAGACTAGGAATTTTAAAAACGAATGTTATTAGAAAAAAACTGTTCATAAGGATAAAATTGTCATCATTTTTAAATTCTTTTATTAGTAAGAGACAAAAACAGAATGCTATGCAAATATGAATTTATGCAAGAACAAAAATTATAAGTCGTTGTTGTGGTTTTTTAATAAAATAAGGTTTTATATATAAAATTTTAATTAAAAAAAAACTTGGTACGTGAACCTTAGGTTTTTATTATTGTACGAATGAAAATTAAATTTCAAAAAAAAAAAATATTGACCCATTTTTGAGATATCGAATTTTCCAAAAAAAAATGATTTTTTTTTTCAAAAATTCAAAAAATATTTTTTTTATGTTTTGAAATGCACTGTTTCTTAAAGTTTTTAGAAGCATCTCTATAGAAAAAATTCATTAAAATCCGTTATGTCGATAATGAGAAATTCAAAATTTTAAAAAATCGTTCTATGGTAGGTACAGTCAGTAATGTCTTGTTTTAAATTTTTTTTGTATAAAATTATAGATCTTAAAAATTAATCGAAAGACTAAAAATTTAAGCAAAATTCTCGGAACCATTTCTGAGAAAAATACGATTTTCGAAAACCATTTTTTAATATTTGTATGAAGGGTACCGTTATTTTTAGGTAAAATAATTTTTTTTTCTCATATCTTGTAGATTATTTTAAGAAAATTTTATTTATCAAGTTTTAAAAAAAAATTGAGCATGAGGTTTTCGAAATATTGAGTTTTCAAAAAAAAATTTTGAATTTTTTTTTTAAATCCAAAAAATTTTTGTTTGAAAATTTGAATGCACAATAATATTGAAACTAATGGGGAGCCTTAACATAAAAAAATGATCAAAATCGGTTGTACTATTTTTGAGAAAATCAAAAACAAAAAAATGGTTCCAAGGGGGTACCAAAAATAATAATTTTTTGAATTTTTTTTTCATTCATTAGCTAGGTTTAACTAAATGAAATTATGAATTTTTTTTTTTTTAAATCTGTGCGACAGTTTTTGAGAAAAAAAATATTTATAAAATTTCGAAAAAAATCGTATGGCAGGTACCGTTATTTTTGTTCTTAAAAAATCAAATCAAAAAACATCCGGGGGAAAAAAATAAAACCCATACCTATCAAGTTTAAAGAAAATCGGCCGAGTCGTTTAGCTGTAGTCGAACAGAGAGACAGACAGACAGAATTGCGAGACCCACTTTTTTGGTCTTCGCTATTATCGTAATGTCATTTTTGATCAAAATCTCGAGTTCGATTTTTTTCCGAATGCATAATTTGCCTTATAGTACCTATAAGTCGCAAGTAAAAATTATGTAGGCTATTATGGACATGGACTACTTATAATCTTTTTCAAAAAAAAAAAATGGGTCAAAATGTTATTAACGGTACCTGTCATAGAACTGTTTTTTTGATTTTCGAATTTCTCATCAATGGCTCTAACGATTTTGACCAAAATCCAAAAGGTTTTAACAGGAGGTCCCTTAAATTTAAAATGATATTGCATAAATAAATATTCGAAAGAATATTTTTTGGGGTTTTTAAAAAAATAATTTAATAATTTTTTTTCTTTAAAATCAATATCTTTAAAACGTGTGAACGGTTATTTTTTGAAATTATTTCCTAAAATGTTTATCATGAAATATGTGCTTACAATTGGTATCCCAAATTTTTTTCTTGAAAAATTTTAAAGAAATTTCTTATATAAAAATGTATTTAATAATAAAACGTTGTTTAAACTTTGTTTGGATAAATTCATACTTTTCTAGAAATCCGACGGCAATTTTATGCATATGAAAATTTTAATCTCATTAAATCCATGTTTTAAATTTATAAAATGTATTTTAAATTCCAAAGTACTTTTACATAAGAGCAAGTACGTGCGATCCAGTCGTGCATTTTATTTTTTTCTGTTCTTATGTTTGTTCCTTAGTCATATCCTCTGTTTCGATTTACGTTTAAAGTTAAACAACAGGATTATTAAAAGAAACAGTTTTGTGCAAGTGAATACATTTTGTGTACAGCATTATTTTTCCAACGAGGGAACTTTGTGGGCAATCAGATTAATTCTGCACAAATGTCAGTATATTTCGCATGTCTGAGGACTCAGTGTCCGATTATGTTTTTGAATACCCAAAACCGCCAGCAGCTGAACTTCACATTTCCCTTACTATAAATGAGAACACCGGAATTGTCATGATAACGTTAGTTTTGTTTTTGACAGTCAAAGCTTTCTTAATCAGCAGTGCTTGAACAAGAGAGATGATAAACAGAATTCCTAAGTTTTATTGAATTTCGTTTTGCTGCTGTTGGAAAATGAGGTTTTTTGAGTCTTGTTGTTTAAGTTATTAGTCTTAGATGTGACCTTGCAACTAAAACTAATGAGGTGAAATTAGCAAGCGCCGTCAAGAGTGAATAGTGGAAGACTTCGGTTCTAGTCACACTAAATTGAAACAAATCCATTGAAACAATATGCCAATTTAGCAGGCCATACAAAAGCAGAATTAAAAGCATTTACGTTTGGCAATCCGGAAGAACCTTCCCAAACTCTCCCATCTCAAATGTCAAACGAACAAGTTGAAACATTTTTTTTGAATCTGAAGTTTATTTTTCGTTGTAGGCGTTTTGTAATTAAAAAAAATCGAGCTCGAGATTTTGATCAAATTGGACATTACGATGACATCGAAGACGAAAAAAGTGATAGAGAGCACACAAAATTTGGTCCCACAATACCGTCTATATGTCTGTACCTCGACCAACATCATAAGCCGCTGAACCAATTTTCGTCCAACTTGGTATTTAAGGTTCTTCAGTGATTCCATGAAGAAAATTTTAATTTTTTTAGGTCCAAATAAAGGTACCTCCAATAATTTTGATAAAAAAATAGGTATTCAATTTTGGCCATGGACTACATTTTGATTATAAAAAATTTTAAGAAAAAAATATACTAACAGTACCTGTCATAGAAACCTTTTTTTTATTTTCGACTTTCTCAATAACGGCTCTAACGATTTTCACCAAAAGTTTTATACAGGAGTTCCTTTTAATTTAAAATAATATTGCATATACAAATTTTCGAAAAATTAGTTTTTGGATTTTTAAAAGAAAAATTCATTTTTTTTTCAAATCAATATCTTGAAAACGAGTGAACGATTAGTTTTTGAAATTGTTTCGTATAATGTAAATATATTATTAAATACTTGAAATTAAAAAATCTTAAAGAAATTTTATATATAAAAAATTAAATTAATAATCGTTTTATTATCAAAATCATCACGGTAATTTAAGGCATTTGAACACAACTGGGGTCTTTATCTTTGAAGAAGTCGAAATTCCACAATAGTTGATGTTGGGATAATGAACACCAGAAATTGCGTGATAATAATAATCAAACCAAACTTAATATTAATTTGATGCTCTTAGAAAGCAATATAAATACTAAAACCAAGCAGACATGAAACCTTAGAAACATTTTGAAACCACTCTCTAAAAATTTGCAGAAAATTTGCACAGCAGTGAGTATGAGGTGCATTTGGGAAATGGTCGGAATTAGAAGAATTCGTAAATTTAAATCTTTGCATATGATGTCTAGAGTAAATTTTCATTTTCTTTTTAGCTTTGTTGGCACAAAAAAAAAAACACGTAGCAACAGATGAGATGATGTTTGATTGTGATATACATAAGTGCACTTCAAGGAATTAAAAGTGCGTTTTTTTTATATAAACTAGTTGTTCCTGATGTTCATGCATTAGCGTCAGGTATTTTCGATTCTTAAGGAAAATGAGTTTTGCATAAAATTGAAGAGTTTTTATTTACCTTCTGTTTATCAGAGAGAAATTTTGAATTTTGAAAAATAGGTGTTGAATAATTTGAGTACCTTACCTACACATATGCATACATTTATGTAAATTATTTGTCATAATAGTCATGAATGTGTTATTAATTTATATCTTTTAATTTATAGCTTTTCGAAATGAAATAATACAATCACTTAAATTGTTATGATTTACAAAACCATATTTTACAAAGTTTCTATTTACAATCGGCAATACATTCGCAGGAGTACCTACTCTTTGGCATACAAAAACAAAATCCAAAAAAAGTTATAAAAAACCTGTTTTAGTTTTAAGTTTGAAGTTTTAATAAGGTTAAGTGAAGTTGTATATACAAAAAAGATACAAATATCAATTTTTTTTATTCTCCATGAAAAATATAGATTACTTCTAGCATTAATATAGTTTTCATGCCGAAATGAGGGGGGAAACACCATTTTCTTTTTCTTAAGAAAGTGATTGGTTCGCATTTGGCAGTATTTAGCTCTAAGCAATTTTTCGTGATCATTTAAATAAGAAAAAAAGGAGAGGACCTAAGTGGCTGCCTTGTGGGATCCTTGATATAGTTAATAAATCACTGAAGAAGGTATATCTGAAACAATCTTTATAGCAACGGTTTTTCAGGTAAGAAAAAGTCCATCTCAGGAGGAAAGGTTCAAACCCAAGGCTGGACAGTTTAAGAAAAATAAGTTTTTGGGAAATGTTGGCCTTACTGAAATCAGTTAATTAAACATCGACTTCCTTTTTGTTTCGAAGGCTGAGAGGATGAAGATTGCGAATTCATATAAGCATGTCGTTGTAGACCTGCTTATTAATCTAAGAGCCCACAGAAAATGTTTAGTTTGGAGAGTATGAGCGTTTACAGGTGCATGCATTATTATATCGAATATGGCATACAAATTAATAGAAATTAAGATATATAAGCTTTCAAGAAACCCCTTTGTTTTTTTTTGGAGATTTTATAAAAAGCAAAAATCAACGAAAATAAAAACAACAAAATTTAGCTTATAACGAAATGCGTCTTGCTAGAAATGGTCAATGGTTAGGGTAGAGGAAGAAGCCGACTTGGAACAAAAAAACCTACATTTTAGGCCAAATCTAGTAAAGGCCAGGTTGTCGAGCGTTTTTTTTTCGATTTGGATGTTCTTCGTAACAATGGATTGTCAATGCATTTTAATAACATTATGCCACCGAGTTAAGAGTTGAATTATTTCATTAGGGCTTAAAATACACATTCGATCTCAAGTGGGACACAAATTTTGAAACTACTGGTTGAATTGCGTTTGCATTTGACATCTGATCTTTTTTTTTGGAGAAATTCTGGATCTATATTTTGTTATTGTTTGTTGGGAAATCAATTCCTTGAAAAATCTTCAAATAGTCTCTAATTGATTGGTTTGGAATGTTTGATTTTTAATTTTGGAGCCAATCAATAGGAGAAAATTGGTGATTTTGGTAAGCCCTTACAAAAGTCTTCTGACAGTGTGGGCTAGTTCATGACATTTAGTGTATTCCATCTATTTATGAAGCTTTTATATGGAAACATTTTGTTGATGACAGAATAACATCTGAAATGATTATGACAGACTTCAGACAACAACTCTAAAATTTCTTCATTTATTGTGATCCATTGATGGTTGTTGCATTTGATACCCCAAATTATATGAGCGAATGTACCCGCATAGGCTCAATAAGTTAGTTGTTGTTGTTAGTTATTGGTAACTCTAGTTCTTTGAATTTGTATCTATTTAATATTTAAGAATGTTATAAGTTACTGAGTAGTTAAAATGTTGGTCAGTGGTGTACTGCCTCTTGCAAGGATTGATGTGACCAATCTTCCAAGAGAATTTATGGTCTTAAAAAATGCTTCTCATTTTAGCCGTTTGGACTTGGCAGAATATTTTGTGTCCGCTCTATTCCTCCTAACACGCGGACTCGAATAGTTGATAGCTGAAAGTCTCAAGGTTTGTTTTCCATGTCCGCACGTTCTGCCTTTTTTCGTCTTCTGCTCTTGGGCCAAGGGGACATCTGCCTCTTATACTGTCGCTAGGACTGCTACGTTTAGTAAATTGCAAAACAGATTAAAAATTGATTTCTGTTATTGGCACTTATTACATAGGATCACTATATTTCTTAAATGATGCTCAAGCCTTTGAAAAGGTTTGGCTCTTGGGACTTGAATACAAACTGCGTAGAGACCTTTTCAGGGGTACTGCAAAATACTGAAATTTAAAGTAACGAACCCATTATTTAGAATACGGTACTACCAAAATTACAAGGAACTAAAGAAAATTTACTTTTTGACTTTAAAAGTGTTCACAGAAGTAACTAAGAAACCACTCTGTATCACATGATCAGTGCCTGCGAAGACACACCATCTCCGAAATGGAAATCGTCTCAAATGTACGATACAATGTTAGGATACTTATTTTTCAATTTATTTTACATATATACAATTTGACTTAAAACTAACTAGTTACTAAATTAAATAGTGTTGGTTCAACAATAGGTCCGCTAACGTTCTTCTTTTGGCTTTACATACATAATTCTATTTGCTTACAATATCATATTAATGTTTTCTTAATCTATTTCATAATGAGTGGACGTTTTATCCCCTGTAGTACTGATTGCTGTTCTTATCGTAAAAGGGTTCATCGTCGTTATGGATGGTTTCTTCAAATTGATCATCAATGATGGCTCGGGCGTATAGATATCTGCCACTAGACTCTAGTTCATGCTGGAGGAGTTGTTACACTTATGAGTTCGGATGATCTTCCAGGTTCTTGATGATTTTTCCGGAGAGCTGCAGCAAATACTTGTTTAGTGGTATTAACTTTGCTTCTTCGAACAGCTTCTTATTTGCTATATATTTCTTCGGCAGTGGGTTACGGTGTAGTACAGTGTAAATACGAAGCGTCTTTCTTTCAAAATGCTTCATCTTCTTCATAGATGTATATAGGTAAAATATTTAACCAGAAAGGAAAGTCGTAGGTCAGAACAAGTCGGATAAGTTGTTGGTTTGGTACATAAGCAGCTTGGTCTTCTTCCATAGTCCATTTCGACTCCTGAGTAGCGGGTGGACCAAGTGCAGAGAATAGTTGTCTCTCTTCAACATCGAGTCTGCATTTTTTTTAATTTGAGTTTGTCAGAAAAGTTGATTCCCAAGTACATCGTTGATGATTTTACTGTTACTTCAGAGTTGTCTAGAGACTTTAGTTCGATTGCATCACAGCGTGTTGCAAACGCTCTTCTTCTAATGACAGTCACTGGTGTTTGGAAGCAGAAGAGTTCGGTCTTTCCACTGTTAATCTATTGCATGCCTATACACATTTGTATGTGCACTTGCACTCTCCTGGCAGCAATTTCTCAGCGTAAGTCATCGTCCTTGTACCTGGTATGTTGGCTGGCCCAAGTTTTGATCCTTGAGGAACTACAGCGTTGATTCGCTTGATACATGTTTTGCCATCTGTACATACAAAAGTCTATGAGTTAGGAAATTTTTGATTATTCTTACCAAGTGATTAGGAAGTCCAAGTTCCGAGAGTTTGAATAATAACCCTTTAATCCAAGCGCTGTCGAAAGCTTTTTCGATATCCAGCAAGCACGCTACAGTAGTTTCCTTATTGTTGAGTCAAAGTGTAACATAAGAATGGAGACCCAGTAGTAAATGTAGGCTAGAGTGTTTATTTCGAAAGCCATACTGGAATTCCGGTATGACACCTCTTTCGTTGAGTTTCTTCAATATTAACTCCTCCAGTATCTTGTGTATGCAGCTGAGCAACGAAATTGGACGATATCCTTCCACCTTTGCGCGGTTGTTCTTCTTCATGACGTGGACAATAGCTGTTGTTCACTTGTTGAAGGCTATATTCAGTAGGAGAACAACAAGTTTTGTTAGGAGACTTTGAAGTACCAAGCCTCATGAACTGATGGTCTTAAAGTTAAGGGAAAATATTTAAAGTTTAAGCTTCCCACACGGTGATTTTAAGCTAAGAAAGTAAAGTCATTTGTTGATCTTAAATAGATTGGTCTTCTTCACGGTGGTTTTCGTGTGGTAAGAGTCCCACAATATTTAGTACCCAATGTTATTAAGGGACTTTTGGAAATTTCCACCAACAAAAAAAAATATTATCATAGTTCATTTAAGCACATCTCTTTTGTTTTCCTGGATTGTGATTAATTGATAGTGAGCCACGTCAATGACAATTCTGCAGATGTAAGGGTTATCAATAGTTAGTTGCCTGCAGTATAGAAATATAATATCATCAACCACCCTTTCAACTCTGTATCGATTGTTAGATTTTCAGATAGAATGCAGTTCGCCAATGCGACAAATTGAATCATCGAAACGAAGGAAGATGTTGATCATCTCAAGACTTGTATAGGTTTCATCATTGCTTTAAAGGTTGGATGCCCCTTGCTGGAGTCCACAATAACTACAAACAAAAAAAAAAACCTCTTTCAAGGCTCCAAAGTATTAAAATAATGAAATGGATAAATCTCATCACTCTGGTCAGAATCTATGCAAGCATGACTCTCAACGCTGTTTCCCATTTTTATTCGTTTCTTGTATGATTTTTCTGGTGAAAATTCAACTTCGCTACCCAGAGAAATGCTTGCAAGTTATTCTTGGATAAGTTTCACATTTTGTAATTCCATAAATAAATGAAAAATATCATAGAAAACACTGTGCACTCTAAATAGAGCCGAACGTTGTTCCATATTTTTGTTCCGTGTTTTAAAGGTTAACTTAATTTATGACAAATTTATTTTGACAACTCTAGAGGTCATTTTTGTAAATATAAATAAGGTAGGATCCTTGTATTTGAAAATTTTATTGTGTCTTAAAGTTGCATTTATTTCAATTATCCTTGGCTTTTTCTTTCTTGAATTAACTTCGGTCATACACAATCTTTCATATAGCTAATATTTTCACGAGTTAGCTTTTTTTTGATAACGCATATATTTACGTATACACTTCTGAAAAACGTATTCAAAACTTATCCCAACAGCAGTTGCTGAAGCTTAAAAACCAAAACATTATTTTCAAATGTACATTATAATTTATAATTCTTGAAAATATAGACACAACTTATGCATTACAATTTTCAAATATTATGTTATTTGCAAATTATATTAATTAATTACAACGAATCTATTTAATCCTTTAAGAGTCGATACGAATCCAATGAGCCATAAAACTAATCAAATATGGATAGGGATATTATTTTCTGATTAAACAGAAGCTGTCATAATCGAGTGTTCAAACCCAAATTTCATTTGAATTTCGTGTTAAGCTGTCGTCTGCACTATTTTCCATCCTATGTGAACTTTTACCAAAATAAGCAGAACTTCATTTGATCAATCCAATCAGTAGTTTAAGTTTTCAGCTTAAATCATCATCAAACAATTTCCAACTCGACTGCACATCAAACAAATATTCATTCTTATCCTCAATGACGTTGAGTAAGCGCATCCCTCGATAAGGATCAAATGCTGTATTTATGAGTGTATATTTGCCAATCACAAATTGAATTCCAATTCGCTTTTCAAGGCATCGAACTATCATGGAAGATGACTGAGAGCAGGGCTAGAGGTGGTATTCATACATATATGATTTTGAAGCTTAACTTTGACCAAACACTGCGAATCACTTGATGGAAGTTACATATTATATTACAGCTCTTTTGGAAAGACATCTGTTTTATAAAATTGTAATCGATCCAAAAATAATTTGAGAATTAATTCAATTTACTAGCACAAAAAGGATTAAGAATTTAAGATCTGTGGAAATAAATTTAAAACAAAAATGTGTCGGTGGGTTCTAATGATGTGCTCAAAACTTAAATTGAACAAAACTTGAATTCCAATATACAAAATACAAGTTGCATTTAATAATGCATTTTTTCCCAATAAAAACCAATAATACTCCATATTTTACGCGTCAAAAGTAAGTTAATAAACCAATAGGACTATAGGACAAGTTCTGCATTTGGAAAAAAATCGAACTCGAGATTTTGATCAAAGTTGACATTACGATGATAATAGCGAAGACGAAAAAAGTGGGTCCGGCATTTCCGTCTGACTGTCTGCATATCTGTATGTCCGTATGTCTGTTCCTCGAACTATAGCCTAAACTACTGGAGGTACTTTCTTGAAACTCGGTACTTAAGGGTCTGTGATGCCCTAGAGGAGAAATTGAATTTTTTTTAGCTCTAAAACAAACGGTATCCCCCATACACCCATAATGCATAATCTTATTAATCTCGAAAACGGCTTTAACGATTTTGATAAAAAAAATTAAGAGTGATATTATGGACACAGACTATATTTTGGCAAAAAAAAAATTTGGGGGAAATGTTATTAGGGGTACCTGTCATAGAACGGTTTTTTTGATTTTCGAAATTCTCACCAACGGCTCTAACGATTTTTACCAAAGTTTTTATGCATGAGCTGCTTTGCATTTGAAAAAATATAAATTAAAATTTTTTTCGAAAAAATAGGTTTTGGATTTTTAAAAAAATAATACAATTTTTTTTTAAAAATTCGATATCTTGAAAACCGATACACGATTCAATTTTTAAATTACGTTTTAAAATGTATTTTATTAAATACTAACAATTTAGATATCATCTTTTTTTATAAAAATTTTAAGGAAAATTTAGTTCACAAAAAACATGTTTCAGTGTGTCTGTATGTCTGTACCTCTCACTACAGCCTAAACCACTGGACCTATTTCTTTCAATCTCGGTATTTAAGGGCCTATAGCGTGCCCGAGCAAGGGGCATGCTGCCCCCTTACACATCTCACTGTTTATACGCCGTAATGAGAAAGCAAGCAAAAAAAAAAAAAAAAATATCCCATAAAAAGTAGTTTTAGATAAACAGTGAGATATGTATGGGGGAGCATGCAACCCTCATGCTTGGGCACACTATAGGATTTGGGATGGGTGCGAGGTTGGGTGTATGCAAGATTTCTTTTGCATTTACAGAATCTGGATTTAAAGAAACTTTGAATTTACCCTAAGGCCTATATCCAATTTCAACTAAAAAAGTTTTTTTTTTTCGATGAAATCCCATAAAACATATCCCCCACCTTTAATTATCTTATTCTACCTTAAAAAATAGCTTACAGGTGGTGAAAAATTTTTTGGAGCGATTTTTGTCTGGAACCTCAATTCTAAATAATTACCAAAATTTTTAAGCAGGAGCCTCCTTAAGTTTAATATAATATTGTATATACAAATATTCGCAAAAATATTTTTTGGGTTTTTTTCGAAAAATCAAAAAATATCTTCAAAACGCGTGAACGATTATTTTTTTAAAATTATTTCCTTAAATCTATATTTTAGAGAAATTTCTTATATAAACAAAACGACTTTTAAACTTTGTTTGCATAAATTCATACTATACTGACTGAAAATTCTCTTTACTTTGACAGATTGACCCTTCAATTTATATCAAGGAGTTGAGTTGTTAAAAGTTACCAAAAGTAACTTTATGACACTTAAAATTTGAGTTTACGAACGACTTTGTGCCGTCCAAAGTTAACTAAAGATACTACAGTTAACTCATCAGTTAGATGCTATCGTACCCTTTAAAGACGCAAATATTGGTCGATGTTCACCGACTCATATAAGAATTACATCATTGATATTATATTTATGGGGGAATTTGTTTAAATGCACACTACTAGGATTTTATAAATATCGACGGTTGGACTTTTTATGTAACTTTTGTTAACTGAACAACTACATTTTCAATTCGACGGTTTTCACGTTTCCAATATTTTCTTCAATTGAACATTGGGAGGATTGTTCCGGTGATACTCCCATCCCATACCTTAAGTAAATAACATAGATTTTATATTAGAATTGAAGGCAAGTGTTTTCCATTGATATCGTACAGTTGGTATTTTGAAGTTACGTATGGTATTACGTCGTGAAATACGTACGTTAGCAAAACCTTAATCAAGAGCCGCTGAGTGTATACATAATATATATAAACCAACCAGTGGCGTAGATAGGGGGGGGATCAGGGGGATATATCCCCCCCCATTGGGATCGATAATTGTTCAACATAACCAGTCATGAACCAAATAAGTTAAAGAAACGCACTCTGAAATTTTTGTTTACGTCTCTCAACAATTGATAATAGGTAAATGTGCAAGAAAAAGCGCTTCCATCCAGCTATATATATTTTATTAAAGATATTAGCTACACTGCCGGTTTCAACGTCAACTCCCGAAAGAACTTTCTCCAGTCAGTAAAGAGAATAAAAACAATACAAAGAAGCATGACCAACGAAGTGAGATTATTAAAAATATGTCTATTTTAATAACAGTGTGATAAGCTTTGGATGTTTATAGATGTTTACTTATTTGCAGGATCGTTTGAATGGTTTGGCTGCTCTAGCTATTCATCACGAAATACCTATACTAGCAGACGAGATTATAAGTGTTTTATCTAAAAAGAACAGAAAACGGGATTTTATTCTATGATTTATTTTTTTTTTTTAAATTAATATTATCTTACTTACTACAGTGCCTTGCATAAGTAAAACCGCACCTGTAAAAATGCGTTTTGTAGAAAATTAAACTGGGAATGACACCCTACTATTTTTTATTGAATGCCATCACTAATTAAGTAAATTGAGAAGAAAAAAAAGTTCCGTTAGTTTCTCTTCTGGTGGTTAAAAATTAAAACAGATTTTTGTTTGTATTGCAAAAGTATAACCGCTTTTTATGTTTATCTATTTTTTTATTTTAAGTAATTTTTTTCGGCTAAATTAGTAAAGGACATTGCTGCCCCTATTTTCGACCAATCTAAAAATTGTTTTTGACATACTGTTGACAAGGTTTCTTAATATGGAATCGTCTATACAGTTCCATTCTTCCACAATCGCCTCTCGCAGCTCAGCAACACTGTATAATTGCCTATTATGGGCATAAATTTTGCGTGTCAAAATTCCCCAAAGATTTTCAATAGGGTTAAAATCTGGAGAACGTGCCGGGAACACCATAAAATGTATGTTATTTGATTCGTACCATCCCAAACTTTGACGACTAACGTGAATTGGTGCATTATCATGCTGGAAGACATGCCGAACTCGACGAAATCGTCTTAAGTAGGGTACCAAATTATCCTGAAGCACCTGGGTGCAGGCTGATCTGTTCATCTTTGCAGTGGTGAAGGCAAGTGCAACCTTACCACGGTCGCAGAAGGCCCTCCAAACCTTACAACTACCAACGCTAAAGTTCCTTTTGGAAAAAAACTTTTTTCCTTTCCCAGATCGTGCCAATATCCGTTAAAACCACCTGACTCATCAAGATTAAACTTTTTTTTCGCCACTGAAAATAATCTTAAATAATCTGAAAAAAAAACATTCATTATATTATGCTATTTGGAATAACAAGAGTTAAGTGTAAATTAATGGAATGTTACTTATGGTTTTCCAATTCCGTTTCATGTTTTGCTGGGCAAATTCTTACTTTTTTGTGTAGACTGTTGTCAAATTTGGAGCTGGCAAAATTTTGCTCCGAACAATCACTTTACTGCTTTTTAAGGCACGAAAAACCGTTGAAACCGAAATTCTTAAGCCCAATTCGTCACGAACGTCCGGCAAAGAATGCGCCGAATTGGATGCATAATTTATTAAAATCCTCTTATCTCGAAGTGTCAGCTTCTGCAGATGCCCGGGTCTTATTTTCGTCTCATAAGATTCTGGATCTTGTAAGAAATTTCGGACTACACGATCGGATCTTTAAATTTTCCTACCAATAGCCCTTAAGCTTAGGCCAGTTAACCGAAAATCTTGAATTTTAACTTTTTCCGTATCGCTTAAATGTTTAACACGCGGCATTGTTTGTCATTTCGAAGCACATAACTGAATGAAGCTTCAGAGAGGTTTGCATTGTGCGGTTATACTTTTGCAATATATAAAAATCTGTTTTTAATTTTTAAACACCAGAAGAGACAATAACGGAACTTTTTTTCTTCTCAATTTACTTGATTAGTGATGCCATTCAATAAAAAAAATAGTAAAGTTTCATTCCCATTTTTATTTTCTACAAAACGAATTTTTACAGGTGCGGTTATACTTATGCAAGGCACTGTATATCAATATTTATTCTAGTTCATATTCAAATTAATGCGTATAACATATTATCTTTAAAAAATATAATTTTTGTATGGCATACATAATGAATTCAATGAAGTCTTATTTGTTTTTTTTTTAATTATTAAAACTTTAAAAAAAATGAGCGAACTAGATCTATCCCCCCCCATAGCGAAAAGCTATCTACGCCACTGAAACCAACACCACCAGTAGCCTACAATATGCATATCTTGAAATGAATACATCAATGCAATGGTTGCATCTCTACCTATAGTGAGTGGCTGATGGTTGGGCAAATACAACCGACACAGATAATGTATTTCCTTTTGGTCTAATGACGATGACCGCACAACATTGCAAGGAATGAGGCCGACCAAAGAAGTAAAGAGCCAATGAAACCATCGCACCAAAGCATCCTTCATTGATGAGCGTTGTTAAATAATTTACTGGTATCTAGCACTGTGATTTTGAATCTTCGATATCCATGCACATTCGGAGTGCGCCTGCAATGTTCTTCTTAATCGAAGCCCATAAAGCTTAAAGTACTTTAAGTCCTTCTGAGAGAAGTGAATTTATCGCCTACTCGTTGTCGTTGTCCAAGCCTCACTTATCCTTTTAGCATATTCTATTTTCAAAGGATACTGCGCCTTTAGGCTATAGGTACTTGCATTTTTTTTTTCACAAATCCCTTAGTGATTGGAACAATGAAAATTGTTAGATTTGCTTCAGGCCCGCATTTTACGGATTTTTGCAACTAAACTCGTTTTTATCAATTGAAATTTCTAAGTTCTAAATATTTATGATTTTCAGAAAAGTGAAGTTCAAAAGTAAAAAATAATTAACGATTTCTCGAAAAAGGATTCAAAATATTCAAAACTACTTTAAAGGGAAAGATTCGTACTTTCAGATATTGTCACGAGTTTTATTTTAGAGACAAGTTATTTTTCTAAGTAACATATCCCGAAATAAAGTAAGAACCCGAATTGTTTCCCTTAGAATATCTTGAAAATCTGTCAGGGCTCGAGAGCTTTCGGTAAAGTATATTTAAAATACATGAATTCCAGCCCCTGTTTTTATAAACACACTACACATAAATTCTTACATATTGATATAGTTAGAATGGCGATATGTTTTTGGACTACTCAAGAGTTGTACTGGTGACATTGCACTTTGTTGATGGCTGGTCTTGGTGTTAACTTTGTCTTTTGTAAGTTAAGCAACAAAATACTTGTTACCATTGGTCACGGCAATGCATCAGTATCATTGATATATGACTGCCGTTGTTTAGAAGGACTTTGCATATTTGAGGAATAAATTTACACAGACGAATGCAAAAGGGTTTTGCCTTTATTGGAAATGTAAATTAGAACTAGACGGCTTGGAAGCTTTTGGCTTCTATATTTCCAGCAAGATTTGAAAACATTCTGTTGAATTGTTTTAGTGCTAGAGTGATTTAGCACAAAGCTCTTGGATTGAAAACTTCTCATTGATAAGTGTGGAATGAAAATCTTACATTTGAACTTTCTATAATATAAGTACTATAAATACTCGTACTTTAAGCATACCTAAGGCAAAGTTTTTTGATCGAATGATATTGAAGAAAAAAAAGTGGGACCCGTTATTCTGGCTCTCTGTTCAGCAACAATCCAAACCTATGGGTCGATTTAGATAGGTCATTTAAAGTTGTTAGCTACCCCTGACAGGGTTTTTACTTGCGACTTATACGTACTATAAGGCAAGTTATGTATTCGTAAAAAAGATCGAATTCGAGATTTTGATCAAAGTTGACATTACGATGACAGCGAAGGGGAAAAAAACGGGTCCCGCAATTCTGTCTGTATATCTGTTCAACTACACAGATTAAAAAAAACCGAAAACTGCGCCTAGAATTTCGATCCATTTTTTTTCTTTCGATTAATTTTTAAGATCTATAATTAAAAAAAAAATAAATTAAGATATTACTGACTGTATCTACCCTAGACCTATTTTTTTTTAATTTTGAATTTCTCATCATCGGCATAACAGATTTTAATGATATTTTTTTTTATAGAGATACCTCTTAAAAGTTTGAAAAACATTGCATTTCGAAACTTAAAAAAAATTATTTTTGAATTTAAAAAAAAAAATCTTTTTTTAAAAATAAAAAAAATATCTTTTTTGATACGGGTGTATGGGGGGTACCGTTAGTTTTGGAGCTAAACAAAAAATTTGAATTTTCCTCTAGGGAACCACCGAAGACTTTTAAGTACCGAGTTTGAAGAAACTCTTGGCTTAGGCTACCAACAGGCACACAGAATTATTGCAAGAAGCAATAAATATATCTTGTTGCTGGCGACAACAAAATTACGAGCTACAAGGTTAAGATACTCAATTGTAAGCTTTCCTAAGTTTTTAAATCATGAATATCTTGGCTCCCGTTTGTCGTAATGGACTAATTTTTTTTTAATTTGAAGAAAATTAGCAGGACTATAAGACACAAATCCAAAACTGAAAAATAGTTACCGTGAAATACAGTTTTTTTCTCAATAACTATGAAAAAAAAGGTATTAAAAACAAGAAAAAAAAAACGTTGAAACCAACGGTAACTTTTTATGTTTTTGCTCAAACATATTAAATTAAATGCAAGTTGATAGAAAATATTGTTATTAGCAATACAGTTTTTTTATTTTCACTTTGCGACATACTGGGGCTGAGATATTAATTAAAACATAAAATCATAAAATGCGTGGGTGCGCTGACTTACCTATGTTCAATAATTTACTACTCGGCTTTCGTTCATCGTAGAGTGCTGATTTTTTTTTAAATTGTAGAGAATTACAAGAACTTAAATAATAAAAAATAAAAATTTCATCGTTAAATGAGCTTTTTTCTTAATAATCACGAAAAAGTGATTTTTAAACAACAAAAAATTATTTCAACTTACTATAACTTTTTTTTCATTTGTTTAAACAAATGTTTTTTTTTAATAACATAATAGATAATGCTATTAGGAATAAATACATGTTTAATTTTTGTTTGTACGAGATAGTGAGGCTGAGATATTCGCAAATGACCAAAAAATGACACAAAACACATTTTTACCAATGACTTTGGTAAAAAAAGTTGTCATTTGGTGCAAATTTGGTTTTAAGCCTTTCTCATAAGCACCTATCGATCCATGAAAAAAAAATAGACCATGCCTCTGCGCGCAAGGTCAGGCTCTTTTTCATGACGCTTTGACTGGACTAATTGTACGTTTTATAAAAACCAATTATTAATGTAAAATATTGTATTTTTGTTTTCAATGGCGATTTATTGCTAAATAAAATTTTAAATAATAAAAAAAGTATGAAATACATTTTTTAAATGGCTAACACCACACAAATAATGCCCTGTCATTTCTTAAGTAAACATAAATACATGTAAGATCAACATTTTTAAATCATTCGACCGTTTTTTTTTTAATTTTTTTTTTTAGTAGATATACATATTTGATTTTAAAACATGATTTTTAACACTAGTTTTAATATTTGTTAATGTTCAAATATAAATGAGATTTAAAAAAATCATTAAAATACAAAAAAAAGTGTGTGTAACTGACGTACGCGCGCTAGAAGTAAAACTTCTTTTCCCTCTTTTCGCTCAATAACCACCAACATATTTCGAACAATAATTGTAAAAAACATGTCGCTCTCTTTGACTGATAACGTGTCGTTTTGACATGTCACTGAGAACTGCATAGAAAATTTTTTACCCCCAAAGCCGGAACAGAAGTTGTACTTCAAAAAACATTTCTTAATTGCGAAATACGTAGAAGTTTTGAATTAAAAAAAAATAGAAATCTAGATGTTGATCAAAGTTAACAAGTAGACAAGTTGACAGTAGAGAACTCGTAAAAAAGGAGTCTGGACATTCCGTCTGTCTGTCTATATATCTGTATTACCTACATCCTTACTCGATGAAGCGGTTTTCTTCAAACTTGGTATTGAAGGGTCTTCATCCCTAGAGGAGAAACTGAATCATTTTTTAGTTTCAAAACAAACGGTACCTGCCTCACAATCGTTATGCAAAATCTTATTTATCTCGAAAGCGGTTCCAACGATTTTGATAAAAAAAAATTAAATATGCTATTCTGGGCAACCGTACCTGTAGAATCGTTTTTTTGGTTTTCGTCTTTCCCACTAACGGCTCTAACGATTTTATTCAAAATTTGTATATGCTCAAGTAGTGCGTTTGTGTTGATTTTTAAATAAACTGTTAATTGTTCAGAATGTTGTTAAAAACGGTGTCAAAACTTTGAAAAAAAAAAAACGTGAAAATATCTGTAAATTTAAGTTAACCTCTCAAAAATACACACGTATGTTTTCAAATCAAACAATTATACAATAATTATCATTAGAAAAGGTTAGTATTCCACTTTTTATAATAGTTTTTAAAAGTTGGTTGAAATATCATAAATAATCTGCACACAAATTAATTTTAATAATACCTTGCTAATCAAAAAGTATTTTTTGTTAAAAAAAAAACAATAACAACACTGATAAATTCTTAATGAAATGAAAATAAATGTACAACTTATATCGCATCGAAATAAACATACAATTAATAAGAAAAATATTAATAAATATAAAAGAATCATACCAAATCAAACAAAAATTAACCAGTGAATTGATTAATAAAATAAAAAGATTTACATAATCATACGAAAACTTGTTTTTTATCATCTGTTTATAAAACTGAATATATTTGTATGACGGGTTTCGTGATCATGAATCATGAAACGCCACGAATTTCTTGAATTAAATATGTATGCATAGTTGACAGTTACTTCAGTTTAAAAATACCATGATCTAAGACTTTTAAAAACTATAATTGATGATTATTTGGAAAGGTTAATAGAATCAAATATTTGCAATGACGTATTTTTAAATAGTTTTTTTTTTAGTTCGATTCTTTTAATGTATTTTTTTCTTACTGTTTCCTGTTAAAATGCTTACAACATAATTTCTTGTAATACAAACTCCAAATACTAATGAAATAAATCATCTAAGCAGAAGGTTTAAAAAATTTTAAAATATTAGTTCAAAATATCTCTTAATGGCGGCGTTTAGTTCACAAATAGCTATAAAGAATATAGTACACTTTTAATTTTTGTCATAAAATCGATGAGAGGTTAACAAAACTTCACAATAAATGCATGTTTAAATAAAATAAAAAGAGGCTGGGTGCGACCCACACTGATAACTTCCCATTTGTGGTAAAAAAATAAAAACATATTGTGACGTTTTCTTCAATTTTACCATAGCTATTAATGGAATTTGAATATGTGGGACTTGGGTACAACTGAACAACCTTATTCATATACATACGTATATACTATACAGTACATACATTCTTCTAAAAACTAAGTTGATAATAAAATTATAAAATTATGTATTATATTATAGAAATTACTTTATTATTTCGGTTCCAAACATTTTAATTGAAAAAAATTTTAAAACGAAATATTCAAATATAAAAGATATGGTTTGGTATTGATGGAAGGTTAGGTTAGGTTAGGTTGGAGTGGCTGTCTAGTTGTTGTTGACTCACTTAGACCTCAAGGGTCCGTTGTGATACCACTAAAGAAGTTACTCATGGGAGAGTAATGAATTTAAACAAACCATTTCGTGCTTTTAATAAAGTTAGAGAGACATTTTGTGTCGATTGTTGCCAGTTCACTGGTATTATCGAAGAAGGGGTTACCGAGATAATTATTCCTTCTATTTGAGAGTGCTGGACATGTACATAGAAGGTGTTGGACTGTCTCCTCTTCCTCCTCGTCCATGCAGCTTCTACAGAAGTCATTTGTGTAGACTCCTAGCCTCAAAGCATGTCTACCTATGAGGCAGTGTCCTGTTATAACTCCTATTGTAGAGCTTATATTTTGTCTGCTCAGGGAGATCAAACCTTTTGACCGTTTTAGGTCTATGCTTGGCCATATTTGTTTAGTTGCCAGGCAGGTGGTACCCTGTGACCATCTAGCATTTGTTGATTCTAGAGCATATTGTTTGAGAAGATGTTTGCATGTAGCAAGTGGTGTTCCTATGTTATGTTTTTGTCTAACAGTAGGCAGAAGTGTTCCGTTTTTGGCGAGCTCATCGGCCTTGCAATTTCCCGGAATGTCCCTGTGGCCCGGCACCCAAATAAGGTGAATATTAAACTGTTCTGTCATCTCATTCAGAGATGATCGACAATCGTGGACCAATTGAGAGTTTGTGGAGACAGACGCGAGAGATTTGAGGGCGGCCTGGCTGTCCGAGAAGATCCGTATATCCTTGCAAGATATAACGTTTTCTTTGAGCCAGGATAGTGCCTCTTTAATCGCCATTACTTCTGCCTGGAATACACTACATTGATTGGGAAGTCTATATGAAAGACTGAGATTAAGTTGTTTTGAATAGATGCCACTTCCAACGCCGTAATCGGTCTTAGAACCGTCTGTATAGAAGTGTACAGCATTGTCTTCCAGGGGTCTCTCTTCTTCCCAAGACGATCTTGAAGGGATAGAAACCAGGAAGTTGTTATCGAATACCATTTTTGGGGTGGTATAGTCTAAGCGATCTGGGATAGATCTGAAGTTGTCTAAGATGGTTGTATGACCAGTGTTGTTACTGATCCATTGAGAGGTGGCTCTAAGTCTCACGCATGAGATGGCTGCCACCATTTTGGAGAAGATGTCAAGAGGTGTTAGGTTTAAAAGCACTTCCAGGGCTGCAGTTGGTGTCGAGCGAAGTGCTCCTGTGATGCACATACCTGCTGACCGCTGGACTTTGATGAGTTTATTTAGATTTACCATCTTGTCCAGTGCGGTCCACCATACGACAACTCCATAAATGAGTATCGGTCTAATAACCGAGGTGTATAGCCAATGGGTTATTTTTGGGGAGAAGCCCCATTTCGATCCTATTGCCTTTTTACAAGTGAAAAGCGCTACGGTAGCCTTTTTTACTCTTTCATCAATATTTGCCTTCCAATTTAGTTTTTTGTCTAAAATGAGGCCTAAATATTTGGCTTGGTCGGAAAAGCTTAATGGTATTCCTTTAATCTTGGGTGGGTTAATCTGAGGAATTTTGTACCTTCTCGTAAAGAGTACTAATTCTGTTTTATGTGGATTGACGTCCAAGCCACACAGCTTAGCCCACTTTGTTAGCCTGTTTAAGGCATTTTGTAGGAGTTCTGAGAGAACTTGGGGATGTTTCCCAGATACAGATATTGCAACATCGTCAGCATAGGCAATCACCTTGAAACCCTCTGCTTCCATTGATGTTAGCAGTTCGTTTACTACCATGTTCCATAAGAGAGGCGAAAGGACCCCACCTTAGGGGGTACCTCGATTCACCGATCTGGTGGTAGTAAAACTTCTCATGCTCGAAGTTATTGTCCTGCTTTTGAGCATGAGACTTACAAGATCAATGAGTGGTTTCTCTAATTCCAGCTTGTACATTGCTGTTGTGATCGCCTGGTAGCTGACGTTGTTGAAAGCTCCTTCGATATCTAGGAAAGCTACTAGATTATATTCTTTGTATTTGAGGGAATATTCAATACCACGTACCAGCGAATGAAGTGCTGTTTCTACTGATTTTCCCTTAGAGTACGCATGTTGAGCTGTGGAAATGAGACATGGTTTTAAGTTATGTCTGATGTGAATTTCAATCAATCTTTCCAAGGTTTTAAGAAGGAAGGATGATAGGCTGATTGGTCGTAGATCTTTAGGGCTAACGTGAGAGGGTTTCCCTGCTTTAGGAATGAAGACTACTTTTGCCATTCTCCAGGCTTTAGGAATATATCTCAACCTTACGCAGCTCGTCAGAATGATTTCCAATGGTGGAATGATCATGTCAGAGCATTTTTGTAGTTCGGCCGGAATGATTCCGTCTGGTCCTGGAGATTTATATGGATCAAAGCTGTCTACAGCCCATTGCAGTTTTTCCCGCGTTATTAGATCAACTGTGTCGCTTGTAGCGGTTTGAGACTCTGATGTTGAGTTGTAAAGTATATTAGAGCTACCTGGAAAGTGGGTGTCTAATAACAGATTAAGAGATTCTTCATCTGTGGTAGTCCATGTGCCCGCATCTGTCGTTAAAGCACTAGGTATGGTTGGACTTTTTGAGAGAATTTTCCTGAGTCTTGAGGCTTCTGAAGTATTGTCTATTTTTCCACAGAAGTTTCTCCAAGAAGACTTCTTGCTCTTCCTTAATTCTTTTTTATATTGCCTTAGAGCTTGTTTATATAAGTCCCAATCAGAGGGGGATCTAGTGTATTTAGATCTATTGAAGAGTTTGCGACAGCTCTTCCTGAATGGTTCTAGATCTTTGTGCCACCAATGAGGTTTCTTTTTACCCTTTATAATGGTAATAGGGCATGAAGTCCTCATTGATTCGTTAAGGGCTTCGGTGAGATGATTTACCGAGAGGTCTAGTTCATCTTTGGTGGAGGAGCTTTTAAGAAGGTTGTGGTCAAGCAGTTGTGCTAGTACCTCCCTATATCGTTCCCAGTTAGTGTTACGGTGGTTGCGAAATCCCGTAGATATATTTGCCACATCACTGAGATCAAACTGAATGTATCGGTGATCAGAGTAGGAATTCTCTTTTGAGACATACCAGTTTGAAATCAGGTTATGGATCGAGTCAGAGGTAAGTGTAATATCAAGTACCTCTTTCCTGTTCTTGGTTACAAATGTAGGTTCATTACCAATATTATTAATGAGTAGATTAGTGCCTAGTATGTAATCAAATAAGGACTCACCTCTCTCATTTATGTCAGAGCTACCCCATACCGTGTGATGGGCGTTAGCGTCCATACCGATTAGGAGACCCACTTTCTTCGATTGCGCGTCCGCAATTGCCTTCCTTAAGTTGTTTCCTGGAACTGGGCTGTCGTGGCCAAGGTAGGAGGATATGAGCCAGTAGGTGGCTTTATCCGTTGTTAGGACAGCGGTGGTAGTGTCCTTGTCGCTGTAATTGGGGAGTAAAAATACATTTAAGTCTTTTTTTACTAATATGCATGACCTTGGTTCACCTTTCTCCGATGCATATAATAGAGTATAACCAGGAGTCCTGAGGCCCCTGATGATGGAGTTAGAGACCCACGGCTCCTGTATCAAGACGATGTCCTCTTTGTTGCTATGCAGTCGGAGTACCAGGTTATTCGTGGCCATGATGGCGTGATGGAGATTAATCTGAACTAATCGCAGCATTGCTACTTTTAGCCAGATCAACCTCCACCACTGTTTTGTCGGCGTTTTCATCGTCTGAGGAGGAATGAAGTAGGATTTCCTCACTCAGAGTGTTGCCTAAGGTCGAGTCTTCAGTATCCATGTCGGAATTGCTGTCGACTATGGAATTAGCCTCCACGTCGGATGGCTTGTTCGGGGCTTTGGAGATCGGTGGTTCCTCGTGTGGTGTTGCATCGACCTCCATTATTTGGGGTTGTGAAGCGTTTCCTTCCGCTGAAGGGGCTTCTGGGGGGGGCGCGTTTAGCGAATCTTCATCTTTTTTATAGATGCGAACTGTGACTTCGTCGAAACCATACCTAATCACGCCTTCGGTCGCGGCCAGTGGAGCTAGCGATTCCCTATTGATCACCAAGAGAGCTGATCTATAGCGACCCACTGTCTCCTTCTCAACCTTTGGGACTTTCCAGTCGTGAGTAGGCAGGCTTGGATTGCTGGTTTTGATTAATTTCAAAATCATATCTGGGCAGTTATGTAGAGCCGGGACCATTATACGTGCTCTTGGTCGGCAAGGGATATTCTCCCTTGTAACAACTTCGAGCTTGGCACCCGGCCAGACTTCTGGCAAGCCATTGACAGCAGCCCTGTACAGATCGAAAGATCTCTGATCTCCACAGGCGATGAGTTTGATACGATTTTGGTACCATCCTGCATCGGCTGTGTCAGGGAGAGGTCCCGGATTCTCCTCGATGACAGATAAAAATCTGAAACCAAGGTGAGCCTTGACGTCTGCCCATTGATCATGAGAGATGTTACCATCCACATGACTCCTGTCAATGACCGCGGCTATGATCTTGTCTTTGAGCGCGTCTCTAAAAGAAAGATCTTTATTGAAGGCTGTTGTGCTGCTGGAATGCACTTTCTGCCTTTTCGCTTCAGGCTTGTCGCCCTCAAGAGACCTATTACGCTTTGACGTTGAGTCGCTGCAGGTCGTTTTGGTTTTTCTGCTAAGGAAGCCACTAGCCCACTCGAGTTTTCGCGTTTGCTCGGGGGTTCTTTCCGCCGCCGGTATGACACCGACTGCGGCCAGAATCCGCGCAGCATTACGCTGATCTCGACTGGCCTGTGCCTTCATGGACCTCTTTCTGGCCGACCCAGAACTATGTCCGTGTGACACAGTTGTGGATCCACCTCCAGAGTTAATCGCTACCGATGCCAATCGGGGTGCGCCCACATCCTTCGAGTCATTTCCACATGTCGTAGATTTTGCCTCTCCGGATGGAGTGTCCCTTCTTGGGGTCGCTTGCGACGTCCTAGCAGGAGCGGGGATGGGGTTGGTTGTGGAATACCCGCCCTTGGGACAGCCGAGCGTCACAGCTGTACCACTGACGGGTAGTTCCTTCATGTAAAGGTTGCGGCTAGTAGAGGGAGAAGGATTCCCGCCACCAGTAGCAACCACCGGGTTGGCAACCCGTTCGCACCCCTGAGTTGACTCGACAGCCTTTTCAGGAGATGCGACCGCATTGTCAGCCCTGGCTCGATTTATTTTATTTATTATTTTTCGATTTGATTGTTTGTTTTTCATTTTATTCCCACGAGTAATGCGGAAAGACGGTCAGCCCCGGCAGAGCCGCTTACCGGGGCAAGGCAAAAAATATGACGGACCTTGCCACAGCATCCGATATTGATGGAAGGGTACTTACAAAATATATCCGCTCTAAAACTAGATATATGTCAAATATAAACCATTTGTTACAAATTGTATTATGTATAAAATTAAATAATGGCAAAGTCAATATAATTGCTCGTTCTCAAGATATTCTAGTCGAAAAACAAATATTACTACTTTTTAGTAGATTTTTTTTATATTTTTGTTAAAACTGTCAATTCGATACTTGTCAAAATTTAACCATATGTTAATAATTGTATTATGTCGATTCCTTCCCGTTAGAATGTACTAAGCGACACTTTTTTCGAAAATGACTTTTTGATGAGGAAATATACTATATGTTAAGGGCCACGTCTTGGCCTGGGTTTCGCCAACCTATTATGCATGAAAAGGAAACTACAGTACAAATAAAAAAATTTATCAACTGCCATGTTTTCTCATTAAAATAATGTTGCCCCCTGAAATTTGTATCATCCGCCAAAAAAATTATGCTAAGCGATATTAATAAAGATCTCATTGTCGTGAGCAACAAAAAATTTTGTTAGATGTCACTTAGTTTAACCAAAATTGTCTCTTAGCACACTATGATTCAACTAAAACTTTCTTCGTTTTTTTCGTTTCCTGAACAATTTTAGAAATGTCGCTTAGTATACATTCTTACGGGAAGGTATCGATGTATAAAACAACATACTTTAGAAGGCACTATCGGTGTTCATTCCCAAGAAAATCGACTTGAAATACAATTTTAACTAGTTTTCACTAGAATTTTTAATAGTTTTTTTTATTAAAAAAAAAACTATCAATTCAATATTTGTCAACATTTTACCATTTGTACAAAATTATACTATGTATAAAATAAACTAAATTAGAAGTCAATATCACTACTAGTTCTCGAGAAATTTGAGTCGAAAAACAATTTTTACCAATTTTCAATAGAATTTTATATAGTTTTTTTATTTTTTGTAAGAAAACTGTAAACTGATTTTTTTTGAAATTTTCATCAGTTGTCAAACACATTATTTTTCGTAAAATAAAATTATTTAGAGTTTCAAATTGTTTTCCGTTCTTAGAATATCTGGGTTATGAAATTTTTTTTTCAGTTTCTTTTATTTAAAAAAATAACGGTATGTTCATTTTTTTCCAAATTCATACCAAATCTGTATGACCTTATAATGAGTACCTTAAATTTTATTTGAAATCAATAGCATTATTTTTTCGTGAGATATTTGAAACTAACCAAAATTTTTACTTTTTTTTAAACCGTTATAGTGAAAAAACTACTCACTGAATTTTAATAAACGCCCTTTCAGCCTCTTTCGAAGTTATTATCTATTAAACAAAATTTATTTGAAGCCGATATCTTTACTCGTTCTTGAGATATCGACGACGAAAAAGGGTACCAGAACGTACGGACGTACGAACGTACGAACGTACGAACTTACGTACACACACACACAGACGTCTCTCTAAAAATGATTGATATAGCCTCTAGGGACCTGGAAACGTCGAGAAATGTCAAAAATTCCAATTTGAAAAATCGGACCGATTACAATAACTCCCTATGGGAAGTTAAAAATCCTTAGTAGTCGATTGATAAGTAAAAGTGAGATCTTCAGACGAAACGCCAATTTTTTGTAGACTTAAAGCCATTAAAATAAATGGCGCAAAATTTTAGTTAAATGAGTACGATGTTAAAGCTGTTTTAGTATGAGACTAGGTTAAAGCAACTATTTTGCAGATTTTAATCCAATATAGCATCATACGAGTACTTTCTCTACCCTTTTATTAAAGTTAAAATCATCGAATACCTATTTAAATTTTTTAGTATCGTGCTAGCTTCATATGACTTTTTCACATTTACAAACGTTAAAAAAGGTCTGTTTATTTACTTTTTTGCGTTAACTGTCATTGTTTTAGGTGTGTTTAGAAGCAATTTATTATGAAAATTCTTTTAGTACGATACTTAGAAAATGGTTAAAATTAAAAATTATTTATTAGACCACTTTAAAGTTAGCAAATTGTTAAGTAGTATCACACTAAAACCTTAACAATAGGCTGTTTAAAATTTTTATTTATTTATTTATTTATTTATTTATCAATGGATTATTACATCTGCTGATTACATTAATATTCTTAAGAAATACATATATACAAAATTGAACTACATAAAATTAATTTACTTTATTATAATATACATATACAAATTATTTTACCCTAATAACTGTAAAATATTTTTTTTAAATTGATCTCTATTATTTATAATGTCGATTTCATTGCACACCGAGTTAAACAATGATAATGAACGCGAAATGGGCTCATTAAGTCCATAGTTAGTTCTGTGGGTTGAAACATAGAAAAGGACACTTCTGACCCGTAATATTCTTTCTGGGACATAGAATTTTATAAGATTCAGTAGTTCTATACAATTAATTCGGTATGATATTATATCTCTTACGAAAATTATGCATTGAGCATTTCTTCTGGCTTCGAGCGTTTTCATATCAATCAGGGCGCATCTTGAACGATAATTTGGCATACCGTCTAACCAATTCAATTTCCGGAGTGCAAATCGCGTGAATCTCTTTTGAATTTGCTCGATTCTTAGTATTCCATTCGCATAGAATGGGCACCAAATTAAAGAACAATATTCAAGATAGGGAAGTATTAATGAGTTATATAATGTTTTAAGTGTATAGACATCTTTAAATTCTGATGAGTTACGTTTTAAAAATCCAAGCAATGAATTTCCTTTGGAAACTATGAAATCGATATGAGCATGAAAGTTCAATTTAGAATCAACGAGGACACCGAGATCTTTTACCAACTCGACTCTTAATAGTTCATCGTTGTCAAATTTATAAATAAATTTTATGACGTTATGTGATCTAGTAGCACTGAATATCTTACATTTGGAAAAATTTAATTCAAGGTGATTGTATTTGCACCATTCAAGAAATAAGTCTATATCCATTTCAAGTCGAGAACAGTCGAAAATCGATTTAATAGTATAGAAGATTTTAACGTCATCGGCAAACATTAGACAATGGGCGTTTTTGAAAACTAATGGCAAATCATTTATAAATAAAAGGAAGAGCAATGGGCCCAAGTGACTACCTTGAGGTAGACCTGAGTCCACAACAATAGGACTTGAATAATGTCCATTTATCACAACAATTTGCTTTCTATTACAAAGATACGATTTTAACCAACTGATAAAAGAACTAGTAAAACCCATCTTAAATAACTTTTGTGCAAGCAAACCATGATGAACTCTGTCGAAGGCTTTTACAAAGTCTGTGTAGAGAACATCAACTTGGTAACCTTTTTCCATTTGATTCAAGCAATAATTTGTAAAAAGGCGCCAATGTCTTCTTTCATCTAGCCCGAAATATATCTTGATCAATTTTAATGTTACGAAATCGTGAAATAGTATCTCTTGTCATGAAAAGCGGTTTTCATTTTAGCCGTTCGAACTCGGCAGAAAATTTTAGGTACCCTCTTAACACGCCTACACCAGGCGCGAACGCAAGAAAAAAATTCGGTGGGTTGGGTTAGGTTAGTTAAGGTGGCGTGATGATGCAGCGTATCACCTTACCCGAATCTCAAGGGATCCATTGTGTGTGTAATGTAAGGATGATAAGGATATGTATGGGGTGTCTCCCTGAACCATCTTGATTTCTGAATGAAGATAAAGACGCTTTTTAGTGATACAAATGAGACGTCACCTAATTCATCGAAAAAGGTATTTTTCGAGGGCATCTTTTCAAGTTCTGGCTAGGCTTCCTTCACAAAGGAAGTTAGATGAGCCCTCCGACATCCGGACACCCTCTGAATAACTAAGATGTACTGTTCTCCATTCGGATCATGTGGGTTCCCATTGAGTTGTGACTCTTAAGGATTCCAAACAAGTGAGACAATTGAGGTCTACTAAGCTTCAGTAGATACTCTGTTTTTTTCTTGATATATAGGTATCTGGCCAAAGATTCCTTGAAACCCCACAAGTGTCAATTGTTGACCATCTGTCATTTGCGGTATTAAGGAAACTTTTGTAAATTCTATGCTTTTCCTGCTGCAGTTGCATAAGCACCCAGTGTACACTTTGGCTCCGTTCAAGTGATGAAGCGTTTTTGGCCAGTTCATCAGCCATTTCATTTCCATGAATTTATTTATTTATTTATTTATTTATTTATTCATCTACCAGAACAAGGCTAAACAGACTGCGAATAATAAAACATAAAATTACATATACATATATACAAGTAAGAATTAAAATACAAAAATACATAGCAATTGGTTTTTAAATTTTTCTCGACTTAAATGTAATTCGAGAGAGTTGCAAACTTCATTGAACGAGGAGATAGCTCGCGACAACGGCTCATTTTTCCCATAATTTGTCCTACGCGTTTGTTGAAAGAGGAGATTTCTTGACCTTAAGTACATTGATGGCACATAAATAGGAATTAGAGACAGCAAAAACGGACTTTTAACATGATTACACAGAATATCCCTTACAAACATTACATCATGAATTTTTCTACGGGACTCCAAGGATTTTAGACCTAGAAATTGGCACCTAGCCTTATAATCGGGGATAAAGTTCCAACCCATTTTATAAAAAATTAATTTCGTAAAACGTCTTTGAACACGCTCAATTCTATCGAGGTGAGTTTTATAATATGGATTCCAAATTACATCAGCATATTCAATAACAGATCTGACCAATGAGTTGTAAAGCGTTAATAAGACATATGGGTCCGTGAAATCCTTAGTATTTCTTTTTATAAATCCAACCAATGAGTTGGCTTTTGAAATAACATGGTCAATATGAATTTTTGATGAAAATTTAGAGTCAAAATAGACACCAAGATCCTTAATTTCACTGACTCTTGTTAATAGTGCTGAGTTAATTTGGTAAGGGAACTGCACGACATTTGAGATTTTACTGAATGTTATAGTGTTACATTTTTTTATATTCAATTTAAGATTATTTTGAAAACACCAATTTGAAACACGATTTAAATCTGATTGAACTCTTATGCAATCGTCATAGCTTTTTATTTTTAAAAACAGTTTTAGATCATCTGCGTAGAGCAAAAAGCAACAATTCTCTATAGAATTTACAATGTCATTTATATAACGGGTGATTTTTTTGAGGTTAGAATTTTCATGCATTAGTATTTGACAGATCACGCGGGATTTCAGACATGGTGTCAAAGAGAAAGATGCTCAGTATGCTTTGACATTTCATCATGAATAGACTTACTACCGAGCAACGCTTGCAAATCATTGAATTTTATTACCAAAATCAGTGTTCTGTTCGAAATGTGTTTCGCGCTTTACGTCCGATTTATGGTCTACATAATCGACCAAGTGAGCAAACAATTAATGCGATTGTGACCAAGTTTCGCACTCAGTTTACTTTATTGGACATTAAACCAACCACACGAATGCGTACAGTGCGTACAGAAGAGAATATTGCGTCTGTTTCTGAGAGTGTTGCTGAAGACCGTGAAATGTCGATTCGTCGCCGTTCGCAGCAATTGGGTTTGTGTTATTCGACCACATGGAAGATTTTACGCAAAGATCTTGGTGTAAAACCGTATAAAATACAGCTCGTGCAAGAACTGAAGCCGAACGATCTGCCACAACGTCGAATTTTCAGTGAATGGGCCCTAGAAAAGTTGGCAGAAAATCCGCTTTTTTATCGACAAATTTTGTTCAGCGATGAGGCTCATTTCTGGTTGAATGGCTACGTAAATAAGCAAAATTGCCGCATTTGGAGTGAAGAGCAACCAGAAGCCGTTCAAGAACTGCCCATGCATCCCGAAAAATGCACTGTTTGGTGTGGTTTGTACGCTGGTGGAATCATTGGACCGTATTTTTTCAAAGATGCTGTTGGACGCAACGTTACGGTGAATGGCGATCGCTATCGTTCAATGCTAACAAACTTTTTGTTGCCAAAAATGGAAGAACTGAACTTGGTTGACATGTGGTTTCAACAAGATGGCGCTACATGCCACACAGCTCGCGATTCTATGGCCATTTTGAGGGAAAACTTCGGAGAACAATTCATCTCAAGGAATGGACCGGTAAGTTGGCCACCAAGATCATGCGATTTGACGCCTTTAGACTATTTTTTGTGGGGCTACGTCAAGTCTAAAGTCTACACAAATAAGCCAGCAACTATTCCAGCTTTGGAAGACAACATTTCCGAAGAAATTCGGGCTATTCCGGCCGAAATGCTCGAAAAAGTTACCCAAAATTGGACTTTCCGAATGGACCACCTAAGACGCAGCCGCGGTCAACATTTAAATGAAATTATCTTTAAAAAGTAAATGTCATGGACCAATCTAACGTTTCAAATAAAGAATCGATGAGATTTTGCAAATTTGATGCGTTTTTTTTTTAAAAAAAGTTCTCAAGCTCTTAAAAAATCACCCGTTATATATTAAAGAGCAAAGGGCCCAGATGGCTTCCTTGTGGAACCCCTGAAGTGCATTCAATTTTCCTAGAAGTTTTACTATCAATTAATACACGTTGAGTTCTATTTGTGAGATAAGAGAAAATCCATTCTAATATCTTAGAATGAAAACCAAAATTTCTAAGCTTATTTATGAGAATATTGTGATCCACAGAATCAAAAGCTTTGCTAAAGTCTGTATACACAACATCTACTTGGCATTTATTTTCTAACGCATTTATCACATAAGACGAAAAAATTACTAGATTTGTGACGGTCGAACGACCAGACATAAAACCGTGTTGAGATTCAGATAAACTATCCTTAATTAAAAATTCAATTTTATTTTTTACCATACTCTCGAACACTTTAGGAATCGCTGCTAGTTTGCATATACCTCTATAATTTTCGACTGTGTTTTTTGAGCCTGATTTGAAAATAGGAGTCAAAAATGATTCCTTCCATTCAGGCAAAAATAGGCCATCAGCTAATGACTTATTAAAAATTATAAGTAAGGGCCAACAAAGAGAATGGGAACAATTTTTTAGAACTAGTTCTGGAATACCATCGGTTCCACAACTAGTATTACTTTTAAGTGACTGAAGAGCAAGAAGAACATCATCAAAGCATAGCTGTATGCTTCCGATATCAACCTTTTCTTCGCCATAAGGAATGATAGATGTTGAATTACTGCTAATTGAATAAACCGACTCAAAAAAACAGGCAAACATTTCTAAGTGTTTTTCGATGGTTGATGAACTTTCTCCCTTGAAATTGACTACATTCGGAATACCTGATGAATTTCGTTTTGAATTTATGAAAGACCAAAACGATTTGCTATTTCTATTGATGTTATTTTCGATATTCATGATGTAATTTTTGTACAGGAATTTGCTTAGAATAGCAAAATCTTTCCTTAATCTACTGAATAGTAGGTATTCGTCTTGATTTTTTGTTCTTTTATAATTAGCATATGCCTTATTTTTTATGTTTTTCAAATGCATGAGTCTTTTATTGTACCACGGTGGCTTTGAAGATTTCCTTTTTCTCACACGAGGAACAAATTGGTCAAAACCAGCATGAACGATTTCAATAAAGCGTTTATAGGCATGTTGTAACTCAAGAAAATTTAATTCGTAATACCAGTCAAAAGAGGCAAAAAAACGTTCAAGTTCAATAAAGTTTGCTTTAGAAAAATTAGACTTAAAGTTTTCAGTAAAATCTATTTGATTTCTTTGATAATTATATGAAATTATTTCAAAAAAAAGTTTCTTTATGGTGAATGGAATTTTTTAACAATGAAAAAGGTGCTTCTAAAACATTAACGTTAAATTCATCACAAGAAATGAAAAAGAGATCTAATATTTTATTTAAAGAATTTTTAACATTATTAACTTGAATTAAACCTAACGAGAATACATAGTCAATAAAGAGAATTTCGAAATCTTTGTTTATATTACAAGCAATTAGCATTTTTTCACATTGTGACCAGTTCCAGTCAATATCTGACAAGTTAAAATCACCTAATACACATAAGCTTTTGTTATTTGAGCATTTACCATATATGAATTCAATATTTTGAATATGTTTTTCAAAAACAGCGAAATAGCTTTTTGGAGGAACATAGCTTACAATAAAATATATATGCTGGTTTGAATTATTTTTAACACAAACACAAATTTGTTCAATGTCTTTAACGGGCAGTGTTATTTCATGGCTGCATAATGTAGAGCGGATAGCAATTAGAATGCCACCACCACGCTGAAGCGATGTTTTACATCGGTCATTTCGAAAGACGTTGTAGATGTGACAGTTGAAAATTTCGCTGGATAAGATATCGCCATATAACCAGGATTCTGTGATAATGATGACATCGTAATCAGTACTAGAGGTCGTGTTGTATAAATCAGAAACTTTCGAACGAATTCCACTCCCATTATGGTAGTATACTTTTAATGATGTTTTTACGTTTTTGTTTGGTTTGGTTGCGCAGGTAAGTTTTTTGGCATAAATACGAAAGGACGAATTTTTACACCAATAGGCCAAAAAGACGAATCAAAGACTTTGTTAGCAATTTCAGATGGAATTCCAATTTTGAAATTTACATTGCGAATATTTGTAGGACTATTAAGTGTATAGCAAAGAATCGAAGACGATGTGATGTTTAAATTATCAGATATATACTCAATAATCTCATCCGCTTTGGTAGATGACAAAAAACTTCCTAAGTGATACCATTTTAGGTTTCTGGCAATTTTAAAATTATATCGAACTTGAGAATTTGATCCTCCTAATTGCTTAGGTCTTGTAAGAGAATTATTGTTTATTACTTTAGTAGGTATCAATGCTGGATTGTGGTCGTTATTAACATTGTTTTTGGTTTCGGCAACAATGTTGTCAATAGCAGCGACAGCAGCAACATCTTCAACAGGAGCAACATCAACAGCATCCACAGCAACAACAGCATCAACAGCACACACAGCAGCAACATCAGCAGAGAGCCCAGAATTAGATCCCTCTTCCCCATTGCAGTGAGTAGCTGAGTTTTTCTCGCCACTGAGGGAATTAATATTCTCTCCTTTATTATTGTCATCATTAACAACAACAATAATTGAATTATTATTATCAGCAACTGAACTAGGTTGTCTCTTATCAATATCATTTACTCCCGCAAATAATGAAAGAGAATCAGCTGCAGCACAAACGATCGTTGCCTTAGAAGAAACATCATTTACCTCATCAGAATTATCTTTTGTTATATTGCTTTGATTCTCTTTAGTAGAATCAGAGATATTCCCTGACAATTTGAGGTTTGATGACGTAAATTTCTCTTTAGATTTCACACCAATGACATTAAGACGGGGGACGTTGGCAGGAGAACTCGTACGGCTCAGAGGAACACGGACGAGAGGTGACGATAATTTTTTGGGGACAGGGACAGGGACATCTATGGTTTTTTTTATTTTTCTTTGAGTGCGAGTGATATCGCGAACATTTCTGCTAGTGTCTAACACGTTTGATATGTTTTTTGTGGAACTAATACTAGAGGTATAATTAAACCGGTTTAGTTCAAGCACTGCTTCTTGTAAAGAGACAAAGATGTCATTTATTTTATGTATGCATGATACTAAAGAGTTGTTGCTTTTGCATTTCTCACACTTGAAGAGCACATTATCATTTTTCGTAATAAGTTTAAACAAACTCTTTTGAATCTTGGCACACTCTAGATGAACTTTATTGCAACAGATACAGCAGGACAAAAAGTCAGCATCACTAATTAACAATTTACATAATCCACACTCAGTACCCATTATATAGGTTTATTAATTGTTTTAACTGAGAGACTAAGGGAAGTGTAAAATCACGTATAAAAGAAACAATCGCACTAGGCAAGACACTGGGGAAAAACACGTCTGATTAGCACGAGTGACTAAGACTGACGGTATACTGGAACCCATTGAAGTGTGACATAATTTGTTTCGCCGAGCAATCTGAATTCACTACGGCTACGAGCAACCAGTTTTGATTGCCGCCTGGCTATCTATGAAGATATCAATGTTCTTGTTTTTCAGTTCACATGTGGAAAGATATTGTGCAGCCTCGCAAGCTGTAATCTCTTCCGCTTGGAAAACACTGCAAAAGTTTGGGAGCTTTAATGATCTATTTATGGGTGGGTTATCTGAGAAGATGCCTGACTCTTCCCCAGCTTAAGTTTTGGGAACGTCTGTGGGAACCGATTAATGATTTGCTTTTACGACCCGGTTTGTCCTACATAGCTCCCTTGTTTCAATATTTTTTAGTGTATGACTTGGACCACAGTGACTTTTTTTTTAAACTTTTACACTCTTTAAGTCGTAGAAAACTTTTGACCCCCAACTCCATCGTAAATTGATCGAGTGGGACAAGTGAAAGGAAAGTTTCTAGGGCTGCGGTTGGCATGGTTCTCATATCACTTATTGTGCCGATACTCTGAATTTTTGTCATCACCTCAAGATTGGTTCAATTTTTTAAGGCTGGCCACCAAACCAAACAGACAAAAATTTGGTGATCCAACAGCTCGAAGAGAACCAGGACCTAGTGACTTACAACTCTCCACCACTCCAGTGCGTGTGTTACCAGCAATGGAAGGGACCTTCAATTTTCTGCCGATTCCAACCAGCTAATGAGCAGCACTTTTCATGACAAGAGATACTTTTAGAGGATTTGTCAATTTCTCGCAAGATGCAGTTCACCCCTGAAAAACTTTTATGCAGCTTCTGAGAATCGAAACCAAGACCTTCTGCATGACATTCCAAAATACTAACCATTATGCCAAGGGGTACTTCGATCGATAAATAAAACAAGATTGAAATAAATTAAGAAGTGCAAAAACTAGCATTGGTTTACAAAATTAATTTTTCATTTTCAAAAAAATCTAATTATACTTTGCCGAAGGATTTTGGTGTTTGTTGATTTGGCGACAGCTGTCAGTCTGTAGACGTTGTGGTCCTTCACAATCGACTCTTCAACGTTTTGTGGCCAAATTTCAGACGACCAGACCGGTTTGTTAATCAATCACCTAACAATAACAAAGTACTTCAGAAGAACACAAAATCACCTGAGAACATTACCGCGGTCCGTAAATGTGTACAGCAGAACCCGAGGCGGTCGACTACTTGCCGTGCACAAGAATTTGGGGTTTATTTCAACTTGGCGAACTTGGCGTCGGTTTTTCACTCGGACACAGGAGCTCAAAGTTCATGAACAAAGATATCACCGTTTTTTTCGCTGTTGGAGCATTTGGAAGGGGACCTCAATTATCTTCAGCGACGAGGTGCCACGACAATAGATAACCAATTTATTATCGCCCAAATTGAACCATATAGCTATACATGCCACACCACGATTGACATTCTGCATGAACGATTTGAGGGCCAGGTTATCGCAGAGATGACGTGAATTGGCCACCAAAATCATGCTATTTAATGCCACTAGAATTATTCTTGAGGGGTTTCCTGAAGTCGCAATCGACCGATGCCGAGTAGAATCAATGCGGAAGAGCCATTACAAATTAAACCAATCGGATCCGTGATAACATACATATATGGACCCGAGGCGGATATTTGAACGATGTCATATTCCATACATTATGGCATACATGGGCCCTTTTTTTTAAAAAAAAAAAGAAACCTCAAAAACAACTTGTTTCATTCCTTTTCAACATCTAGCAGCTCAATTAAGTGAAATCACAGAAATGGCTTTAAGAAAAGTTAGTAACTGGATTACGATTGTATGTTTTTGTAAATTTTACCACTTGATTTACACATAAAGTATGTATATAGAATCTTGTCCTGTAATATGAAGTCTAAGGGAATCAAAATCTTGGATTGCCAAGCTGTATGGCAACAGCAATATTACAGAGTTGATTCCAATAGAGATTTTTTTCGACTCCCAATGACTACTGCACCCCTAAATTTTGCATATGTAAAGATTGTAAGGTTATTTTCCCATCGATAAAGAACTGGGATCATGACGTCATGACGAAAGACTTCGACGCAACTATCTTTACTGATGGCTCAAAGATGGAGTGTGATGTTGGCTCAGGAATCTTTTCTGACACTTTGAATATATCTAGGTTGGTTAGGCTGCTTGACTTTGCCAGTGCTTTTTAAGCTGAATTACTGGCTTTCAGGAAAGCATGTAAGGAACTTAAGCAATATCCAAATAAAAATGGCTTTTAAAGCCATTGATTCAAGTACATCATCCTCAAAATTGTTCCAGCATTGCCGGAATGAACTTGCTAGCTCCAATATTGAGCGCAATGTTACTCTTATCTGGTTTCCGGGTCATTGTGGCATTAATCTAGCCAGGCAATGACCAGCCCTTCATAGTTCACTTGTGGAAAGCGTCAACATTTATCGGAGTTATGAAGGGCAATAGCCTCTAAGATCGTAGATAACTTAAGCCGACACTTGCCAATAAGAGAGCAGGCAGCGAAGCTAGGCTTGCGTCACAACACTCATTGTCATAGCTGTGGGAAAAGGAAAAAGTATCCAATTTCCTCTGCAAATACCTTACTCTGGTCAAATTGACGAACTTTCGGAAATGAAGATCAAAGACTTGATCTCTTTTACCAATGCGACGACAAGTGTGAAAATTAGTTGTTTCAGAAATCGTTGCAATTTATTTTGAAACATATCACGTATCACGTTAGAAAATAACCACGGAAAAGCGATAAAAACTTAATGGAAAGTTATGGATTCGTAAAAAACATATAAATCGAGATTTTCATCAGATTTGAGACTTCATTAATAGAGAACTCGCAATTCTGTCCATCTGTTTTTCTATTCGACCATGCTCGTTTTTTTAAACTTGACAAATAAAGTTTCAAATACAATCTACAAGATGTAAGAAAACAAATTTTATTTTACCTAAAACTAACAGTACCCACCATACAAATGTTCGAAAATGGTTTTCGAAAATCGTTTTTTCTACAAAAAGGCACCTAAAATTTTGATTACATTTTTTTTTTCCATAATTTTTCACGATCTTTAATTTAATGCAAAAAATTATATATAAAAATATAGAACTATTATTTTTAATTTTAAATTTCTCATTATAGGCATAACGGATTTTAATGAAATTTTTCATTGAGGAGCACCTTAGAAGTTTGAAACAAATTGCACTTCAGAACTTAAAAAAATATTTTTTTGAATTTTTGAAAATCATTTTTTTTTTGAAAATTCGAAATTCGATATCTTAAAAATTTAAAAAATTTAAAAATAATAAAAACTTAAAGTTGGCATTCCAAATTTTTTTCTTAAAAATGTTGTATATGTATGAAAGCTACTTTGCTTAAGAAACCACTACAACGACTTCTAATTTTTTTCTTGCATAAACTAATATTTTATTTTTTTAATTTATTTCGTTTACATAAGAGCAAGTTCGTTCGACCATTTGCATTTTATTTTTATATTGATTTGAACAATTGAATATGTTTACAAGCGCTCTCCTAAACGTGTTATAATTTTTGCGTGTATTTAAAACAAAAATTAATATACACTTTCTCGAAAACGGGTAGAAGAATATTTTAAAAATACGTGTTTAAAATTAGAGAAGAAGAAGAATATTTTAAAAATACGTATTTAAAATTAAACAATTTTTTTTTTGAAATGCCAAGCAGTTTCAACATAAAAATAAATACTTGCGGTCTATTTATTCTGCATTCCATTTTTTTAAATTTTAAATCTTTAGTGACTTTTGCTTACAATGATTTCAATAATTCAATTACATACATATGTATAGCTCAAGCTTTAATTCACAAGCTAGTTACCGACTTATGAATTGAATAAAATTTAATTCATAAGTCAGTTGGTGACTTTTGAATTACAAAAAATTAAATCATAAGGTTCTTAGTGACTTATAAATTAAAAAAAAATTAAATTCAGAACCTACTAAGGGACTTGTTAATTAAAAAAAATTAAGTCATGAGCAAGTAAGTGACTTAAGAATTAAAAAAATTAATTCAAAAGTTACCTAGTGACTTATGAACTAAAAAAAAATTAATTCATAAGCTAATGGATGAGATCTGATTAAAAAATTATTAATTGAAAAATTTATAAGCTAGCATGATAATTTTATGAAACACAAAAGCTTGAAATCTACTTTCTATAATACAAGCTTGAACATTTCAAATCTACCAACTAACTTATGAATACAATTTTTTTTAAATTCATAAGTCACTTAGTAGGTTGTGAATTAATTTTTTTTAATTCTGAAGTCACTAACTTGCTCATGACTTGTATTTTTTTAATTCATAAGTCACTTAGAAGTTATGAATTAACTTTTTAATTCAAAAATTCGCAACCCTGGTATAAGTGCAATGTTGGTCACAATCAACTGATAAGCTGGTTTCATTAAAATTATACGTGCTCTACATAGTTCGTAGAATTGATGTAGTCAACACGGATTAAGATAATCATCCACTTATAACTATAAGTTGTAAGTATTAAAGTTTAAGAAAATCGCTTCAGCGGATCAGGTTTCGGATAGTACAACGGACGGAATTGCGAGACTCACTTTTTTGTATCATCACGTCATATAATAAATATTAGAGTTCGATTATTTTACAAACGCGAAACTGGTCAAATACCTAGTATCTGTATAAGAAGTTAATATAAAAATGGAGTTTGAAGGTGAATTCGAACAGGTTTTACAGTTTATCTATACTGTAATAAGTTACAGATTTGAAGTAGTACCTCATCCTGTCTTAAATCGATAAAACTTTTGAATCAAAATATACCTAACTAATGAACAGCGATTACATAGTAATGAATTAATATGCAGATTTTATTTTTAAGAAACTCGTTTATTAAAATAGTTTATTATGCCACCGATATATTTATCACTCATCTTAATGTGTAAAGATTGGGTTCGTTCAAATTTAGTTGCAACATTATTATAATTTTTTTTTAACTCATCTGCAACATTGACAAGTCCCACGATACTTTCTCTATTCATTTAAGCTATATAAATGGAATGGGAGCACCAAAGATCATGTCATTTTCATAACAGCCTTTCATAGGAACACACTTGATATCTACTAAGCAAAGTGATTGCAAACATGAAGGTACAAATCTTTGAACCGATTTGAGTTTGGAATTGTTCATTAAATTTTATTCTTTGTTTGACATTAGGCTTTCATCTGTATCTTGGTCTTGGCTGCTAGCGCTAACGCTGGAATTCTTATTGGAGACCTTGCTGGTGGTGGTGGTGGATACTCTTATGGCGGCGGAGCACTTGATCATGGTCTTGGTCATGGCCAGGAAGCCAGTATTATAAAAGTAATCCATGAGCAATCTCATCATGATTCAGCTCCTGCAGCAATCATTAAAGTCATTCATGAAGAAGGTGGGTCAAGTGGTGGCCTTGTTCATCATCAACATATAGAAGCTGCTCCTCAAATTGTACAAGTTATTCACGAAGATCATGGTCATTCCGGCCTATCTGGACATGGTTCTTTCTCTGTACCAGCACAAGTTGTTCATCTACAAGTGATCCACGAACAAGCTGGAGGACACAGCGCTGGATTCGGTCAGGTTGGTGGATTATCCAGTGGTGGTGGATACTTCTATGGAAACGGCGGCCATGATCATGGCCATGGTGGTGCTCAAGAAGTTAAGATCCTTAAAGTTATCCAAGAAGATCAAGGACATCATCATCATGAAGGCCACGGATGGGCCTAATTGTTTTGTTTAGTCTAGTGTTAAGATTGTTATTAATTTTTTAAGTTGAAATATAGTGAATGTTTGGATTGTTGTAATTTATAAATTTTAATGAAATTCTGATGTTAAAGGGGGCTAAGGTTTGTATTTTCATGATCTGAAATAATGTTGTCTTTGTGTCGTTCCTCTTTCTCTGGAACTACAATTGTTAATGAAAGCAAGGCCGTATCCAGAAACAAATTAATTTGCATCTGGTGGTAAGCATAAGTAAGATAATCTTGTATTCATAGATACAAATCGTTGTACGCTCCCATAACGTTAAACGTTTCCAATGAACCGGTTCAGATTATAGCTTGAACTATAATGATCGTAAGATCACTGAAGCTTATGTCATTTACCAAAAAAATGTAGTTTATCAAATCATCAAAAGAAGAAGTGAGCTATTCTCTACTTAATCAGCTATCTATTGTTTTACATATGTCCGATTTCACCTCTTCAAGTACCGAAGCATAAGTGAAACTAGGCAAAAAACGGTAATTATGGGGGCGTCATATTACTTTTTGCATTCGCTGTTTTCGAATGGCCATAAAAGTGACCCACCGACAGTTATAGTTTTACCTGAAGTTTTATCACCTATCTAAAAATAAGTTCTTATGTTACGAACAAATAAATCTAATCAAAAACGAAATGTACAAACGGCTTCGGCTGACTGGCAGCTGTTCTCAAAATAGTCACCCCTATTACGATTGTCAATTATTAAATTGATAGTTGATAAACCTTGAAAATTGGGTTACAAAACTCAATTTATTAAAAAACTAATCAATTTTTCTTTTAAATTTTTCAATTTGCTTGTGTTTCGCAATGGTCTGAATCATTCTCAATGATCAAAACTTTAATCAGTTGGGTTTTTAAACATTGAATTAAAATTTTATCAACTATCAAATTGATAGTTGACAATCATAATAGGGGTGAATATACAGATTAAATCACATAACGAGTTACAAAAAACTAGAGTGTGTAAGTTAAAGGCTAAATAAGAAAATTAGTTGAAATGCAAGACAAATATTGGATAACAAATAGTAGCAGTGGCAAAATATTGTATAAGGTTTCACGCTTAGTATATTCATGAATGAAGACTATTTTGAATCTTTCAGGCTTCATTCATGAATGAAAATATTAGAAATAGTGAAAGCATTCTTTTTTACTCGCGATTTATAAATGTAGGTCTTAACTAAGGCAAGTTATGCATATAAAAAATCGAACTCAAGATTTTGATCAAAGTTGACATTACGATGATAGCGAAGACTAAAAAAGTGTTTTTTTCTTTTTTTTTTTTAGACCAAAAATAACAGTACCTGCCATACGATTTTTTTCAAAATTTTATAAATATTTTTTTTCTCCAAAACTGTCTCACAGATTAAAAAAAAAAATTCATATAGTTAAGGCTAGGAAATGGTTGAAACCAAATTTTCAAAAAATGGTTATTTTTAGTACCCCCTTGCAACCATTTTTTTTTTGGTTTTTGATTTTCTCAAAAAACGGTACAACCGATTTTGATAATTTTTTTTTATGTTAATGCTCCTTAGCAGTTTAAATATTATTGGGTATTCCAATTTTCCAAAAACATTTTTTTGGATTTAAAAAAAAAAATAATTTTTTTTTTTAAACTCAATATTTTAAAACAAAATGTTACAAGATGTAAAAAAAAAAAGAATTTACTTTACCTAAAAATAATGGTACCCTCCATGCAAGTGTTAAAAAATTGTTTTCGAAAATCGTATTTTTCTCGAAAACCGTTTGGAGAATTTTGTTTTATATTCATAAAATGTATTTTAAATTCCAAAGTACTCTTACATAAGAGCAAGTACGTGCGATCCAGTCGTGTATTTTATTTCCTTCAATTTAACAATATACGTATACAACTGATATTTATCAATTGTCAGTATGCTCGTAAAAAATGTATCTTTGTGCAGAGAAGAGATGCCCCACTTATTATATGGAAAGAAGAAGATTTCAAGACTTGTATAAATCTACCTCTACCTACCCTGCATAAATCTATTTTAAGTTTGAATGAAAATGTGTTAATGTGTTAAGTTCGTACTTAAATATTCAATCTTAATTAATTTTCATGAATAATTTAAGCAAACATTTCTTTACTTCAACCATTCCTCGATTTTATAAAAAATTATGTATCATACATTTTTAAATAATATCAAGTTAAAGATGATTAAAGATCTTTAATGTAAATGATGCCGATTAAAAACATAAAAACTTCTACTTAAAACTGTTTGAGTTTGAGTACAAGAGGTCAAGCTAGACATTTGGCTGAAAGAGAGTTCCCATGGTCTCGGTTATGAGACATCTTGTAGACGGAATATGTTTCAAGACAAAAGCGTCTTATCGCTAAAAAAAATTGCCCACCTAATAATTGTTCTCTCTTAAGACATCGTAACAACAACGCAACCATTTAGGAAAAAGTTGAAATTGTCGAAAATGGCTCTTAAGTTTTTGATATAAGAAATGTGTGTACTAAAGTATAGGTAAGGTCTAACTTTTGGAAAAAAATTCATTTCGAAAACTGTAAGAGTGTCGCGCCAAGTGGACAAACCAGCGCTTAGCTACTCGTAGCATATAGACTGGAACCACAGGAGACCATGCAGGGCGTGGCCGTCACCGGACTAGTCGTTCGAGCGAGAATATCACGGCTGTGGCTGCCGGTTTCGCTGCGAACAAAGAAACACCATAATAATAAACGACGGACCGCGCTACAGGGCCATGATAAACCACTTCTTACTTCTTTCTATCACTCAAAATCATTTTTATTTGCGACTTATACTCGTAAGTACTATAAGTCAAGTTATGCATTCGTAAAAAAATCGAATTGGAGATTTTAATCAAAGTTGACATTGCGATCAGGGTTGCAAAAGCTTAAGTCATTTTTTAGCTTAAGCTTGGCTTTAGTTCAAAAGCTAGTGGGTGACTTATGAATTAAGAAAAATGTAACTCAGCAGCTAGTTACTGACTTATGAATTAAAAAAAATTAACTCATAAGTCAGTTGGTGACTTGTAAATTAAAAAAATTTAAATCTTAAGCTTCTTAGTGACTTATGATTCAAAAAAAATTAATTCAGAACCTCCTAAGTGACTTATGAATTAAAAAAATTTAAGTCATGAGCAAGTGACTTAAGAATTAAAAAAAATTAATTCAAAAGTTACTTTAGTGACTTATGAATTAAAAAAAAATTAATTCATAAGCTAATGGATAAATTCTGATTAATGATGATAATTTTATGACACACAAAAGCTTGAAATCTACTTTCGTTAATAATTAAATAATTATGTAGTCAAAACAAGCTTAATTTACCAACTAGCATATGAATTAAATTTTTTTTAAATTCATAAGTCACTTAGTAGCTTCTGAATTCATTTTTTTTTAATTCATAAGTCACTAACTTGCTCATGACTTAATTTTTTTTTAATTCATAAGTCACATATAGGTAGTGAATTAATTTTTTTTTTAATTCATAACTCATTTAGTAGCTTGTGAATTATTTTTTTTTTAAATTCATAAGTCACTTAGTAGCTTATGAATTAAATTTTTTTTAAATCATAAGTCACTGACTAACTTATGAATTAATTTTTTTTTAAATCAAAAATCATCTACAGACTTATGACTTATGGTTTTTTAAATTCAAAAATTCGCAACCCTGATTACGATAATAGTGAAGATAGTGTCTGTCTGTCTTTAACTACAGCCTAAACGGCTCGGCGTTTTTTTCTTTTTTTTTTAAGACCAAAAATAACGGTACTTGCCATAAGATTTTTTTCGAAATTTTATACATAATTTTTTTCTCAAAAAGCTGTCCCACAGATTAAAAAAAAATTCATTTAGTTAAGGCTAAGAAATGGTTGAAAAAAATCTTACAAAAAATCGTTATTTTTGGTACCCCCTTGGAACTATTTTTTTGGTTTTTGATATTCTCAAAAAATGTACAACCGATCTTAATCATTTTTCTTATGCTAAAGCTCTTCAGCGGTTTGAATATTACTGTGCATTCAAATTTTCAAAAAAAAATTGTTTGGTTTGGTTTAAAAAAATTTTCAAATTTTTGTTTCAAAACTCAATATTTCAAACTTTCATATAATAAATTACAAGATGTGAGTAAAAAAAATTATCTTACCTAAAAATAACGATACCCTCCATACAAATGTTAAGAAATGGTTAATTTCGAAAATTATATTTTCTCGAAAACGGTTCCGAGAATTTGGCTAAATTTTTTTTCTTCTGATTAATTTTTACGATCTCTAATTTAGTAAAAAAATTTGAAATCAAGATATTACTGACTGTGCCTACAAAAGAACGAATTTTTCGAATTTTGAATTTCTCATTATTTGCAAAACGGATTTTGATGAAATTTTTTTTAGACAAGCTTCTAAAATTTTTGAAAAACATTGTATTTCAAAACTTAAAAAAAATTTTTTTTGAATTTTTTGAAAAAAAAAAATATTTTTTTTGAAAATTCTCAAAAGCTGCTCAATATTTTTTTGGAAAATTAATTTTTATTCGGACAATAATAAAAACTTTATGTTGGCGTACCAAATTTTTTTCTTAAAAATGTTTTGAGAATTTTGTTTATATGTATGTACATATAAGCTTATTTTTTAAGAAACCACTACAACGACTTATAATTTCTGTTCTTGCCTAGATTCATATTTGCATAGCATTCTGTTTTTATTTCTTAGTACTAAAACAGTTTAAAAACTGAATTTTTTTGAACAGTTTTCTCTAATAACATTCGTTTTCAAAATTCCTTGTCTATTACATAGGAGTAATTTCGTGCGTAGTAAAAAAGTAATTCAAGAACAAAATTGGATGATTAATTTTGCACCACCTGGTACAATTATTTTTGTGGTTGAAGTGGTGTTTCTTCATCTGACCAATAACGTATGTTCTGTTGGTTACCAAAGCCAAAGTTAACTGGTGTTAACGCTCATAAGGCTGCCGTCACCTACTCAGAATTTTGGTAATAATAATATGTATGCGTTCTGTTGTTGAAATTCTGTTCTTACTGAATGTTATGACATTGACAGTTTGGTTATTACCCTGAGGGTGCATTCACAATGAAAGTTCGAAGTTGCCAAGTACCAATTGGAAAAATCTGTACTAATTTTTGTCGCTACTGAGGCTGATAGTTTAACACAATTCATTTTTACTTTCGACTGTACTACTTGATAATTGTGATATACAATTCAAAAAAGCGCCCTATCCAATTTTGAAATTTTATTGAACATGATGTTATTAACTTCCCATAGGGAGTTATTGTAATCGGTCCGATTTGTCAAATTGGAATTTTTCTCGTCGTTTCAAGGTCCCTAGAGGCTATATCAATCATTTTTAGATATCTGTGTATGTGTGTGTACGTACGTTCGTACGTTCGTACGTTCGTACGTTCGTACGTTCGTACGTTCGTACGTTCGTACGTTCGTACGTCCGTACGTTCTGGTACCATTTTTCGTCGTCGATATCTCAAGAACGAGTAAAGATATCGACTTCAAATAAATTTTGTTTAATAGATAATAACTTCGAAAGAGGCTGAAAGGGCGTTTATTAAAATTCAGTGAGTAGTTTTTTCACTATAACGGTTTAAAAAAAAGAAAAAATTTTGGTTAGTTTCAAATATCTCACGAAAAAATAATGCTATTGATTTCAAATAAAATTCAAGGTACTCATTATAAGGTCATACAGATTTGGTATAAATTTGGAAAAAAATGAACATACCGTTATTTTTTTAAATAAAAAAAACTAAAAAAAAATTTCATAACCCAGATATTCTAAGAACGGAAAACAATTTGAAACTCTAAATAATTTTGTTTTACGAAAAATAATGTGTTTGACAACTGATGAAAATTTCAAAAAAATCAGTTTACAGTTTTCTTACAAAAATTAAAAAACTATATAAAATTCTATTGAAAATTGGTAAAAATTGTTTTTCGACTCAAATTTCTCGAGAACTAGTAGTGATATTGACTTCTAATTTAGTTTATTTTATGCATAGTATAATTTTGTACAATTGGTAAAATGTTGACAAATATTGAATTAATAGTTTTTTTTTAAATACAAAATTATTAAAAATTCTAGTGAAAACTAGTTAAAATTGTATTTCAAGTCGATTTTCTTGGGAATGAACACCGATAGTGCCTTCTAAAGTATGTATGTTGTTTTATACATCGATACCTTCCCGTAAGAATGTATACTAAGCGACATTTCTAAAATTGTTCAGGAAACGAAAAAAAAAACGAAGAAAGTTCTAGTTTAATCATAGTGTGCTAAGAGACAATTTTGGTTAAACAAAGTGACATCAATCTAACAAAATTTTTTGTTGCTTACGATCAACATCAACAATTCCAATTTCAAATCTTTTTAAATAATTAAAATGCTTTTCAATCTTAAAATAATGTTTGTTTGAATTTTACAGCTAAATTTTGTTTCGCTGAAAATTTGGTTATTTGAAAAAAACTAAATATAAAGTTTTCAAGACCACAAATGGGAAGTTATCAGTGTGGGTCGCACCCAGCCTCTTTTTTTTTATTGTTTTTACAACCTCGAGGGAAATGCGAGGAATTATTAGAAGAAGTCGAAGCATATTAGTCTTTGGGATTTTACATAGGAATCAGGGGAACAAATAGAGAAAGGCAAACTATTCCACATTCGAGTAGTACCTTAAAAAGGACGTCTATATTTTACGATGCGTACGAAGTATGGCTCAAGGGTAGAATGATGAGCATTAATCGCTTGAAGACTATTACGCCGGATTCTGTGACCAAGTATTGTTAGTAAAAAAAGGATTTTTTTATTAAAAAAATTCCATATTCTACTGAAATAAATCCGGCAAATTTCCGTTAATGAGACTATTTATTACTATCGCCGTATCCGCTTAGAAGAGTCCATGGGGGAAAGATTCAAAACACATTCTTTTATGACTTGTCAACTAGAAGAACAGAATTTGGAGAAATTGTGCAGATCCATTGATGTGCGCTCGATTACCAAGGAAAAATGAAAGAATAGCATAAGTCATATTTACTTTAAACTCAAATCATTGTATGAGTACTAGAATAAATAGTTTATGAAATAAGAGTCAAATTATATTTTCTAAAAGTACCTTATCTAAAACCATCACACTTTTTATCGCATAACATTTGAGGGCCTTAGGTTGGCAAAAATGATTTAGATCGGCTTTTTCAAAGTTTTTAAAAATGATGGATGGAGAGTAATCGCAAATTGAACCCAACACAGCAGCAGAGGGCGTTTGAACTATGTTTTATTCCACACATAAATTTACCGGTCTTCAAATTGATATCTCACACAAAAAAAACTTGTCTAGATACCCCTCTCTATTGAAATATCTTTAAAAATAGAATTGCAACATAACATTGCGAGTCTAATAAATTTAAGCCAAATTAATTATTAATCAGCTAATTAATTTATTAATTTTATCCACAAATTCAATGAATTTGCATGCACGTTTAAGCAAAATTTGAATTAGGCAACCTGTTGCTGTTGTAAGTGCATGTAAATATAAATTGTCAATATTCATTTCTACATTATGTTTATACAGTGACTGTCAAAATAAAATGCACGACTGGGTCGCACGAACTTGCTCCTATGTAATAGACTAAGAATTTCAAAAATGAATGTTATTAGAGAAAAACTGTTCATAAGCATGAAATTAATTTTTCAAATGATTTAAACAACTTCTTTAGTAGTTGGAGGTAAAAATAGGATGCCACATGTGATTCAAGCAAATATAGGTTTATGCAAGAACAAAAATTATATTGTAGTGGTTTCTTAAGAAAATAAGCTTTTATATAAAAAATTCTTAAAACATTTTTAAGAAAAAATTTTGGTACGCCAATTAAGATTTTGTATTATTGTTCGAATAAAAAATTTAATATACAAGAAAAAATATTGAGCCGTTTTCGAGATATTGAATTTTCCAAAAAAAAAAAATAGATTTTTTTTTTAAAATTAAAAAAAAATATTTTTATGAAAGTTTTGAAATGTAAGGTTTTTTAAACTTAAACATTTCATTAAAATCCGTTCTGTCGATGATGAGAAATTCAAAATTAAATATCAGTAATATCATGTTTTCAATTTTTTTAATTAAATTATAGATCTTAACAATCAATCGAAAGAAAAAAATTTAAGCGAGGTTCTCTGAACTGTTTTCGAGAAAAATGCATTTTTTAACATTTGTATGGAGGGTACCGTTATTTTTAGGTAAAATAATTTTTTTCTCATATCTTGTAGATTATTTTAAGAAGCTTTTATTGGGTTTTTTCATGGGGTTTTCGAAATATTGGGTTTTCAAAAAAAAAATTGAATTTTTTTTTAAAAATCCAAACATTTTGGTTTGAAAATTTGAATACACAATAATATTGAAACTGCTGGGGAGCCTCAACATAAAAAAATGATCAAAATCGGTCGTACCGTTTTTGAGAAAATCAAAAGCACAAAAAAAATGGTTCCAAGGGCTGTTTTTTTAAATTTTTTTCAACCATTACCTAAGTTTAACTAAATAAAAGTTTATGAATTTAAAAATATTTATAAAATTTCGAAAAAATCGTATTGCAGGTAGCGTTATTTTTGGTCTTAAAAAAAAGAAAAAAACATCTGGGGGGAATATTAAAATCCATATCTATCAAGTTTGAAGGAAATCGGCCGAGCCGTTTAGCTATAGTCGAACAGATAGACAGACAGGCAGAATTGCGAGACCCACTTTTTGGACTTCGCTATCATCGTAATGTCAACTTTGATCAAAATCTCGAGTTCCTTAAGTTCCTATAAGTCGCAAGTAAAAAAGCTTAACTGTCATACTAAGCCCCCTTTTTAATTTGATTTTTAAATTTATTAATTAGATCAATGTTAATAAAGAAGGTTTACGATACCAAAAAAACAAATGCACGACTTGATCGCACGTAGTTGCTCTTATGTTAGAGCACTTTGGAACTTAAATTTTTTTTATTAATATAAAATGGCATTAAATTGCTGTCTGAGTAGTAAAATAGTACGAATTTGTGCAGGTTTCGTTTTAATATCAAATTAATCTTTTATATAAGAAATTTCTTAAAAAAATTTCTTAGAACAATTTGGGAGGTCAATTTAAAGTATTGAATAATATACATTTTAGGAAATAATTTCAAAATCTAATCGTTCACTCGTTTTGAAGATAATGATTTTTCAAAAAAAAAAAATATTTTTTTTTTTTAAATTCAAAAAATATTTTGTTCGAAAATTTTTATATATAATATTATTTTAAATATAAAGCGGCTCCTGTTTTAAAATTTTGGTCAAAACTCAATGAGCCCTTAATGAGAAAGTCAAAAATCAAAAAAAAAAAAAAACCGTTCTATGACCGTTTCCGCTAATATCATTTTTTCTTAATTTTTTTTGACAAAAATCTAGCGCATATAATATTATACATAGTAGCAAAATCGTAAGAGCCGTTTTTTGCGGTTTTTGAGATAGTTAAGATTTCCATAATGGCATCATGGCAGGTACCGTCAGGTATAGAGGAAAAAAATGCAATTTCTCGAGTTCGATTTGTTTGTATCCAAATGCAAAACTTGCATTTGGGGTCTGTTCGTTGATTACGGTCAAAGTAAAATGTCGTCGCTTATGCCTGATGTAGTAGATGGTGTTATCGTCGGTAATTTTTGTTGGAACAATAAATACATGATTATTTGGTTTTCTATTGATTGAGCGTTAAAGCTGATTGAATTACTAAAATTATTTGCCCAATAAAAATACGAACTTGTAAAAAATCGATTTTTGACAGTTGAGAATAGAAAAAAAATATTTTTTTTTGATCAAGGAAAAACCCCTTCAGCAGTATTCTTACGATTTGTTATTTTTGTAAAATTATTCTATACTACAGAAAGCTTTCCCAAAAAAGCACGGCTAATGGCTCTATTTCAAGTTTCCTGAATCAGTGATTTCTTGAAATACAGACTTCAATTGACCACCTAGATAGTTCGATTTACCACTATTCCTTTAAAAAAGAAAGTGTCGATGAACATTGGCCTTGAATGTTTGCTAGCTGAAATGGCAAGGAAAAACTGTGCCGGGAAAATTATTCAATAATCGTGTTGTGCGACTAAAAAACGAGTCTCAATATTTGACGGTACGAGCAAAGTTAGGCTCAAGGGTGAACTGATAAATATTCTTAGCGAAGCGGGTATCACGGGTGAACTGACAAAGGGGAGGAATGCAACTGGCTGCTTTGAGAGAGCATTGCTTGTGAAAGAAGCAATAAAACAAGAAAATACATGAAACATTCCAATAGTGTTCAAGAGATGGGAATGAATCCACGATATCTCTGTTTCCTATCAGTTTTAACGCTTTGTTCTGAATTCTTTCCAATAAAGTGGAGAGAAGTTTGTGCCGCACTTGCCCAAAGATGTGACTTATACTCGAGGTCTGGACGTATAAACGCCTTATAAATGGTAGCCAGATCAGAGGGTGTGAAAAATTTCTTATATCGATATAGAAATCCTAAGCATTTAGCAGCATTTTTGGCTATGTCGAGAATGTGGTCATGGTCACGGAGCCCTGGGGAATACCATTTTTAAAAATTAGAAAAAAAAAATTTGCCACGCCAACTTAAATTTTTTTTTATTGAACGAATATAAATTAAATTCCCAAACAAAATCTGTCCCGTTTTTGAGGTATCGAATTTTCAAAAAAAAAGAGACTCAAAAGGATTTTTTTTTTAAGTTTCGGAATGCAATGTTTTTCAAGCTTTCTAAAAAGCTTCTCTATACAAATTTTATTTATTATAATCCGTTATACCGATAGTGAGAAACTCAAAATCCGAAAAATTGTTCCATGGTAGGTACAGTCATTAATATCATTTTATTAAATTATAGATAGTAAAAATAAATCGAAAGAAAAAAAAGTTTATCAAAATTGTGGGTGCCATCTTAGAGAAAAACACGATTTTCAAAAACCTCTTTTTAATATTTTTATTGTAGGTACCGTTTTATCAGACAGAATACATCTTTGTTAATACATTTTGTAGATACGAGTAGTATTAAAAAACTGTAAATTGTCAAGGTTCAAAAAGTCGAGAGAGTGTTTCGTAATATAGTGTTAAAAAATACCACAGAATTCAAACTTCTAAGGAGCTTTAACATGAGCAAATTTTGAGAAAACCGAAAACAATAATAATGTATTTATGCGGGGAACCATTTTTTAAATCTTTGCAACAGGTTTTTGAAAAAAATAATATTTTTTTTAAAATTAAGAAAAAAGTAAGAATGGCAGGTACCGTGATTTTTGGTCTTAAAAATGGAGAAAAACGTGTGGGTGAAAAATTTATAAATAATAAAGACAGAGAGACAGAATTCTGAGACCCACTTTTTTCGTCTTATCTATCATCATAATGTAAACTTTGATCAAAATCTCGAGTTCGATTTTTTTACGAATGCATAACTTGCCTTACAGTACCTATAAGTCGCAAGTAAAAAAGGAAGGAGAAAATTTTAACTTTTTTCATTTTCTTTTTGCGCTTAATTTCAGTTTTCTCATATTTTATTTTGGCAGCGACTGTACATATATTGACAAAGTTTGATTATACAAAATGTTATAAGTTTTTTCTCATCTGCCAACATTGAGATGCCTTACGATACTTTCTAAAAGAGCAAATGGAAGTAAAACCAAGAAATTAAGCTATATAAACGGAATGAGAGCTCCAAAGATCATGTCATTTTCTTAGAGACCTTTCAGAGGAATATACCTGATATTTATATCTACCAAGCAACGCAACCTGAAACATGAAGGTAAAATAGCTTTGAGAAGTTTTAGCTTGGAATCTGCATTAACTTTTATTTATTTTCCTTACATTAGTCTGTTATTTGTATCTTTGTCTTGGCTGCAAGCGCTAACGCTGGAGTTCTTTTTGGAGAGCTTATTGGTGGTGGTCGCGGTGGCGGTGGCGGCGAATACTCTTATGGCGGAGCGCATGATCATGGTCATGGCCAGGAAGCCAGTATTGTAAGAGTAATCCATGAGCAATCTTCAGGATATGGTGGTCACCAGGGACATCAATCTCATCATGATTCAGCTCCTGCAGCAATCATTAAAGTGATTCATGAAGAAGGTGGGTCAAGTGGCGGTTACTCAGGTGGTGGCCATCATCATCATCAACATGTAGAAGCAGCTCCTCAATTTGTACAAGTTATTCACGAAGATCATGGTCATTCCGGCCAATCTGGACATGGTTCATTTTCTGGACATGGTTCTTTCTCTGGACCAGCACAAGTTGTTCATTTACAAGTTATCCACGAACAAGCTGGAGGTAACAGTGCTGGATTCGGTCATGGTAGTGGATTATCCAGTGGTGGTGGATACTTCTATGGAAACGGCGGCCATGATCATGGCCATGGTGGTGCTCAAGATGTTAAGATCCTTAAAGTTATCCAAGAAGATCAAGGACATCATCATCATGACAGTCACTAAATGTTTCTATAGTTTGTTAAAAAGATTGTTATTAGTTTTTTAAGTTAAAATATAGGAAATCATTATTTTGTATTTTACCTCGTTGATTCAATTTGTTACCATTCAGTCCTTACCAATAGAAGATTTTGAATGGAGAAAAATTCAGTTATCCGCAAATAGCCTTTAAAATTGCGGATTTGCATGACTCAGACACCTAAAGTTGATGTCTTTGAAAGGAGCTGGAATTTCAGGCTTCATTTTTATGGTGTGTAGATTGAGGTGTCATCAATTTGATATTCATTTTTCAAAATGAAAAATTTATTGTATGTGTTCATGATTTAGGAAAACAATACCGTACAAAAATAAAGCTCTTCGCTAGTTCTTTAAATTGATTCCTCCTTAAAACGGGAAAAGTGTCGCCAATTCCGCGTTCAATGTGATCACTGATCAATATGAAAATGAGTACGCTTAAATTAATTGTGGCGTGAAATATTATTGTCTGCTTAGAAAGTGTAAAAGTAACTAAAGGAACTACAAATTATTTCTTAGGAATTTCACGAAAAATTTATATTTGAACGACAAATTTCAAAAACCGTCACAAATAAGGCCACCTATGCCCATAGGTATTGAAAGCTGAGCAAGATACTCACAAATCCGCTGGCCCGGATACGAAGTGTTCTTCTTAGCTGGCAAAATCACTGCGTAAGATTTTTCATCTGTAATACTTTACAGGTCTCTTTCCGAGTGGATGGAAAACAGCATTTGTCCAGTCTGTTTCTAAAAAAGGCGAATCCTCCTCCGCCTCTAACTATCGACCAATTGCACTTACGTCCCTTTTTTCGAAGGTCATGGAAACACTGATTAATTTTCAGGTTAAGAAATATCTTAAGGAACGAAAGCTTCTTAATGACCGGCAGTATGGCTTTCATAGCAATAGGTCCACTTGTGATCTCATGGTTCATCTCACCGAACAGTGGAACATATCTTTACACCGTTTAAAGAAAGTAAGATTATTGAAATTGATATTTCAAAGGCATTTGATAGAGTTTGGCATCAAGCTCTTTATCGAAAATTCGTGCATTTGGTATCAATGAATCTCTTCTTCGTTGGACTAGAAATTACATTTCGGACCGTTAACTACAAGTAGTATTAGAGAATTTCAAATCGATATCCACAAAATAAACGCTGGTGTGCCCCAGGGCTCCGTTCTGTCTCCAACACTCTTCCTTATGTTCATTAATGATATTTTGTCTGAAACTTCTAATCAACTAAATTGTGTCGCTAACGACAGTACCCTCATCTTTTCATATTCGTTTTCATATTCACATCACTATCCTTCGGATGTGGACGTCCAACGCAACGGCAGGATGTGATAAGCTCATTAAATTCTGGGGCCAAATTACCGCATCAGTTCTCGAGTAATACGTGACTGAATTATGTAAGTTTGACATTACCGCTTACGTTATCGAGCAATAAAGTACTCCAATTTGACATTTTCATTCGATCACTGATGGGACTCACTCACTAGTCACTGAAGCGGTAATTCGGCCCCTGATCTTGACAGCACTGTCCAATGGGGAATACAAATTAATGCTTTGAATACTCAATGCTGTTTATTGTCACGAAAGCGTAACCCTACACCAATGCCACAATCAATGGGTTGCACTTGCATCTAGGAGTTCTAGGCATGTGCATCACAGACTATCTTTTGTGGAGTGATCATATATTTGACCTCGCCAAAAACGCTGCTAAGTACTAAGGTTTTCTCTGCCGATGCAAGAAGTTTTTTTTTCCCTTCTGATCTGACTGTAATCTATAAAGCCTATGTTCGTCCAAGGCCCGAGTATAATTCCCATATTTTGGCTGGTGCTTCAATAACCCGCTTGGATAGAATTCAAAAAAGAGATTTGAAAACGATAAGTGATGGAACTATAACAGAAACATGTGTATCACTCGAGCACCGGCGCAATGCCTCATGACTTTCATTATTTTACCGCTATTTTCATAAACAGTGCTGTAGTGAAATAGTCAGTTACATTCTTCCCCTCAAACAATTCAACTGTAATACCCGTACTTCTGGGAATGCTCATCATTTTACCCTTGAGCCCAATTTCGGACGTACTGTCAAGTACAAAGATTCTTTTTTTGAGCGCACTTCTCGAATGTGGAATATTTCCCACTCATTGCAATGTGTAGACATTCAAAACTAATGTGCATCTGTATCTCCTTTCAAATCCTGTAATGTTTCTCTAATCAATCCTGTCATCATTTACGGCTCTAAGCATTTTGACCAAAATTTTTATACAAGACGTTCTTTGAATTTAAAATAATAATAACCTTGAAAACAAGTGATCGATCTTTGAAATTATTTCCTTAAATGTATTTTTTTAAATACTTAAAATTGACATCCGAAATTTGTTTTCCAAATAAGTTGAAGGACATTCCTTATATAAAAATTGTATTTAGTAATAAAAGATTTTTTTAAACCTTGCTTGCACAAATTCATACTTTTCTAGAAATCAGACGGCAATTTCATGCAGATCAACATTTTTCCATTCCAAAAGATTTTATTTCGATGTCTATAACTGATCATAGTCAAAACCGTTATAATTTTATAAGATATGGCTAGACACATAAAATGTATTTATTATAAAAATATTTCTTAAACAATTTTCTTTGATGTAAACACAACTTAATAACTTCAAAATAATCTTAACATACCGGTGGATATTTATTTCGTTATTAGATACCATCGTAAAATTTTCAAAACTACGAGTAGGCTTCAATATTCTTAGCCGCTTGAGCAGACAAAATCTATCTTCAAATGATCTGATCAATATCGTATCCTTACGATTTACATTTTTAAATCCAATTATTCCTCAAATCATATAATAAAACGGCGAACATGTTTTTTGTGGTACACTTTTCGCGGCCCACAAAAACCGAAAGGGCATAAATTACATATTAAACGAAAGCATTTCTTGCATAGATGTGCAGAATGCCAAAATTATTTAAATATACTACACAAACAATAAATAAAAATTGCAAAAAATGCCCGAAAAACAAAAACAAACAAATTAGAAATGTCAAATCGACTGACACATAAAATGTCAAATCCAGAATATGAAAAATGAAAGCATTCAGCGAAAACCCAAAGCCAGAACCCGAAACATTAAGGTGGATTAACAATACACAAATCCGCCAACACGATAAAAGTTGATGAACATGTTGTTGAATGTAAATCCCCCTAAGTGAAGAAATATTATCAATATAAATATTAGGCATGTGTTTTTTAGTAATTGAGCTCTTACAATAATATTTTGAAACATTAAGCTTTAACTAGAATCGGCACTTTTTACAAAAAGTGAAAAAGAATACACACATACACTAGGCACATCTGTTGCTAAAAAGAGCGTTTAATTTACAACAAACATACAATTTCAGTTCAGACATCTATCGGTGATTTTCTGAGAAATGTATTCCATGTAACAGTGTTTTTAAAAAGTGAAAAAGTAAAAAGGTTAGGTTAGGTTAGGTTAAAGTGGCTGTCATTAAAGCGTCTGACACACTTAGACCATTGGAGGTCCATTGTGATACCACGATCTAATAGGGAACAAAAAAGGTTTCCTACTAGTTAAAACCATTTGGAGCTTCTGATGAAGCGAAGGAGACTTTTAATGTCTTTGTCTATGAGATCGCTTGGTTCATTATAGAAATGTTCTCCTAGATGAAGTTTGCGTCTATAAGAGAGAGCAGGGCATGTACAAAGAAGGTGTGGGATTGTCTCCTCCTCCTCCTCGTCCAAGCAACTCCTGCAGAAATCGTTTGATAGCACACCGAGACGTGCGGCGTGTCTACCTATGAGACAGTGTCCAGTTATGACACCTATGACGGAGCTGATCTGAGATCTACTGAGGGACAATAGATCCAGTTTAGGCCAGATCCGCTTGGTCGCCATACAAGTGGTAGTATTAAGCCATCTTGTGTTCGATTGTTCCAGAGCGATTCGTTTCAGCATAAGTTTACTTGTAGATATGGGCATACCTATATTTGCCTTTTCGGGTAAGATAGGCATTTCCGTTCCAATTCTGGCGAGTTCGTCGACTTTGCAATTCCCCGGAATGTCCCTGTGACCCGGCACCCAGAATAGGTGAATGTTAAACTGTTTGGCCATCTCCATTAGAGACGAACGACAGTCTTGGGCTGTAATGGAGTTTACAGAAACTGATGCGAGGGATTTCAAAGCAGCCTGCCTGTCTGAGAAGATACGGATATCCGTGTTAGATACCACGTTTTCTTTAAGCCAGGACAATACTTCCTTTATCGCCAGAATTTCCGCTTGGAATACGCTACAATGGTTTGGTAGGCGGAAGGAGAGACTAAGGTTTAGTCCATCTGAGTACACTCCACCACCCACTCCGTTTTCAGTCTTCGATCCATCTGTAAAAAAGTTTACTGATTTATTATCTGCCAAAGCCCCTTCCTCCCAAGCTGACCTTGAGGGAATGGTGACTTCAAAGTTTTTATCGAAGACCAAAAAGGGAGTGATGTAGTCAGAGTGACTTGGTAGAGTTCCGAATAAATTCAGAATGGTGGTGTGGCCAATAGAGTTATTGGTCCATTGAGAGATGGCTTTGAGACGTATGGCTGTGCTCGCGGCCATTTGTTTACTGTAAATATCTAGGGGTGTCAGGTTGAGTAGTATGTCTAGTGCAGCGGAAGGTGTCGAGCGGAGAGCACATACACGCTGAACGTTGAACTCTGCTTAGTTTATCGCGATTAGCCGCTTTATCTAAGGCCGCCCACCATACGGTCACCCTGTAAGTGAGTATCGGTCTGATGACCGCAGTGTATAGCCAGTGAGTAATTTGTGGAGACAGGCCCCACTTGTTCCCTACGGCTTTTTTACAAGAAAAGAGAGCTACCGTGGCTTTCCTTACTCTTTCCTGTATATTATGTTTCCAACTTAACTTTTTGTCTAAAATAAGACCCAGGTATTTAGCTTGATCTGAGAAAGTGAGTGGAACACCTTTAATCGATGGAGGGTCTAGTTGAGGAATTTTGTATTTCCTTGTGAAGAGAACTAGTTCAGTCTTGTGGGGGTTAACACCTAAGCCACATCGATCTGTCCATTTTAGTAGCTTGTTGAGAGCGGTTTGTATAAGTTCTGTTAAAACTTGAGGGTGCTTTCCTGATACGGCAATGGCAATATCGTCAGCGTATGCAATCACTTTGAATCCCTCTTCTTCTAGGTCTATTAGCAGATCATTAACTACCATGTTCCATAGAAGTGGGGATAGGACTCCACCTTGTGGGGTTCCTCTACTGACTGACCTTCTTGTAGTAAAGCTACCTAGTTCCGCATTTATAATTCTGCTTTTCAGCATGAAATTTATAAGGTTACCAAGTGAGCTATCCACATTGAGATTCTGCAGTGTCTTCGCTATTGCGGCGCTGTCGACATTGTTGAAGGCGCCTTCTATATCTAGGAATGCAACTAGAGTGTATTCTTTGTGATCTAGGGAGTATTCGATTGCGCGTACCAAGGTATGTAGCGCAGTTTCTATTGATTTTCCCTTGCAGTAAGCGTGTTGTGCTGTAGAAAAAAGGTTTGGTTTTATAGCACTACGCAGATGAATGTCAATCAATCGTTCCAGTGTCTTGAGAAGAAATGACGATAGACTGATAGGTCTTAGGTCCTTGGGCGTAACGTGGGAGCATTTACCAGCTTTGGGTATAAAGACTACTTTGACTTCTCTCCATATACGGGGAATATGAACCAGGTTTAGACAACTGTTCATTATTATCTCTAATGTGGGTAAGATAATGTCTAAAGCAACTTGCAGTTCGGCTGGTATTATGCCGTCTGGTCCTGCCGATTTGTATGGATCGAAGCTGTTAATTGCCCATTTTAGTTTGTCCCTTGTTATTAACCCTCGGATCTTTATACCTTTGTTATTTGACTCTAGTGAGTTAATGTTGCAAATGTTTTGCGAGCTACCTGGGAAGTGAGTGTCAAGTAGCAAATTGAGTGATTCTTCACATGAATTTGTCCAGGAGCCATTTGACATTTTCAAAGAGCTTGGCATGACTGGATTTGTTGAGAGGATTTTCCTTAATCTGGATGCTTCAGAAGTATCTTCTATTTTATTACAGAAGTTCCTCCATGAAGATCTTTTGCTTGTCCTCAATTGTTTCTTATAAATCTTTAAGGATTCTTTATATAAGTCCCAATCTGAGGATTCTTTTGTGTATTTAGCTCGATTGAAGAGTTTTCTGCAACTTTTCCTGAGCGGTTCTAATCCCGAATTCCACCAATAAGGTTTTTTTTTTCCTCTAGCCTGCAGAAGAGGACAAGAAATATTCATTACATTGTTCAGGGTTAGTGTCAGATCCTTGACTTTGTTATCTAGATCTGAGGTGTTGTAGGGGATATCTAAAGATTCGGCTGTAAGCGATCTTTTCAGAATATCTCTATACGTTTGCCAGTTTGTTTTCCTATAATTACGAAAAACTGGCCGTGTGGTGGGTACATCATTTAAACTGAATTGAATGTATCTATGGTCTGAGAATGATTGTTCCTCTGATACTTTCCAATTCGTTATCATTTGATATATAGTGTCAGAGACAAGAGTGATGTCTAGCACTTCTTGTCGGTTTCTGGTAACAAAGGTAGGTTCATTACCGATGTTACTGACTACAAGGTTAGTACTAAGAATATAATCAAAGAGAGACTCACCTCTATCATTTATGTCCGTACTTCCCCAAACAGTGTGATGGGCATTAGCATTACACCCAATAAGGAGGCTGATATTTTGCCTTTTTGCCTCAGCGATGATCCTCTTGAGCGTATCGCCAGGAGGGCCAGGGTTGTCGTGGCCAAGATATGCCGACACTATCCAGTACGTTCCATTTTTGGTGTGTAGACTGGCGACGGTTATATCTCGATCGCTGAAATCAGGGAGTAAATATACATTAGAACTACTTTTAACTAATATGCAGGATCTGGGTTCACCTTTGTCCGATGCATACAGCAAGTAGTAACCAGGAGTCCTGAGTCCCTGAATTCCAGATTTGGCAGTCCATGGTTCCTGGATCAGGACTATATCCTCTCGGTTCTTGTGCAGACGGAGAAGAAGTGAGGCCGAAGCCTTGATGGAATGTTGAAGGTTAATCTGAAGTAGTTGCAGCATTTTGGCTACACTCATCCAGACCAACCCCCAACATGGTTAGATTCAGGTCTTCCGATTCAGAGGACGAATCCAGTAACTCGGCTTCAGAGTCCGAGCCAATGGGTTCGTCCTCACTCAGAAGAACCTTCCTCACGGAGTCTTCAGCTTCCTTCTCGGAGAGACTGTCGACATTTTCAGGAGCCTTTTCGGCGATATTTGTGGTCTTCACTTCAGTCTCAGAGCTGCTGGGAGCATCAATTTCCATTGCTGGGTCGATGTCTACCGCAGATTCTTCGACTGTGGAAGTACCTATTTGTTGTGGAGGAACAGTGTTACCCTCATCTTTTTTGTATACCTTCAGAGTAATCGAAGAAAATCCATACCCAATCACACCTTTGGTTGCCAGTAAAGGAGCCAAGGACTCTTTATTCACTACAATGATTGCAGATCTTGAAGCGCCCTTTGGTTCCTCCACTTTCGCAACTTTCCAGTTATGAGTGGGCAGGTCTGGATTACTGCTTTGTATAATTTTAAGGATTGTATCCGGTCGAGAAGGTTCCTCTGGAATCCAGGTGCGAGCCCTTGGCCTTGTAGGGATTTGCTCTCTAGCAACAACCTCAAGCTTCGCGCCTGTCCAGATCTCTCCTAACTTACTGACAGCAAGCTTATATAGATCGCAAGATCTCTGATCTCCACAAGAGATAAGCTTTACTTGGCCTCGGTGCCAGCCGTTATCTCTAATAACTGGGGGTGGTCCTGGATTGGCTTTCATGATGTCCAGGTAGCGTACCGAGAGCTCTCTTGTTACCACTGCCCAGCGATCTACTGAGATCTTGCCATCGATATCGCTTCTGTCGATGACTGCAACTATTATATTTGATTTTAGCGCATCGCTAAAAGAAAGATCATCCTTCCTTAACGCAGTTGATACCGTGCTGGTCTTCTGCACTTTGGGGCGCTTGGGTTCCGAAGTGGTTCCCTCAATGGACCTTTGTCGCTTTGACGTGGAGTCACCGCTGGTCTCAGCATCTTGCTGTCTAGCAATGACGCTTTTGGCCCATGCTAGCGATGCTTCCTGCTTAGAGTCACCATTAGTTTCTAGTTTATCACCTAGTCTTTTGATGATCCTCTTAGCATTCCGCAATTCGCGAACGCTTTGCGATAGGAGATGTCTCGTAGTGGTTACAGCAGACCCTTTTTTCAAGGGCGCCTTACCACTGAAATGAGGTTTACTGGTAGTACTACTACTGACCTGGTTACAGCAGACCCTTTTCTCAAGGGCGCCTTACCACTGAAGTGGGGTTTGGGTTTGTTGGTAGCACTACCAATGGACCGTAGCTTATCAGTCCTGCCACAGCCCGCGGACCCTGTCTTAACAGTTGTTCCGCAAACTGTGTCAGGCTTGATAGCCGCTTCACCTACTAAAGCTGTCATAGCCGCTGGCGACTTATCCTCGTTAGAGGCCAAGCCCGTGCCGGCAGTCGCGACTCCTGCCGACATTTGAACGTATATCCCCGTTCGAATTTTTTCTTTTTCTGTAGCTTTATTCACGGTTCATTAATTGTTTAGAATTTTGTTTGTTGTCTCTGCTACCGCAGCTGGATTGCTGGGGTAGAAAACAGGACGTAAGCCTTCCCACCACGTCAAGGTCAAATTCACGGGAAGGAAGTAAAAAGGTAGAACCATTTAAGCCATCAAGCGTTAACTACAATTGGCAATTTTAGCAAAAAGTACAATAAGTGAAAAAATGAAAAAGAATACACACATACACTAGCGACATCTGTTGCTTTCAGTTTGGCGATATCTATCGGTTATTTTCTGAAGCAATTTATTCAATTATTATTGTTTTTAAAAAGTGAAACAATTACTTTTTGGTTTTTTGAGATGGGAGATAAAATTTTAAATTGATTTGGAAAAGGAGAGCAGATTTTTTTTAACATTTTCACTTTTCAAGTTTATTGCAGTTATGGCTTTACAATAATAGGGGTATTCATGCAAAAGTGTAAGCTCTGCGTATTTGTATAAGTCAATTATTTTCAAAACTTATTTACATTTGTCTGCAATTGAATTTTAAATATTTGCGAAAAAAGAGAATACGTACAAAATACTCGAAATGTATTTGTCAGGGAAAGAGAGAAGATAGAAAATGCAGACGTGAGACGTCGCGTCGTCCAAAATGCGGACGAACATAACTTACGATACAAATTTTAATCTCCATGGCTGAATGCGTTCCATGGGCTCAAGCCTACCTCATTTTCGGAACACTTACATTTATGACATTTTTTGTTGACAATAAACAGCTGGCCGATCGATGTGCAAACAAAAAAAGTTTTACAAAAGTAAATTATTAATGTTTTTGAAGTTAGCTATATTTCTTTAGGCGCGTTATGAAAAAAATGATGAGAGTGAAATTTAAAAAAAAAAATTCAACGACGTGGGTTCGAGTCCCAATAGAATGATAAATATTTTTTTTATTGCCGCGATATGAAAAAATGATGAGAGTGAAAGTTTTAGATGTAACACAAAATTCACAGGCTGACGTCACTCCGGCGACGTGGGTTCGATTCCAATATTATGACCATAACAACAGCTGAAGGACAATGACATGATAGAATCGAAACAAAAATTGTTAAGGTGTCAAAAATGTGTATAGGTTTGAAAGTTTGTTTGCCATTAACTGTTTTCCTTTGGACTCCAGGATTGAGTGCTTAGTAGGTACTTCTCATTGCATTTAACAATTTAAATTGAATGATAATGAATTAAATAAATAAATTGGTACTCGAATTTCGAGAGCTGGGTCGGCTAGTATCAATAAAATAACTAATTATTTTTATTTAAAGTTCCCTTAGTAATTAAAAATAATATCATTTTCTCATTAAGAAGAACGCAAATATTTAATTTTTCGAAATCGCATCTCAATGAGATTTCGCAACTCTCTCTGTCTTATATCTCCACAGTTTATACTCCAACGAAACGTTCATTCACCGCAATTTGCCGAAGAATATGCAACAAAAACAGACGAAGAACTTTCAATTTCCACTAAACTAATTGCACAAACTGAGAATAGAGCCATTTCTTAGTTGTTTGCATGTAAGTATAGTCAGATTCTTTAATAGCAGTAGGCAGCCAGTTGTAAGGAGTAGTAAATGGTAAGAAGTTCGCCAGAAGTTTTACCAATTTTTAATACCCTGAGGTATTACAAGAACTGTAATGAAATATTCTCTTTATATTTTGAAATGATTATGGAAAAAGTTACTACCGTAAGAACGCAATGCAATTCAATCAACCCAACTCTATCGCTGGTTGTGGATAATTAAAAAATAAAAACAAATTTTGTGTTCGTCCTTTGGGAGTACTTGGACATAGGGACATAGGTTGTTGAAGAATTACTTGTTTGTGTACCAGAATTCTTTGGAAATATAATAAATTTGGAGTAATTTACTGGTCGGGTTATGTTTACCTTTGGTTGTGGTATGAAGAAAGGAAAAAGTCCTTGTATTATCCTCCTAAACGGATTCCTGAGCTGTCTGAGATTTTTTCCTTACTGGTCCTTTCTAGTGTTTTTTTTTTCGCTTGAGTTATGAACTATAGATATTGAATGAATTTCGTCCACTTGTGGTGCTTTACTTAATTTAACCAAGTTGAATCCCAGAAAATTGTAGGAATCGTCTGTCTTGTTTTGACAAATTGAACAGAATGCTCTTGGAGTTTTCCATTAAGTTTTAAATGATTTCATATATAATACAAGATCAGTAATTTCATGTCATCGCTTAAAATCTTCTTTCGAAAAATTAAGAAAAAGTGACAAATAAAAAATGGAACTGGATCCTATTTGGTGAGATCAAAAACTAATGCTGCGAAAACTGCAATACCTAAGTACTATGTGATCTCAGTTTTTTGCCAATAATTTCGTGGACAAACATTTCAAAATTCAAAGCCTTTAACGCTACAGTGAATAGTCCATGCCCTTGGAAAGAAGGGACGTAAGTGCAATTGGAATATAGTTAAGGGGGAGGAGGATTCGCCTTTTTTAGGGACAAATGCTGTTTTCCATCCACTCGAAAAGAGACATGTAGATAGGTGATTAATCTTCGCGGGATTTAATTATATTCAACAACTTTATTTATACTTCAATTACTTATACAACTCGATAAAACTATAATAATTTATAAAGAAAGAATGATAGGAGAATAATGAAAATGAGTGGGCGGACACAAAAAGGAAATCTTCTTTCTTCACTGAACGTCATCTGTCAAACACAACAATAGGATAGATAGAAAAGCTTACGCAGTGGTTTTTCCTGCTTTGAAGAACACCTCTTCAGAACAATAGGATGGACACTATCCGGGCAGGCGGGTGAAAATTCTGATCTGTCGGAGTTCAGCCCACATGGTTATAGTGCCTTTATTTTTGCCTCGATTACAATGTACACAATTCTTCGTGGCTGCGGTATTCTGGTCAGCCAACATCTGAAGAAAGGTATGCCGAGATTTTTTCTGAAATAAACAACCTTGCTCAGCTCGATAACAAGCTTTGTGGGGTTCCTGACATTGCAAGAGAATTCGCGAACATCCTAGACTCTATGACACCTTAGACTGTATGGCAGATACGGTTAATAACATTAAAAAAAAAATTTTTTTAATCAAAATGTAGTCCATGCCTATGTTAGAGCCGTTTTCGAGTTAAATAAGATTTTGTATAACGGCTGTATGACAGGTACCGTTAGTTTTGGGGCCAAAAAAATCAATTTCTCCTCTAGGGAATCACCGAAGGCACTTAAGTATCGAGTTTGAAGAGAATAGCTCTACCAGCTTAGGCTGTAGGTCCAAGTACATGCATATAGATAGACAAACGGAATTTTTTCGTAATGTCAACTTCGATCCAAATATCGAATTCGATTTTTTTTTTCAAAAGCTTGCCCAATAGTACCTACGAGTATATCGCAATTAAAAATAATTTACTACTTTAAAAAGTTTTGCTTTGTGTAGAAAAATATTTTATTAGAAATAGTTATTAATGCTAACTCTCATAAAACGATTCTTTGGATTTTCAACTTTCTCGAAAACTATGCAATTGATTTTGATACATTTATGCAAAAGCACTTAAATAAATAAGCATTTTCAAAAATAGTTTTAGGTTATGAAAATAGTTTAAGATTTTTTTTTTAAAAATGACCTGATCGATTTTCTTTAAGATAGGAATCTAGTGATTTTTAAATTTGATTGGAAGATAAAAAAAAATGTTTTTTATCAAAAAAAAAAAATGTTTCTAAACACATACACTTTTCAAGAGTTCTGTAACGGTTAGTTGACCCTACCCAACAATTGATGATGTTATCTTACTAACACCCGCGAAGGACAGGAACTTCGGCAGCCGCAGTAAGTTGTAAGGTAGGTTGTCCTGGTAGGTAAGTGCGGCAGGCATGCTCGCTTGTGCACGACAATAGCTCGCCGGAGTCGTGGGATCTTGCACCGCTACCGGACACCGTTCTATTTTTCCATGCCTGACTCATATGCAAAATCGAACACACCTAAAACCTTTACCATATGAAAATCCGAATCGATCCACAAAGATTTTTCTGAAATTGGTTTTGAAACCAAAAGATGTTATTGGTTTCTGTTGCGATACCCCCCCCTCAGTCGAGTTTATGCAAACCACGACCGTCCATGGTTATCACCTCGCAAGATTTTATAGTGATAACCCCGTACTCGAGTGCGAATGATCACTCACTCACTCACTGCTCTAACATCGGTTACCATACCTCACCATACGCCCCCCTATAGCAAGTAATCGAAATTAAACTCCGCTCATCGCATCAATTCACTTAATGTAATAATGCTGAATAATCGTGCTGCAGGTTCATGGTATTCACAAGCACTGCAGAGGATTTCTCTTATACTTCCCAAAAACCTGATATTATCTAATGGCAATATTAAACAAAAAGATTATCACTCAATTGGCCTTCAACCGAAAATTGTTTATTCTCCTTTTGTTTGTTTTTTTTTTTTTTTGAAAACTTATATAATCTAATCTTAATTCTAAACTTCTCTTACTCTCTCTCTCTGTTACATTAACTGTGGATTTCTCCGGAATATTTATACTCTAAGTTGATTGTTTTTATCTGTTAAAGAGGATTGGAGAGGCTTTTCTTTAAAAAAACTACTGGCGACTCTAAATTTAAGATTTTAATTAAAATACATACAATAGTCTACACTTCCTTGTATAGACAAATTAATTTCTCTGAGAAAAGATTTTAATTGAGACCGACCGTTAATCCTCTCTTCTCTTATTTTGATCTGTTGTATTAAGGGTATCTCTTTTAATTAATATGCCAAAGTATCTAATAACTCAGTTTTAATTAGGGTAAATTAAGATTCGTTCTAAGCTCGAAAGATTTTTATATATTTATAACAACATAAACTCACCGAATTTAATAACCACAATTTACCGCACCTTTTGTGTTGGATGTAGAACTTTACGTTATCGTTAGATGGCTCGTCCTCCGATGGATGTTGTGCACAGCATTCGTCGAAGGGGCTCGATCTTTTTGAGCTAAGCTAAACACTTGGGAGTAAAAACAAAATACCTTTCGGAATTGGAACGAATTTACATGTGCTTCAACAAATCGTATTTAGGTATACTTAACTTGGCAATTGATTGAAAAAGATGTATGTTAAATCAGAGAGATTTTTCTAGGTATATAATAAAAAAAAAGTTCTTATGAATCATGATCCATGCTACAGTGCTGACAGGTTGTGCGGTGTCGCTGATTAGGATGATGATGTCTTGCGACAAGCTCTTTCGTAATACAAATTCTCCATATAGCCTTGGCTTGAGACAATTGTATTTGCTGTTTATGATGGGTGCGCAGCTGAACAGGTCAATGTAACAGGTGTAGTTTGCTACTCGCTTAGGTCATATCATCAACAAGGCTAAGCTACACTCAAAACTACTCCGGGTGAAGCTTGTCGGGGACTCGTAGATTTTGCGAGAAGTTCGCCTTTAATCGCGTAAATTGAAAGCTGTTTCCTCAACACCCTTCCCAAATGGACTCTCATGTGCTCGCTCGGTACAGACCCTGAGCGCTTCCCAAGCTAGTTGACAGGTTAGTTGTTGTTAGACCACCAGACTATACCACTTGACCTAGCGATCTTCACCTTTTGACGTGGCAGATCTTTGGTGTCTTCGCTAAAATTTGGTGACGAGGTAGCGAGTAATTCGGTCGGTATATTTTGTCAAGAAGAACGCAGCCAATTTTCACACACGATTAACAACGAGATCTCTCCGTATGAATTGAGAATTTCAGAAACTTTCAGCGCACGGAGCACGTGTGAAGGCTGTCGGGTTCTGTCTCTATCGTTTTATAGGCCTGCTGTCAAAAAATAGTGTCGCGTTAGTCATCGATATTCTACGTAAAATTTATCACTTTTAATTATTTTACCTGTTTTTCTTAGTTTGTCTTTTCCAATGGAAAAGCTAATACTTAGGGATTAAGTCAAACAACTACGTCTAGTCCTCGATCAGGTTCAGCTCGGAAAGAAGGATCGAGATCTTTACACGAAACTCGATTAGTCAGTCTAATTAAATGTCGTCGTATTTCCGATCTTTTCGACCAAATTATCTCAGCTGATCACTACTGGATTTCCGCATGCTCGAGTGTTTCATTTTGACAGGGTTGTGAAAGATAAACTTGTATGTGGGTGTTTACACTGGCAATTAGGTCTTGATAATTTTTTTCGTGGTAGGTTGTGCCCTACAAAACTTTTTAATTTTCTGATCATATCAACAAAATTGAAAAGAAAAAAACGGCACTCTTTTGTGAGTTATTCAAAATTAATTCTATCTGAGATTTAGATTGGAATAGTTATGATTCTAAGTTATTTTCGTATATCCTTAGCGTGGAATACTCCTACGACTTTGCCTTTAGTATCCACTAGTTCGTATAGATTTTTACTTGGTATGCTTTTAACAATAGCTGGAATAAACTTAGGGCAGAGCTTCGAATTTCGTTTTTTATTGGAGTCGCTTAATATAAAATTTCGTTTAAATACTGTTTGCCCCACGACGAAGTTTGAATTCTTGCTCCTCGTATTGTATGTCTTTTCGTAGTTTTGATGTGCTTTTTCTAAAGACTCTTTCAAATGACTTTGGATAAGATTCATTTTACAACTCTTTGGTAGCAGATCAAACTCAGAATTGTTAAGTCCTTTGAGTTTTTTCAGGAGAAGGTAATCGTGACCATGGTCAATCTTTGTTTGCCCAAATAATGCCTCATGTGGAGACATACCAATATAGATACATGAACAGTCGATCTTAAGGCACTAGCAATAGAGGAAACATGTCTATCCCAATTTGATTGATTTGGTTCTTTTGCGATATAGGAACGTACGGCTGTTAAAATTGATCGATTAACGCGCTCGCTCGCGTTCGCCTGGGGTGAGTACGCAGCTGTCCTAACATGTCTGATTCCATATGCTGATATGAGTTTTTTAAAATCATTACTTATGAATTGCTTACCATTGTCCGAAAGCAAGGACTCCGGAACACCGAAAATTGAGAAGACTTGCTCTTCAAGAAATTTTATAGCTGACTCACTCGTCGCTTTTCTGATTGGTTGGATCAAAACAAATTTAGTCATTTGGTCTAAGCAAATTATCATATATGCATTCCCTTTCTTGGATCGGGGATATGGGCCGAGAAAGTCGATAAAGACGTGTTGGAAAGGCCTCTCTACTACAAACGCTTGTCCCATTGGTGGTCGTAGAGTCGAATTAGGAGCTTTCGATGTTTTACAGATGCTGCAGTCCGCAATGAACGTTTTGACTTGTACCGCCATATTAGGCCAGTAAAAACGCTCTCGTAGTCGATATAGAGTTTTTGCGACTCCTCCATGCGAGGCTTTGGGTGGATCATGAGCCAAATGGATCAAGTGAGCAGTCATTGCTGAAGGAATCCATAGTTTCCATGTTTGGTCATCCTCTACCGGATTACCTGTACTGAACTTGACCTTTTTGTAAACAAAACCTTCTGTCACTTGAAGATCTGGCAGTTGACTTTTATTTTTCTCCACCGTTTCTATCAACCTCACATATTCGTCTGACTTAAAGGACGGATCGGAAAGATTGACGTGTAGAACCTCGCTAGAACTCACATCATTGGCATTTTCAACGGCAATCTCATCAACACAGTGAACGCGAGAGAGTGCGTCTGGAACTATATGCTGTGAACCCTTACGATGCTCTATTTCAAATGTGAAACGTTGGAGTTTCAGACTCCATCTAGCAAGACGCCCACTCAAATCTTTCTGACTCATTAGCCACTTTAGGCTCGCATGATCAGTCACTATCTTGAACTCTTGCATCTCAACGTACGACCTAAATTTTTCAACTCCTAAGACGGCTGCTAGACATTCTAACTCCGTAACGCTATAATTGCGTTGCGCGGCATTAAGTTTATGCGAGTAATAATAGATAGGCCTCTCCACCCCGTCTTCATCAACTTGGCATAAAACGCACCCTACACCAGACGTTGAAGCGTCGCATAAAATTATAAAGGGCTTCGAAAAGTTAGGGTTCATTAGAATCGGATCTGTAGTCAGTGTCAGCTTGAGCTTTTGAAAGGCCGCAATGGCTTCTGGTCCGAAGACAAATGATTTTCCCTTTTTCAATGTATCCGTAATCGGAGCTGCGATAGAAGAATAGTCTTTAATAAATCTCCTGTACCAACCAGATAGACCTAAAAAACGACGGACTTGACGAGCCGTTTTTGGTACTGGATCGCAACAACCTTATCCGGATCAGTTTTGAGACAACCGCCTCCCACTATGTACCCAAGATATTTCAGCTGTTTGAAACAGAATTTCGATTTATTTAAATTTATCGTGAGTCCAGCTTTTTGTAAACATCCAGCTACCTTCGTAAGTACGTCCATATGCTCCTCAAATGAACTTGAAATAATCAGTAAATCATCCAAATATACAAATACGTTCTGTCTCAACTTGTGTGGAACCACTTTGTCCATAAGTCGACACAACCTTTGAGCTGCACCGTGAAGACCAAATGGCATAACCACAAATTGGTACAGGGGTCGGCCGGGCACCGAAAACGCAGTCTTTTCCCGCGATGACTTCTCCAACGGTATCTGCCAGAAGGCGTGCTTCAGATCAACACTGGAAATGAAGTGTGTATCTGAAGCTCGACTCAGCAGTGCTTCCATATGATGAAGTGGGTAAGCGTCTGTTTTTGAGCATTTATTGACTTTACGCGAATCGAGGCACAACCGATTTTTTCCTGGTTTTTGCACCAAGACAATCGGAGAGCTCCAGGAGCTGTTGCTCTCTTCAATAATGCCCATCTCCAGCATCTTATCCAACTCATCATACATAAGTTTCTGTACCGCCGGAGACACGGGATAGTGTCTTTGCTTTATGGGCTCAGCACTACCTGTATCTATGTAGTGTTCCTCGAGATGTGTTCGCCCAAGGCCATATTTAGCAAAGGACGGGAATAATTGGATCACATTTTCTAGTCTTTTGGATTGATCCTCCGATAGTTCATGTGCATTTGTATCACATTGGTTAAGCGTTATACTTGACGTCAATTCTGAAAGTACCCTGGGAGCAATCTCAAACAACGCCCAGAAATTGACTCCTAAATACAACTGCTGTTCTAAAGTAGGCACTAGATAGAAGGTAACTATTTTCGTTTTGCCTTTATATGAAACTTCAGTAGATATTTCACCGACGATAGATTGTCGTTGACCACTGGCGGTTCGAACATTCGAATCGAAGGATTTAAAGGCAACTCCTGCGTCTTTCAATAACTCTAAACACCCTGACCTGAGACAGCTAATACTGGCCCCACTATCTAGTAAACCTAGTATGTTTCTGCCAAAAATAGAGACATTTGCGTACGGCCGCGGATCTTCACCACCACTCAAGCAAGTTGCAGAGATAGCTTTGAAGACACTGGTCTTCTTTTTAAATCGCTCTCGAAGTTTCAAAACACTCTTGGAGGGTTTGGTACTAAATATGCGGTCTCTAACCGCATAATAATTCTGCAGCCTGTCGTGAAGGGATTTAGGTTCTTTTTTTTGCAGGGACTCGTTAATAGTATCTTGTGGTCTTTTCAAAATTCTTAATTTTGTCTCGTTATATATAGGTGTTATGTCCGCAGATTTTTGTTCAGATAAGTCCGGTAAGTATTTATTGTTTTCTATTTTAGGTAAATCTTGTAAGTTTGTTTCTTGAGGTAAGTTAGTTACGTCAGAGGGTTTCGTTATTTCAGGTAAATCAGGTAAGTATGTCATATTTAGTTTTCTAAGTAATTCAGGTAGTTTTGTATCTTTTCTTAGTTTTCCGGGTTCTGTGTTTTCGGGCAATTCTCCCCGGTAGTCGGATCGCCACGCTTCCGGTTTCCCGCACATCTCTGACAATTTGGAGAGGATGTGTTTTGTAAGCCACACTTATAGCAGAATAAGTTTGCTTGAGTGCTTGGACACTCCCTGTAGGAATGGCCCTTTTGCCTACAATTCCAACACAGATAGGTCAAAGTGTCATTATTCGAGCGAGGAAACGACATAGCATCTACTTGGGGTTCATTGGTAGCTAAATTTAAGTCAACTTCAGCTACTTGTTTTCGCTGGTATATGGGTAGTGATCTAGTTCTCGACGAATCTTGTTGATTTATATATTTCTCAATCGTTCTGCAAACATGAACCATTTCCGGTAAACTGTTCGTGTAAAATGTAATCAACAGTTCACCCATACGTCTTTTCACATTTTGTTTCAGAAGATCAATAATCTCTCTTGGAGACTTTGGCCGATAGAGCCGAGAATTGAGCTTCAGAATATCATTGTAGAAGTCATCGAAGCTCTCGTAGACTCCTTGTCGTCTGTCAAACATGGTACGAGATAATTCGGAATCGGTTTCCAAACTCTTATATTGTTCTAACAATGCTGTTCGCAGAGTTGACCAATCTGCATTCGGATGAGCGTGTAAATACATCCAATACCACGTTTCGGTATCTCCCGTAACAAAATGATGGAAGTTCAGAAAGATCTCATGCCAGGAAACGTTGTAACATTCCCTAAGTCTATTCAATCTAAACAAGAAATCATCGATTGTCATCTTTTTCAGGTCGAATTTAAGTCCCCATTTATGGTATTCTGATGGCTTAGTCGAGGATGAGGCTGAAAAGTTTCTAGCGGATGGTATGACGGGTGGGGATTCAGAATTCATATTGAGAGTATCAAAGCGATTTATGAAATTGTCTACCCCCCCAAGCAACACAATTGCCTCTTACAGATATCTTGAAAAGTTATTTTCCAAGTGTTTTGAACTCTTTGAACAATCTTAAAGAGGTCTATAATACCAAAAAAGGCCTAAAGGGGAGGAGTCTATAGTATTGAACAAAGAGTTCTTAGTAAAGTATTTGTAAGACTTTATAAAGATCATTTTTTGATTAATCTATAAAGACACTTTCAAGTGGTTTTCAAGATGTTTATATTTTTGAGTAGAAAGATTGAACTGCGAAGAAGAAAAATGTATAAAAAATGTCTTTCTCTTTCACGAAAATACAAATTTAACGCAATTCAAACAAAATGGATTGACTAATATAAATACACAAACATGGCGAATTCTTTCCTTCAATAATTTATGACTGGATTTACGATATTCATTGTATACCCTTTTTATGATTGTGTTTTGATTTGCGAAAGAAGATTTAATTTGAAACCGCATACTCTACCATACTTGAAATTAACGCGCCTTCAAATAGAATAGTATTTACAAAGAAATATTCAGAAAAATAATGTTATAATAATAAAATGCCCTCAGAATAAAAAAAGAAATGACGTTTAAGTATGCAATAGATATATGGCCGATTCATGTATGTGTATGTATCGAAGGTATTCCTACCTACAGGGTGCTTTATTTTATGAAAGGTCTTTTTTTGTTCGATCTGAATAATTTTAAAATGTAAAATAATTTCAGCAAATAAATACAACTCAAAAGATATACAAACTGAGCGACATATTAGCAATTACGTCTTTAGAATTTTGTATGAAATGAAATTAAATCAACTTTTTTATTATATACATATGGTGATGCTAAGATCTCCTTTATACTACAAACACGAAGAAACATAATAATTGTTTGAAGAATGATTCCGGATTTTTATTGCATTTTTTTTCAAAATTTAAATGTAAGTTGACAGGTTTTTTACATCTTACAGAGAAAAGATACAAAAAGACATACTATATGAAAATAAGTGAAAATATATGTCATTCCTTAATTTTTATTTCACAAAGTGTTAAAATCCCTGGATTAAAAATCAGTTAGAAAGATATGCTAACTTGACATTTTAAAGTTGCGTCAACATTCTATCAAGATACAAAATATTGAGTTCAAATGTCAACCGACTAAAGAATCACTGAAAATTCAGAAAATTTGATATTATACATAATCAAAATAATACCCATTATCAATTTTATTTGAATTTGAATTTTATTTCAACATTTCTTTTATATTCTGCCAATGTTCTTCAAATAACAACATTTCCTTCTTTCATTTACTGACATCCGTAGAAACTGATGACTTCGTATAGTAAGCGATAAAACATAAAAATCTAGTAAATAATAATTTTATCTTCAATGTACGTTTAACAATGTCACCCTTTACAAAATATATGTATTTTATATAGATACGCCACTCATTTGTTAAGAACTCTTTAAAATATCTTAGGCACTTCACAATAAGATATCGAAACTGAAATTCAAAGCAAAGAGTGAAAAAAGTGTAAACAAAGAGTAAAGAAAGAATATAGCTGTTTACAATCAGTCAAATTCCAAGAAAAAAAGAGCAAAAAAAGTGTAAGCAAAGAGTAAAAGAAAAAGATAACAAATTCACAACAATTAGACTAGGCGCGCACATTTAATTTTTAGTTTTGCAACTGTTTGTTACGAGCATTTAAAAAGTTTGTGTTTTGACACAAACTAAACGATTGCCTAAAATGA